>JABSTQ010009065.1:0-451242 GCA_013358835.2 Ixodes persulcatus | reverse complement strand
AAATCCTCACACGTACACTTTGTTGCCTGTCGCCTTTTTACAGAGGCTTGTTCTCTAGCATGCAAAGTTTGGTTCTTATTGCCCACATTTTATTCTAGTGTGTGGGGCGTCGGGAGAAGAAGAGGACGGCCGAACGAGTAGCGAGTGGGGGCCAGCCGGCGAAGAAAGAGGAAGAGCGTGCTGCACGAGGCTGGGGCCGGGCAGGAACAATAGATCCGTTCTGGCTGGTCTGGCCCATGGCTTAACCCCGGAGAATTCCACCAGCGAGGTTCGGATCAGGACCTGCGGATGCGGCGAGCCGTGACCATACCGCGGCCTAGTCCATGACGATCCCGAAGTGGTTCCGCAGCGAGACTCTGGCTGTTATAGCCCGGAACAGCTAGCCTACGCAGCACTGACGTGGGAAGGACGATCCGCAGGCCTGAACACGGGCTTCGACTGTGAGCTCTGAACGACGGGCGACAACTAGGGTCGGCGGGTCCGGACTGCCGGCTCTCGAAGACGGGCAATCGGGATGTACAATAAACCCATTCGCTGCCTTCTCGTTGTGTTGTGTCACTTCCTGGGAGACGAGCGAAGTACATACCGATCGGGCGGTCACAAGTAGTGAAGACAACTCAAACTGGTGTCCAAATGACGACTCTAGAATATTCTCTAAACACTTGGACCTATCAAGGCTCCCGATGATCTTAAAAAAACCGCATAAAAGAACCAGGGACATGGCACGCATGCAGGGACGCAGGTGCACACGGGGACTGCTGAAATCGGGGTCGGCGCCGCTCGCAACGGGCAAACTGGCCGCCCCCTTACCAGAGACGCCTCCGCATGTGGCGCTGAATGCAGTACTCTCGTGGCGCCGCCTGGCCATTGCCGGCTGCCTATGCTGCTTCGTTCCTGACGCCATAAAAATATGGGCGGGAAAAGCTAGCGCCACGTATAAAAAAAAATAAAAAGTTTAGTTCATGGTCGGATAGGTTTGTGGATACAATTAGTTCAATAAAATTAGTCAAATAATTAATAAGTCCAATTATTTAGCTTTGTTATTAGCATCTTTTGTGTGCATGCGTGAAATACATACCCAACGAGAAGACATGAGAAGAACGCTGCAACTACTGGATCATAGACCATTTAATGTCACCAAAATCCTGGGCCGAAAAACACTTGGCGGTATCAGTGTATAGCTTTGAAAGGGGAGGCACTCACTTGATCGAATGACATTTTAGCGAACGCCCACGTTTCACCGAATGACACTTTAGCGAATAGTCGGACGCCGCGAAGCGGCGTTTTCGGGTGGGCCAAATGGGCTCACATTTTTGTAATGAGCCGACAGACTGTCGCCGCGAAGCGGCGTAAGCGCAGCGCGGCGGATGGGTTAAAGCGCACCCCCGTTATTCGCTAAAACGTCAATTCGCTCAAATGTCGCTGTTCGCTAAAATGTCATTCGCTCATGTGATATGTTGTTCGGACAGAGTGTGACCGTTCGGACGGCAGATTCCCGGCCCTCGGCGCTTGGCGTAAGTATTATGTCGATCGTTCCGCTAGTCGCACTCTTCCACCATCGTTTTGGATGAGCGTAATTGAAACATCACGTGTACCATGTTTTCAGTCACCGAGAGTAACTCTGATGCACTTATCAGGTTTGTTTCTCGCGATCACCGCCAGGGTATTATTTCCGGCTTCTGGTTGGTCACATTCGAATTTTTGAAGACGCCCTGGAATACGCCCAGCCCGCTTTCGGCCAATGGCGCCTCCTCAATTGTCTCCTATACTTCTCAACGAATGGCCAAACTCTCTACATATACGGTATTAAAAGGAGCTGCTACATATACGGCTCTGCGTTCGGCTTTGGCTAGCAGACGGCGTTCGTAAAATGGCGTCAGCTGTTGCTGGCTTCACGCGGCGGTACCGTGCGTGCTTCCATTCATTTGGCGAAGAAAGCAGACGAAGAACATGGTTAAAAATCGCCCACAAAGAGACGAGGACAAACGTTGTAGGAACACAGAACACAGACTTTATGTTGCGAAAGAACGCTGCGGCGCAGCGATACCAGGTGCGTTCTAAGGCCCTTCCCGCATACTTTTCAATGAGCCGAAGGCGAACAAAAAGAGTTCAAAATAAGGACTTAACGCAGAAGGATGCATTTCTCCAGCGCCTCATAATTTGACGAGCCTTGCACGAAAAGCATGTTTTTAGACCGGTGGTTAGAGATTGTTTGTTTTACAACAATATGGGTCTAAAGTATCAATGTGCCGACATTCCACCTTGTGAAGGTCGATGACCAGCGAAGCTTTTTAGCACACGACACAGACGTGACACAGAATTTTGAATAAAGGTACGAACCCATTTATTGTCTCGATCGGTGGTCATCGTGACGAATGACACGCACACACATTTATTGTGGTCTTGATCGATGGTCATTATTTCGCGTGGACGACTATCGCCACCCCAAGGAGCCGGAGAAAACGACACGCGCGACGGGACCGCAACCCGGCGGAAAGTAGACACGCGCGACGGGACCGCCAATCCCGGAGAACGGAAGGAAAGGAAACTAGGCACGCAAGCGCTGGAATGACGACACAAAAAGGGCGGTGCTAGCGTAGACATGGCCGACGCTGGTCGCACAGCGGCAAAACTTTGAGAAACCTTTATTATCTACCTGAGAGTCTACTGATTTTGGAAATGGTGCCTATTGATAACCAATCTACTGAAGAGGCCTATTGATAAATTACCCAAGCATCAAGGAGAATGCATCGAATGGTGTTCCACGAGCCGCACGTGTGGCGTCTGCAGCAGTAACTGTTCTAAAACAAAAGCCTAAAACAAATGGCATCTTGCACGCGCGTTCGTCAACGCTTTATTTTAGTTATTTACTTTGAATCTCTTATAAGGGGAACGCGTGCGTGCGTGGCGCGTGCGGCGGTGCGAGAGTAGAGTTTCTGGACACTCACCCTAGCATGGACTAACCGCGAAGGCTGTGTTAGCGCGAGCGGCCAGCCTTGACTACCTTGACTAGAGCACTTGCTGCACGAGCGCCTGTGCAGCCGCCGCAGCTTCATTCAAAGCGACTAGCTCGCGCTTTTAGCACGCGCGGCTAACAATAGTCCATACTAAGGTGAGACGAAGTATTAGCCCCGTGCGCGACCGAAAGCGTCGCTGTGGTCGGCCTTCCACGATTGGCCGAACGCTGACAATGACGTCGGAAAGGGGATTTATCATCGACGGAAATAAGAGGAATGAAAGAACTTTAATTTTGACGCTGTTGGCAGTGTTCCTTTGAGAGCGCAATGATTTCAAGCTTCCACCATGCTAATAACAAACACCATCGAACTTGTTGTTTGCAAGGTAATGACGTCACAAGGGGGAACCACAGGAGCGCGCCACCAAAACATCTCGCCGCTAATAGCTGTGTGCGCGAATGCTGAGCGCGTGCTGACGGCGATCTTCCAC
This sequence comes from Ixodes persulcatus, assembly GCA_013358835.2. Classification (NCBI taxonomy): domain Eukaryota; kingdom Metazoa; phylum Arthropoda; class Arachnida; order Ixodida; family Ixodidae; genus Ixodes; species Ixodes persulcatus. Next base: position 447,795 of record JABSTQ010009065.1, on the reverse strand, counting down.
AGTTCTTTTGCAACGTGCATTCCGCACCATCAAGAGTGCCGGTCTTAGCAGCCTATTGATGTGAGCTCGTTCTGAGCATGCGCTCTAAACAACACCCACAAATATGGCGTCCAGTGAATACTCCCTATACTTCGTTTCACCTTATGTGGGAGCGTAGGCAAAGCTGGAAGCGCGAGCACAAAAGCTCCTTGTGTTCAGGCTTTGCTCGAGCGCGCGAGCAGGGGAGAAACGCAAAAAGCGCTGGTCTCGCGCTTCTAGCTTTGGCTTCGCTCGCAGATAAGGTGAAACGAAGTATAGACCTTTCCAAAAAAGGACACTTGGCAGGTTCCATTTTCAGTGTTCGTGCGTATGGCGCGTGATTTGCTCGCTTTCCGAAGCGACGAACGTGCGCGTTCTGGACTGTGATTTAACACGTGTGGACTGTGATTTTTGTAAACAGTGGAAACGTCTATAGGCATTGCTACAGGAACGTGCCCCCGTCAGCCGCGTCGTCGGCGCTGCTCGGCGTGTACTACTGTGGTTCGACTGGAGCTTTTCGCGACGCAGAACAAGTGCTAATGTGAAAAATTGTAGGTTTTTCTTTGCACTAATGCCTCCAGAGTGTGTGCTATCCTCTACTTTTATTATTCGCGTGTTTTTGATGGAGATCATTTCATTAATATCGACCCCCCCCCCCTTTCCCAGTACTGACAGGTCGTTCAGCAACGCTATCACTTGGGCTTCACGCTTAATAGATGCGAAAGAAACCACGCGATACTGATATAACAAGAAAACATAAACAAATAAATCTCAATAAATCTCGCACTTTTTTAATGGTGAGAGGAACAATAAACTGGTGTATTGTTTTTGTCATCGTGTTGCTGATGCGAGGACCAGCGTTGTGTAAGGTGCAAGGCGGAGCGCGTTTGGGAACGGCCAAGGTGCCACTGCAACTGGTGAACATATAACAAATTGTTGTTTGTGGAAGGCAGTCTATGAAAAAAAAAAGACCTCGATTGGGAGTACATGAAGCATTAAAATTAATATGAACACAAACTTCAACAACCCTTAATATGAAAAAAACGTTTATTCTCAACTCACTGCTTTATGACTTCTCAAAAGTGGTAATACACTTCATCGGCATACACAGAAAGCACATGACATATATCCAGCAACATAGTACGCAAAAAGACTACAAAATAGTCATAATATATTGCGGCATAGGATCCCAACCTCTTCGCCATTGACGATGTGGACATAGTCCCGAAGGATAAGGCTCGGTTCAAAATGTCTGTCGCACACCGCTGATGTCTCGGCAAGGCGTTTATCTTCTCGACTAAGATTTTTTTTCTCCACTGTAGTCTGCGCGACTCATCCTTTGGCGCACGAAACAGCGACGGCTTACGATCGCTGGTGGCTGCCCTTGTTGACCGGCTAGCCCGACTTGCATCCCGGCGCGAAGCAGTGTGTGCGTCCGTCTTTTTCCTTGCATTTCTGACCGAGACGGCAACGGAACGGGGAAGACTCCCCACCACTACACCACAAAGAAAAGTGCTACGGTGCTACGTTCGGGAGAAGCGTACCGCCTCAGCTTCGCCGTCTTCACGCGGCCCATTGTAAGCGGGCGGCGCCGCCTTTGCCACTACACCCTCTAGAACACTGTAGTACAAGTATCGTCTGCATTGAATGGGGAGATGGCGCCCCCTGCGGTTATTATATGAAGCAGGCACAACGGCGCCAAAGAATGGGGAACTCAGAAATTGGGCAGGCATTGCCATGGTCAGGCATTGCCATTATAAAGAACGCTGTGGGTGGAAGGAATGCAAACAAAAGCTTTATAAGACATATTTCAGTATATATCATTTCTCTTTTGTGGTCAAGAAATGCATTTTGGGGGGAGATAGCGACTCGTTCAATGCGTGTTAAAACTCCATATAGAAAACGTTACCACGAGGCCGACTCGGAATTTCTACCGAATTGCTAAAAAATCCCAGTTTTACGCCTTCTTGTAAAAGGGTATCAGAGGTCATTATAATCCCTCGACGCTTGTGCAACTGCTCACCAAACTTATGCGCAGCACGCGAAGTGTGTCACGAGTTTCTCGTGGCATTGCCATCCAGGAAGAAGCTGAACGGCGGCTCCTTGACGTAGCACTTCGGGATGTTTTGTTGAATGCTACGTCACGAAACGATTTATGGTTGCCGCCTGGCGAACATTCCCTTAAAAAAAGACACAGTTCGCACGTTCCGTATACACCAACTCACGACAACAACGCCACCGGCGCGGTGACGCTGTTGTCGTCACTGCGCATGCCCTTCATTAGAGCCACTTAATGAGCTGCGCTTGGAGTACCGGCAGGCACTCTGTTCCCCGGCATTGTTGTGGGCGCCGCTATTTTGGTGCTTGTGCAGAGCAGACGAAACTGCCAATCGTCATGATTCAAAAGTGCGACTTCCTCAGCATTAGATTCGGTTTTAGGAAGCTCCTGTAATATTGCTTTGCTCTCTCGCGAACTGTTTAAACATTTGAGGAGGGCGGAAAAGCGTTTCCTGTGATTTCAGATAAAGCTTAAGCTAACTGGCAAACATGATTTTAAGACACAATATGGCCAAGTGTCGTTGCTCTGACTCTGAAGCGTAGCTTAGTTAGTGGCACTACCCTTCATCTCACGCGAGTCTGGTTTCTGCGCACGCGTAATGCCCACACCTGGTGTTGGCAAACGCGGGCTTTTTTTTTACATGGGTACGTTTGGTGCAAATTTATTTTATTTTTCAACGGGGAGGGGGGAGGGTAAAATTTTTTAAATTAGCGGGAAACCGAATTGGTGCATAGGTCGGGACGTCAATTTTCCCACCAAACTTAGCGGGGTAACTAAATTGATGCATAGGTCGTGATGTCGATGTTTACGCTAAATTTAGCCGCGACCCTGAATTTATCTGTAGGGTCCGTGACGTAATTCAACGCATCAATTTTTCCGCTAAATTTAGCGGGGAACCTGAATTGTTACATAGGTCATGACGTCAATTTTTCCGCTAAATTTTGCGGCGAACTTGAATTAATGCATAGGTCCTGACTTCAATTTTTCTGCTAAATTTAGCGGGGAGCCTGAATTGGTGCATAGGTCGTGACGTCACGTTTTCCGCTAAATTTAGCGGGGAAACTGAATGGGTGCATAGGTCGTGACGTCAATTGGTCCGGTAGATTTAGCAGGGAAACTGTTTTCGTGACGTCAGTTTTTCAGCTAAATTTAGCGGGGGAACATGTTCCGTGGCCAGGAAACAGGATACCCACATAGCTTAAAATATTGAGTAGTAACCTAATAATGCTGGACGACGACGAAGATCGTCCATGAAGGACGTGTTTTCTCAGCGCTCTGATAAACCTAACAATTCAATTACAGGTCAGTTTTACCGGCACTCCTTGCCCCGTGGGGCCCTTCCAGGACTCGACACCCTGAAGAAGACACCAGAAAGCCAACCCGCACTGCCCGCGGGCTCGGACGCCAAACCATCAGTCTTTTCGGAGACCGTTTTGACGACGCCAGCTGGGAAAAGACGCTCTGGCACGAAGGCCCTCTCCATGCAGCAGACGAACGCGAGCCCCTACCCGGCTCCAAGCAACATAACAGGACACCCTACCCAACAAGGTCAGTTGGATTTTTCAGCACTCTCACCATAGGACAGCCAGGTTTTAGTGGCATGTACCCAAGAACGCCAAGCGATCGAAGAATTTGTGCAGAATCGAGTATCTATCGAGTTCTACATAAGGAATAAAGAACTTATTGAGTCGCTCCGCTCCAACAGTGGAGCCTAGGAAGAAATGATCAAGAATGGTGTCGCTTTTCAAGAGTACTACACGCACAAGATCGAATTCGAGACTTTCCGAGCTCAGCGAAATTCCCAGACACCACCCCAACAAAGCGAAACGGGTGAGAAAGAATCGCTGACTCGGTCCACCATGACGGCAAGGCATAACATGCCTTCCACATCAACCACCTCGAATGGGAATCGATTGACAGAAGTCGAGAATATGGAAGATGATGGATTTAAATTTCAAGGTTCACAAAAAGAGAAGAAAGACAACGTGCCAACTTTACTTACCATCAACAGAAAGTCACACAAGCAACGCACAGAACACCCAGGCACACGGTCGTTTTGAAACCAACGTGCAAAAAGGGCGTGGGCAACTTCACCGGCAGAGACATTGTTGGGGCGATGGAAAAGGCAGGAATTCAAAACAAAGATGACTTCTCCGTTCACCGCAACTAGAAATCGAACACTATTGCGATCACAACAAAGAACCCCATCCTTACGAATAAACTACTCAACATCAACCAAATCATCAAGGGCGAACAAAGCTACGAGATGAAACCCTACATGGTGGTTTCAAATGATCAAATCCGCGGAGTTATCTACCTTTCCGGACACGACGTGCAAGAAACTCCAGAAACCCTCATGGAAAGTCTTGACTGCAGAACACACACGGTCGTCGCAGCTCGTCCCATTGGGCGGTCGGGCAGGATCATCTTGATCACTTTCGATGGGAAATCTATTCCAAAGCACTTTCGTTTCCTCTGCGAAATATTCAGAGTTACCGACTATCGACCAAGACCTCTCGTCTGTTACTCATGCCATGAAATAGGCCACAAATCGGACGTCTGCCCTAGCGGCATCAAGCGCTGTGACCGATGCGGACACAGTCATGATAGCGAGTCCGGATGTGAACTACAGCCTAAATGCATAAACTGCGGTGGTCCCCACATCGCCACAAGTAACGACTGCCCCAAGCGGAAAATTCCTCCAAAAAGACTCCCGGCTAAGACACCCCACGGAAAAAGACCCCCTCTCAATATGACAAAAATGGACCTAGCACCCCCCGCATCAAACTCTTCACAATCATGAACCTAACCCACACCCACAAGATGCATCGGCAACACCTTGCAATGTCAATCCTTACGTTCCACCTATGGTATTTGGAAAAGTTTCAGATGTCACCACATCAACCGTACAAAACCTGCAAATTTCTCCAGCCACAAATTGCGGAAACTCAAACTGGCAACAACAACATAATCACACCAGCTGCGAGCAACGCCTAACGGCAATGAAACAACGCATGGACAGAGTCAAAAAATCCCTCGAGAACATCTCGCGAAACCCTACGAGATATCCTCAAACGACTAAATGATTAACTTGCCCAAACACAACAAAGAAAACAAACCAAAACGTAAGGCGATATTTTCTTGGGCTCTACAATGGAACTGCAGGGGATTTAATAACTAGGCAGCGGAACTTAAAGAAAGATTAGAGAAAATGAGGGAAAACGAACCACACGTCATCCTCCTACAGGAAGCAAACGTCGAAAACCTCAATATTCGAGGGTACACTACATACATTCATCCCACCATCGTCGACGATCCCGCAACCACCAAAGCCAACAATCCACTGGTACAACCTATGGCCAAGCAACCACCCTCGTCTTGAACAGTACAACACAATCACAAATAGATACCTCGCAAATATGTAACGTAGCCAGAGAAGTTGTGGGAGTTAAGTTACGCATAGGCAATCAACAATTCGACATCTACAACGTCTACATTAGACCGGGACAGAAAGAAGGAGACGCCGCAGACTGGATTGATGCCACAGTGCAAGGCACCAGACCCACACTCATCGCTGGGGATATGAACGCCCAACACCCACAGTGGGGGTACAACAAAGCTAACAAACGAGGACGGAATATAACCAGCAAATGCAAGCAACCGAGGCTGGTCCTTCTTAGCGAACCAGACACCCCTACAAGGATCGCAACAAGCACCAGGCACAACGACACAACCCCGGACCTCACCTGGGCCACGAAGAACTTCAAAGCCTCCTGGCATACGTTGCCGGATCCCATGGGCAGCGACCATCTGCCCATAGTAATTCGACTTAAAACAACCACTCCAGCCAAAAATCAGGCGAAATTCATTAAATGGGATGTCTTCCGCACCGCCATAGCCGCAAGTAAGGAAGGACACCTTGCCACCCGTATCCAGCGGGCCCTTATGGTCGCAAAGACAATATACCAGATTAAAGAAGATTCTCTTATACCCGACCTTCATCTCCTCAATCTCTGGGCTAGTCGCCTCCAAGCGCTCCAGAGATACCGAAAAAATAAACAAAATCGAGCACTTCGGACCAAACAACTTAGCCACGGCAAGGGCCAAAAGATACACTCTCGAACTTAGACGAAACAGATGGTGGGCACACTGCAGCTCCTTCGGTGAAAATACTGGACTAAAGAAGGTATGGAACACATATCGAGGAATGAGCTGCAAAACCAAAAGCAAAAACACTGGTTCCAACCTAGCATTACGGCTAAACATAACAGAAGAAGAGCTAGCAAAAACAGCGGGAGAGAGTTTCTTCCCTCAACCAGCCAAGGAACCACTGGATACATGCTATACACTCTAAAAAAGGGGTGTAGACGTTACACCCCTTGTCACATATACGACACCCCAAACCTTCAGTTCGTCGTACAGCGCGCTGAAATCGAACTGACTACCCCAACTTTTGCGAGAGGGTTGATGACGGTGCGATAAGACATATTAAACAGCTAAAGTACGTATCAAAGTCTACAGTAAAAAAACACACAGGTTTTGCAGTTGAGCCTAGAAAACCTCGATAACTTTTTTGCAGTCAGTCACACTTACATAAACTATTTTATTGAGTTAAACAGCTCGGCCATCAAGCCGCTCGTGAAATTTGGCAGCGCCAATACCACGTCAGTGCGCTATACATCCAACCGAATTTTGGGGTGTCGTATATGGGACAAGGGGTGTAAGGTCTACGCCCCCCTTTTTTTAGAGTGTATGTGCCGGAACCCATAAACGCATTGCTGCCAGAAGACTCCCCCTTCACCATGGGTGAGCTCTTGGACGCTCTAGCAAAAGAAAAAAGCAACACAGCTCCAGGCCCGGACCACATTACCATCACAGCACTCCGAAACCTTCCGGATGAAGAAACGCGTTAGCTCCTAGACAAGTACAACGAGATATGGGAATCCGGTCAACTTCCCGATGACTGGAAGATACCCACCGTAATTCCCATTCCGAAATCAGGCAAACCCAACAATAACATCCAGAACCTAAGACCCATCTCGCTAACCTCCAACCTATGTAAAGTAATGAAACGCATGGTCCTGGCCAGAATAACCTGGATCCTTGAGTCACACAACAGATTACACCCCATGCAAACTGGATTTCGTACACACCTGTCCACACAAGACAGTCTAGCCATGATTCACAATGACATAACCAAATTTCAACCTACTGTACAGCCTCGTACAATAGTGGCGATCGACATCAAAAAAGCGTTCGACTCCATCCCACATGAAACAGTCATTCGAGGAGCAAAAAATCGAGGCCTACGTGGACGAATACTAAACTTCATCAAATCCTTCCTTCATCGACGCCAATTCCAAGTTCACATTGGAGGCACCACGAGCCCCCTCACAAGAAACACCGTAGGAGTTCCCCAAGGAGCGGTCATCTCCCCAGTACTATTTAACATGGCCATGGCTGACCTAGCATTCCACCTGGAGGCAATTCGAGACGTACGTTACACTATATACGCTGACGACGTAACCTTAGGGATCAACAAAGGCACATCCAACATTCAAGAAAGGCGACTTCAAGAAGCCCTGCATGTTACCATGAACTTTGTGCAGGAAACAAATATGATAATCTCGGCCGAAAAGACCACCTACACAGTCGTCGCCTCAAAGAGGGCTAGAAAGAAAAACATCGGAGACACCATTAATTTGTACGTTGATGGCACCAAAATTCAAAGACAACCAAGTGTAAAGATCCTCGGTCTCACAATCGACGAGGATGGGGGAGCACGGAGCTGGCTGAACCAGATTAAGATACAATGGAAACGCGGCCTTAACCTTATCAAGAGAACAACAGCCAAAGCACGGGGGGCAGAAGAAAAACCTTTAAAACTATTGGTACGATCACTGCTCGTCTCCAAACCCATTTACGGGTATAACTACTTTCGTCTTACCAAGACCCCGCAAGATCAAGTTGAAACTCTTAAGGGTCATTCCACGTGAAACGTCCCAGACGTTGCGCTCGACCACCTCCGATTTCTAAAAAAAAATTCATGGGCTTCGGCCACAATGTCCGTAGCCATACCCTAAAATATTTTTGACGAAAAAAAATTTGTGATGACGTGAGCGCGATTTTAATTTTTGAAAACAGCGTGAAACTAGGCATCACTCAATAATTTACGAAAAATCAGCTTTTTTATGAAACACCCAACAATATTTTTTTCTTAAATTTGCACGGTTGTCGACTTACAATGTGGTTGGGTTTGTGCAGTTTTGTTTAATTTAAATATTTTTTTTTTAAAATACATAATTTTATTCAAAAATAAACAGTTTTGTCATTTTATTAAAAAATATATAATTGCTCCCGGGACCTAATATAACTTCTTACTGGCTGCCGTCTAGGTATATAGCCTATAAAAATATTTTAGAACCGCTCAATTAAACATCTTGCAGTAAAAAAAAATCCTAAGTTGCCAAAAAGTGCGTTTTGACGCATAAACAGCCGTTTATTTCACCTTGAGGTGGTCCAAGTAAAAATACAAAATATGGTGGGTTTGGAAGAAGGATTGATCATCTTTTGATTCTGAAAGTTTAATCAGAGTAATTTTTGTTTAAAGCGAGAAAACAATTTTTGAAGTTGAACTCTCGCACCACTACCCGGCGTCGCTTCCTAACGCCTCTTCGCCGCACAGCACGCCACCTGCGACGATAGCCGAAGCGATTAGGTCCAAAGAAACAACGGAGTTTGCTGCCCGCTTCCCCTCGTTCCCTCTTTTCTGGCTGTAAGGGAAGAAACGGCGGGTATCGTGTACTAATCGGAGGTGCCGCCAGTGCGTCGCCATAGCAGGCCCGTTGTGCCCTTTGTACCCGAGGGCGGACTCCTCACACTCCGAAACGCGATGCCTAATCGACGAGCGGCATCAGCTGACGTGGACTTCTTCATGCCATGCCAAAGGTCCCACGGCGACCTCCGATTTCTAAAGTAAAATTAATGGTTTTTCACCATAATGTTTGTGGTGCTTCTCTAAAATATTTTTGACGAGAAACAAATTTCACGGGGTGATGACGGTTTGAACTCGTAAAAAAGGAGTGAAACTAGGAGTCATTTATTAATTGATTAAAATTTAGATATTTTGATAGAACAGTGGACATTTTTTTCATAAAAACCACATGGTATTTTGATTGTTGTGTAATAAGGATCATAAATATTCGGTTGAAGCAATTAAAAAAAAAGTAACATACGAGAATTTTAGCCTTTTTGATAGTTTGGTTACAAACTATCTCGTTGCTGCGGGTGCTTAGAAATTCTTGTTGGCAACCTTGTGAATATACTGCACAAAAAAAAAAAAAGTTTCGGGCCGTACAGCTAAATATCTTGCAGAAAAAACAACTAAACTTCTGCAAAATTTCGTTCTGCCATTTAAAGAGCCGCCAATTCTGCCTTGAGGTGGTCGAAAGAAAAATGCGAAACATGGTGACTTTTACAGAAGTGTTTATTGCCTTTTGTTCTTGAAAGTTTAATTAAAATTATTTTGTTCTAAATACGAAAAAAAAAATTTGAAGTTGAGCTTTTACGTCGCAACCTGGCGTCGTTTCTTGTGCCTCTTCTCTGCACAGCACGGCACCGTCGAGCCCGGCGAAGCGTGCGACGGTGTAACGGTGTGCCCACGCAGGTAGGGAGCAGGACCTTGAGTTGTCGGGTACATCTTAGTGAAAAGGGGTTGTTTTTCACTCTTGTTGCTTTATGGCTTTTCCCATTTCGACCGTTTTACGCGGCGATGTCCTCCTGTGATCTTCCTGTGACTTGATGTCAGGAGATGCTTAGCGCTGCCGGTTCAGAGCATCCATTAGTAAGCTAGCTGTTTCCTACATACACAACGCGATCACTCTCTCTTGTTAACGTCAGGACAGATGTAAACAGCAGCACAAAAGACCCGTGAACGGGCAATCTCAAACGACGAGGCGATGTGGTGTTGACGAATGCGCGCCATTGAAGGCTCACGCATCGTTTGTGTTCAAATCGGCTTTGAAATGACAAATTCTTGCGTTGCTGAATAGGACGTAATTCCAGCACGTAGCGTATAGATGGTGACGCGGGCTTAAAGTGATGGTAACTTCTTGTCCCTTTGACGGGGACCGCTGAGCTAAATCTTGAAGTGAGTCGAGCTCGTTTTTCTTCAACCATTTCTTTCGGCACCCAAAGTATTGTTATGCCCCCGATGTTATTTTAGGCCCAGGTAAACAGCTGCTGGGGGGTCATGATTTGATTTTTGAAGGGACTTCGAAGACTGGCCCTTGCTGCCAGACGCTTCACTGTACCCCCGACTCCGTCACAAGCACTCTTCCCGTGGGACGTTGCGAAAAAATTCCATTCAGCGGAAATGCCGAAATCATTTTCAAAGTTTTTTTTATTCTTGTACTGAGAGGACGCACCATCTGAAAAGTAGTGAATTTTTCTAATTTGCGGAAGGTCTCGCTTCAATACTGTAGAACCCTTTATTTTCGCGGCCCCTATTTTTCGCGAATCGGTCACAGAGGACATAATCGCGGCCACTAAATTTCGCGAAATCCAGGCGCCTGCATTGAAACTCTTAAGGTTCGAATTTTTCGCGTGCCCTTAAATTTCGCGAATTCTTCAATTCGCGAACTTCGCGAAAATTAAGGGCTCGCGAACATTAAGGGTTTTACAGTATATTAATTACTTCACTCTGAAATACAGAAACTGCCACCGTGTCGTGTTCTAGGCAGTCATAAATAAAACTGAATGATTTTATAGAAATCTCTTGGGTGGTGGCTTCTTGTTTGCGAAAGTAAATAACAACGGGGCGTACTGATGCCTGAGTATTCACCCAGTGATAGGATTGCGGGGCGCCCTGCACGATGAAACTATAATTTTCAGCGAAGTCCATGAGTACTGTTGCCTCGTGTTTGCCTATGTTTGCTTTGCGCTCCCGCAAGTATCGTGCCTGTTGTTTGCTCACAAATTGGTGAGCCTTCAGTGCCTTCAGCATATCTAAGAATTTTTCGCGGAACTTGTCTGGTGTCAGAACAATGGTTTCCAGTTGGCAACGCACCCCGCTAACCCACTGTTGCACATGGACGTAATCCGTTTCTTCCGGGTCAAGAAGTGGAGTGCTGCAGAGCAAAGTATCAGCAAAATCGGTACTTGGGCATTTGGAACACCTGACAAGCATGCACTCTTCATTGTGTAGATCACATACTGTAGTTAAGAGAAGTTCTTCGGTTCTTTCGTCTACTCCTGTAGCATGAAGCATGAGCTTAAAATTTTGGTGTTGCATGCACACGCTAACTGTGTGAGTGCCGCTCCCCCCTGCTAGGACACAATGTGAAGGCCGCAGACTTGCGAATGTTGAAAAAGCCGCACCTGAAATCGCAGCTTTTTTTCCATTCCTCGTGCATTTCTTTCAAGTTGAGCAACAACAGACGCTTTTGGCGACCACGTAGCACGTCCTTTTTTCCCGGTAGGCAGTACGAGACAGCGTCGTCCTGATAGAACTCCATGATGAAGGCCTTTACTTCTTCGCTGACCGGGCGGCCTCTTCTTTTTGGCACGGTGCCCAATATTCCTGATTCTGACCTGACCTTTACGGCTTGACGCGCTTGTCGTTCCGAGGCTCCAAAGAAGTTCATAATCTTTTCGCGAGACCAAGAGGGTGGGGCCAATGTTAGAAGTTGTAATTTTTTCTCTCTATTTTTCTCCAGGTCAAACTTGTTTTTTACATCTTGCATGAGTGACACGTAGTCACTCAAAACAAAATCCTCATCCTGGTTCGGCTGAGAAGTTAGTTTCTGCTGTACAGCCAAAGATGTATAAATTCTTCTTTCGGCAGAGATTTTAAGTTTTCTAACCTTCTTTTGGGCGTATGTCTCGCGGCTTGTTCGCCCTCGTTTTCGTTGGAGAGGGCTCTCTCCAACGGCTGCGAGGGCCTCGTTGACGCTCTCAAGTGCCATCGGGGTCATCTTGCTCAGAATGAGGCATCACGAGCCAGAGGTGGTGGTGGTGCTTGAAAAGTAGGTCTCTTCTTTAATTCGAAACAATTTCGCAGGCATGCTTGACAAAGTCAGTTTCCAGGAATAAGGTTTAAATTGGGGTGCGCATCTGCCAAGGCTATTGTAATGACAGCTGATCCACGGCGGTTTTCGACGTGTTCATAGAAAGGGTTAGAACACCACTTGGATGCAATCAGTGATGTGTACTTTTTAAGGTATACTTGATAATGATGTGAACACACTGTACGGATGTCACCTGTGGGCGCCCGGAACTGGAAGCGAAAGGAGCCGCCGATCCGTGTGCGTCAGGTCTTGAGCGTTGATGAGGGACCGCGTCTTGGTCTGTGTGGTCACATGGCAACCCCTTGCACCAAGGGAGCACGGAGGAAGTTCGGCTTCTGCAATGAAAAAGAAATTTGAATGGAACAGTGACTGCTCCTTCATTTATGTGAGCCATATCTGCGTGCTGCGCATAAATGACAAGTCGGGCACATATGCGCCTTTCGTGCAGAAGCTAGCCTTCTACGTAAAACGCCATTCGGCTTTGAACTTTTATAACGCTAATTGGTTTGTGACAGGTATAAGGCGAACCATGTGTATGTAATATAAGCCAACGCATCCTTCCCTACAGCTTGGGCTTATACATGTCTGACGTAACTCATACTACATGCACGACGAACGGCCAGCTTTAAAACAAATAGATAGTCTACTTGGTTTAAAAAAGTCATGAATTGAGCGGCCGCAACTATACAGATACTGTGACAGGGTAGACACGAGTAAACACGACACAACTATCATTGCATTGTACAAAATAAAGCCAGCTTTCCTACGTACCCTGATCAGCATCCACAGGAACCGTAGATTGACTTCTTTCTCCGAGGGACCAGCTTCATCCATCGTTACACTACCGTACAACGTACTTGACGAAAAATGAAGTTCTTTCTTCAACAGATTTCCGATCTCAAATGGTCGTTCAAAAGCCAACTTCTCGCTTGTCAGCCCTTTCTTAGCTTACTAGCGCAGAAGCGGGTTCCTCAAAAGGCAAGGAATAAGTCTCGATACCCAGTGTCAATAGTGCGGACACGTGCCTTTGTTTATTTATTATTTCCGATGGATCATGTAAAGATTCCCGCACTGACAATATGGACCGAAAATAATGCTAGAAGCGCAATCTTGGCTTGTGACGATGCTTCAAGCGTCCGAGTTAACATACTAGGGAATTGTAGTAGACCGTTCCCGCAGCCCGCTAAGCACCCGGATAGCGCTGCGTAATCCGCCACAAGACCTTGAACTATGCAGAGAAGGCTGGCGGCGCGCCTGCGCAGCTGCGCCGTTTTCTTCGGGGATAACGTAGCGGAGGAGAAAAACGATCTACTACAACTCCCCACTGAATCAGCGCGTTTCAGTGCTTTGATCAAGCGCCTGTAGCCTTCACTGCGCTCCAACTAAGCGCGAACCGGATCATAGTTCCGCTTTTCGCCGCAGCATGCGTGACGGCTAGATTTCGCGGCGATATTATCGTGTTTCAGACGTCCACGTCAGCTGATGCCGCTCGTCGATTAGGCATCGCGTTTCGGAGTGTGAGGAGCCGCCCTCGGGTACAAAGGGTACAACGGGGCTGCTATGGCGACGCACTGGCGGCACCTCCGATTAGTACACGATACCCGCCGTTTCTTCCCTTACAACCAGAAAAGAGGGACGAGGGGAAGCGGGCAGCAAACTCCGTTGTTTCTTTGGACCTAATCGCTTCGGCTATCGTCGCAGGTGGCGTGCTGTGCGGCGAAGAGGCGTTAAGAAGCGACGCCGGGTAGTGGTGCGAGAGTTCAACTTCAACAATTGTTTTCTCGCTTTAAACAAAAATTACTCTGATTAAACTTTCAGAATCAAAAGACAATCAATCCTTCTTCCAAACCCACCATATTTTGTATTTTTACTTGGATCATTTCAGGGTGGAATAAACGGCTGTTTATGCGTCAAAACGCACTTTTTGGCAACTTAGGATTTTTTTTAACTGCAAGATGTTTAATTGAGCGGTTTAAAATATTTTTATAGGTTATATACCTAAAGGGCAGCCAGTAAAAAGTTCTATTAGGTCCCGGGAGCAATTATATATTTTTTAATAAAATGACAAAAATGCTTATTTTTGAATAAAATTATGTATTTTAAAAAAAAAATATTTAAATTAAACAAAACTGCACAAACCCAACCACATTGTGAGTCAACAACCATGCAAATTTAAGAAAAAAATATTGTTGCGTGTTTCATAAAAAAAGCTGATTTTTCGTTAATTATTGAGTGATGACTAGTTTCACGCTGTTTTCAAAAATTAATATCGCGCTCACGTCATCACAAATTTTTTTTCGTCAAAACTATTTTAGGGTATGGCTACGGACATTGTTGCCGAAGCCCATGAATTTTTTTTTAGAAATCGGAGGTGGTCGAGCGCAACGTCTTGGACGTTTTACGTGGAATGACCCTTAACAAGGCAGCTAAGAGAGTTAGCACGGGTTCGCCCAAGATAACCCGCATTCCCGACCTACACAAAGCGGCTCAAATAAGCACAATCAAAGAACTAGCAAAAGAAGCACAAAACAGTCAGACAGACCACCTTAAAAGAACCGAACCGGAAAGAATCATCCTTAAGCACCTCGGAGTAACGGACTTTGAAATTCCAGCTATAGCCACTTCTCCTCCTCCATGGGAAGACGAATGCATAACAGAGATCAAGCCTATACCCCAAAATCAGAGCAAAGAGCACTGTAATAGAAGAACAAATGTTGCTAAAAGACTCATAAAAGAGATAGAACATCTTCAATGTAAGACCAATAAAGTCATTTACACAGACGCGTCGCGAAACGAGGACGGCAGGACAGGCATTGCTTGGTACTCCTTCCGCTCCGGCGAAACAAGCTCTAAAATCCTCCCTTATACCCCCAGTGCCAAAACCGCTGAACTCCAAGCAATTTTTTTGGACACTAGAAAACGCCCAAGAGGATGAGCACCCCACAGAAATCTTCATCTACACAGACTCCCAAGAGGCTGTTAGAGAATGCTGGAAAGCCAGCAGCAGTAACAAGACTCTGAATGAAATCAAAGCCGCAGCGCGCTATCTCCGAACTAAAGGAATCACCCTCAAAATTTCATGGATCCGGGGACACCAAGATAGCCCTGGAAACGAAGAAGCCCATGAGGCCGCGCGGAGAACGCTACAAGCAACCTGCTCCGCACAAGGCCTCCTGGACTCCTCCGCCACAACACCCACCGAGGACCCCGATCCCGATGAAATAAAGACACTCGCAAGACAAGAGCGGAAAGCGAGGCTGACTGCTCTACTGCCAACGGAGGAACACCCGCTCCCATCAAAATACTCACGGTGGGAGCGGGTGTGCCTCCGGCGCCTCGCTACCAACACGGCCATTACCCCAGTTCTACGAAAGCGTTTTTACAAACCAACATCAGAAAACGACCCGGGCCCTGACCCTAACTGCACAGTATGCCATGTACCGACTACCTGCAGACACCTTGTATGGGACTGTCAAGCGACAGCAAGAAAACGACAGGAAGCGATCTCAAGACTTGCCGCCAAACTCACACCACAAAACTACGAAGACTGGGTTACCCCCAACAGAGGTCCTCCAGACAGGAAGCTAATCCTCGACACCCTTCTTGACTTCGTCAAGAAGGCGGGCCTAGACCAATACATATAACCACTTCCCTTTTTCCCAACATCCCAACCCCTACCCTCTACATCCCCCACCGGATAAGATGACTTTCGTCAAGGTATCCGGTGTCCCCTTTCTGAAATAAACGTATTCTCTCTCACTCACTTAATAATGCTATCGCATTTAAATGACTGTGCTGGAAACAAAAAGACGTGCGTCAAAACCGTCGCAGCACCGCCCCCCTTTATCCTCGCAGAACCATAGCCTCCTATACGGGGTTATGCGCAGAACGCAATAGTAATTTATCCTAGTATATTTTGTGTCACGGATTTTAAAACTAACTGAGCTCTTCTGCGGCACTATAGTTCCACATTCCGAGATTTGAAAAAAAAAAAAAAAACAATCACGCCCCAGCACGTTATTGTTATGAATGGAGACATTCTCACCATTTGTTTGTACTTGCCGCTCCCGTCGGATCCCCTGACCGGCATTATGCAGTAGTAGCCCTTTTCTTTCATAAGGGTTTTCAGGAGTTCCTCGCTGGACTCCTCAGGACGTGCCTTTGAGTAAGATAGTACATTAATATTGACACGTATATAGGAAATGTGGCGTTAATTATTTTGTGCCACATTTTCGAGGCTAGGGAAGCTTTCAGACTGCTGCAACCCCGCACTGCTGCGAGAGCGCGAGTCTGCGTCGTGTGTCTCATGTTTCATTCGCATGCGCTCGAGTAACTAGCTTTAACAGAGTTAGAGCACTGCGGAAGCTACACTAGCCTTGGTGACGTGCAGAAAATAGTTCATGCGTCAGGGCGCCGCCATCTTGCTCAGTGGGGTGCGCTTGGACGCGTCATTATCCGATTACGATGCAGACGTCGTAATCAGATTATGGCCGCGCTCAAGCACATTCCAAACGAGCAAGATGGCGGCGCCCTGAGATTGGATTTGCAAGCATGTATTGACAATTGCAAGCATGGCGCCCTGACTGGTGCCCATGCTTTCAAGCACGTGCAGCTTGCATGTGAACACAGCTTTGGCAAGATTACAATAGACCTATTGTTAAATTACCCAAGCATCAAGGAGAATGCAGGGATTGGTGTTCCACGCGCCACACACGCACGCCTTCCCCGAATAAAAGATTCGAAGTAAATAAACAAAATAAAGCGTTGACGAACGCGAGTGCAGGATACAATTTGTTTTAGGCATTGACTTTAAAAAGTTACTACTGCTGAGGCCAGCACGTCCGACGCGTGAAACACCAATCCCTGTATTCTCCTTGATGCTTGGGTAATTTAGCAATAGGGAGTATTCACTGGACGCCATATTTGTGGGTGCTGTTTAGAGCGCATGCTCAGAACGAGCTCACATCAATAGGCTGATAAGACCGACACTCTTGATGGTGCGGAATGCACGTTGCAAAAGAACTGTGGAAGCTCGCCATCAGCACGCGCTCAGCATTCGCGCACATCAGCTATGGCCGTCAGTGAATACTCCCTATAGGTGTATTGCAGGAGCTTGTCCACGTGAGCAGATACATGGCGGCGGCCAATCGCATTTCTTGCAATCGTCTCTACTCCGTTTCGCTTTAAAGGTCGGTTCACAGGGGCGTTTTTATATGTTACGTTACGTTACGACCGCTTACGTCGCGAGTAACTGGGATATTCGTGCTTCGAATGAAGCGTGATGACTTGTTCTAGGAGCTGCTTTGCAGGCGACATACGGAACACGAAATGTCCCGGTGACTCCTCACGTGACGTAAGAAAGCGTAAGCAAACGTCTTTGTGTGAACCGACCTTAAGGCCACGGTCCCACAGAATGTGGCAGTTTAGGTACTTTTTGGCAGGTCATTACTCATCGTCTTTTGAATACTGCTTTGAGGGATTGATGTCGTTCGAAAGGCAAGGCAATCCTCTTTCATTTGATATTATGTATGTATTTGTTTATACTGCTCATGCGCATTTGTTGCGGTGCGAATATGATGGCGCGGACCCTCACTTGCTCCGCTGTTTTATATTTTATGAACGATTCATTAAAGATAACACGGTTCCAATAGAGCAGTTTTGTTAAGATGATGTTGGAGCCGAATGTAACGATATAATGTTTTGGTATTTCCGCTACTTTGTTTTGTTCATCTCTCCAAATATTGCCCTAAAATTGTAACTTTTCAGCACCAATATGTTTTTAATTACATGCGCTAGGGCAATGAAATTAGCTACAGACGTAGTGCTTATAATTGGTAATATGCAGAAAAAAAATGAATGTTGTGTAAAACCTTTTGTTTAGATATTCTATATCAAACGTAGCACTTTTTTGCTCTTCGAGTCATGGTGCTTCAAATGCCACTGAGGAAATAATTAAGCTATGATAAAATCTTTGGTAACATTTAGAACTACAATGGTTGCCCAAGAAGTGGGTGAATTTCTTTTTTTTTCATTTTCAAAGTCATAGCGCTCCAGGAGCCCTTCAAACTTACCTGTTTTCGACGCATATCTTTTATGGACATCAAACAGATTTATTGGCATCTAATGACATTTATTGTATGGAATAGATATACATTGCGATGTATTAGATTTTCACAATGATCTTGCTTCGGTTTCTTGATAATTGTAGAGCTTAGTATTTCAAAAACAATTAAAAACTGTTTGGGTGTTTTGTTGCACTACCTGCCGGATGGCAGACAAAACTGCTGATTTCTAATGTTCAAGAAATTTTTGAGGGCGGCGTTGGCGTCTGTATCATCATCAATGTCCGTGTCTTTTTACCTTCACATTTAGAAAATATGTTGGAAGATTTACTATCGACAAATGAATGATTTAAGTACTGGGTCAGGTTAATAAATCTAAGATAAATAATTACACGAGCGTAGTGTGATATTATGTGTTAATTATTCGATATGGTTGAAATCGATAAACAATAAAGACGAAAAGGAAAAGAATACACCCGAGTTCACTTCGTGCCTAGAGTCACTAAATGAGCTGCGCTTAGAGTATCGGCACTCCGTTCCCCAACATTGTTGTGGGCGCCGCCATTTTGAGTTTTGTGCAGAGCAAACGCAGCTGCCGATCGTCATGATTCAAAAGTGCGACTTCCTCAGCTTTAGATACGGTGTCAGAAAGCTGATGCAATATTGCTTTGCTCTGTCGCGGACTGTTTAAGTATTTGTGGAGGACGGAAAAGCGTTTTTTGTGATTTCCGATAAAGCTTCAGATAACTGGCAACCATGATTTTAAGCCACAATATGCCCAAGTGTCGTTACTCTGAACCGTAGCTTATTTAATGACACTATTCATGCCCTTATTCAAGGAGCTTGTAATACCTGAAGGGGCCATGACGTAAGCCCCGTGGATTCTACAAGCCACTACCTTTTGACGCCTGCCTCTTCCTCATTATTCCCGCTAGTTCCACTAAAATAGCTTCTGCCACAAAATACAAGGGCAGTTACGCAATACACAAAGAGATTTTTGTGAATTCGTTATATTTACACTCAAGGGCATTGATATCCAACGTATTCAGAGGGATGAAACCATCTGGCCAAACAACATAGAGCCTTTTCTACTCAAGTTTTACATGAAAGGCCGGACTTCCGCTGAAATTCCTCACGTAGACGAGTCGTCTGATCGAATAAACTGCCATTACTCCCGATCTGGGAATCTCTCGAACTTCGTTGGTAGGCCATAGTGTCATGGAGTCGAGGGGTGTGACATTTCGTCCGCCGAACATTGCTTCGACGGGTATTTTTCTCGTGGAAGATGAAACCGTCGCGTGCTGCCGGAACAAGAATCTGGCGATTCTTCACTGAACTGGTTCTTCCGTAAGCTTCAAGAGGGCTTTCTTCGTTTCACACACCATCTGTTCTGCTTGCCCGCTAGTTGCAGGATGGTATGGTGCACTAATGTGGTGCCTGATGCCGTTTTTAGTTTTCTCAAAAACTTGTTTATTTCATTGTAGCGTGAGCTAAGCTGGCCGAGGTTGAGCAGTTTCGCGTGACTCCTGGAGAGCCGTGCTACGCATGCGCGAGGAGCAGTGACGTCACACGGCGCACAGCTGGCGCATGAAAGTCGAATTTGGGGGTTTTACGTGCCAAACCAACGACGGGCATCTGGCACGCCCCAGCGGAGGACTGAGGATTAATTTGGACCACCTGGGGATCTTTTGACGTACAACCGAAAGCTCGGTTACACGGCGCCTCCTCCGCAATAAGCCTCCGTCAGATTGCGGGCACCTCGGCCGGGATTCGAACCCGCCACATGGGGATCCGTAGGCCAGCGCTCTCGCCTCGGAGCCACCGAGGCGGTTGCACAGCTGGCGCGCCGGAGCCGCCGCCGCCGCGCGCTTCGCCGACGTCGCGCGCGCCTCGGCGGTCTGCGGATTCCAGAGGAGTGACGTCATAGCCGCGGCAGACGCACTGGCGCCGCCGCGTGCCCAGCTGTGCGCCTCCGTTGCGCAGTAGCCAAGTCTGAGGCTGCACCGAAGCCGGTTGATAGCGCCCTTCAGGCCCTCGCGGCTCATGCCAAGACTGTCTCGGCACAAGTGCTTCAGGAGTACGAGGTCCTGACCACATCCCCCCACCCCTAGGAGACCTGGACCAGGGTTTCCTGAGTACAAATAAAGTTCATTCTCTCTCTCTCTCTCTCTCTCATTTTGTGCGCATGCGCAGAGGTATCAGTGGGGGTATGCATATAGCGGGGCGTTTGCCAGTGTGGTGTATAGCCATGGCGAAGAAGAGCGAAATTGCTGCTCAGCGGCGCAGAAGAGCGGAGAAGCTTAACTCATCGGATCCCGAAGTAGTCACATAATTCGTATACCGTGTGTGTGTCATTGAAGCAGCAGTAAGCATGATAATCAAGCTAATCCAAGACAACGAGGAAATCTAAGAATAACCAGCTGAACCTAACCACGCTACGTATATCCTGGCATAGCCGAGCTAAGCCACTGCAATTTTTTTTTGCATAAATAGATGTTTTGGTTTAAATTCCATATAGTGTGTTCTTTTCATTTTATTTTTTTCTTTGCTCTTCCTAAATACAAAAAATGAAATTTAAGTAAAAACGTCACTCAAGGGCAAACCGCTCGTAAGCCGTGTCTGATCGCCCAAACCTGCGACGCAAAAACAATGCCAGAAAAAAAAATGATTTAGCTGCTAATTAGCTATTTTTTCGGGCCCGATCTTAGTTTTCAAATCAAGCTGCAATTTCACAGGCTGTCCAGTAATGCGATGATTTGCCCGGCAATAAATAAGTAACGTAACTTACGGGGTAAGCTGTAAACTTAACGAAATCCTGCAGGTCTTGCAGCGATAGTGCCTTGGCGGTGTCGTCAAGATACCACGCTCGCATGGCCAATGTTGTCTTTTTCAGTCGGCTGAAGATGGAGGAACTTTACACTCGGCACCCTCCCTCGTAGAGCTGTTCAACGACACTGGCTTCTCCAGTGGTGCGCATTGTTTTGATCAAAACTGCGACCACCTGTTTCCCGAGTACTGCCGCGCACATGCCTCGGCTGTTGGGCCGTATAGGCCGTTCCATTAGGGTCATAGTAGAGAGGGTAATAGAGAGAAAAAATGCCCTGCCCCTCTCACCCGCATGTCATCTGCTCCGCCGAGTGGGCTGTACCTAGCATCCGGCTGGCGTGCAAACTCTGTTTAAAATCACGTCATTTTGAAAATTTCAAGCGCAGATGCGCAGATTTTGGTATGCCAGCTATCGTGTATATACTATGCTAGACAAAAAGACTAACAGGGTCCCATTGCGCTGTTACTTGCGTGCAAATAAAAAAAAAATAGGGAAACTGTGTCAGATTGGTTGGTCTCTCCGGCGAAAAGTAAATCCGGTTGCTGTACCTTTTTTACTATACAAAGTTCGTACTGGTGTGGGCCTTTAGCCACTATGAGTGGAAGTCTGAAATAATAAATAAAAGCGTGCTCTCCTGCCGCAATACGCGCGGTAGTTGAGGGTAGTACTGCCGGCTGACTCAACTCTATTTAAGTAACGGAAAAAAGATATGCTAGTTGATCATTTACCGAAATAGAACAACAGAGAGCTATAGGCTGATTTTGGAGTAGCCATAGCTATTCTAAGAACGCGAACCACTTCACAACGGCAGCCACGAGCGAGAGTTCGATGTTCCGTACAGCCCGCCGGTACAGCCCAAAGATGGAGAATGGCAACCTCCCGGTTTGTCGTCTGCTATACTTCGTCTCATCCTACGATGGACTAAAGGCCAAAGCCACGAGCCACCAGGTCCAATCCCGTTCCACGCTACACTATGACACGCTTAGCATTGATTAGGTTTGGACGAATAATGCTCCGAATCCAAAAGCGCTGCGTCATTTTTATAGCTTCGGCACTGCAAAGAGCCAGACGTCGTGGCTTTCTTTGCAATGTAAAATTGTTACAACAAAGTAACTGACCGCACAAAGATAACACAAAAAAAAAAAAAAAAAAAACCGCTGGGAAAAACACAGAATGCACTGGACCTTTCACCGAGAAAGTCAGCTAAAAAACTATACACAAAAAAAACTCGATTCGAACCACTGTCCGCCCATTCCCATCAGTGATCCGAGACGCGGGCACCAATACGTGCATCGAAGCTAAATACCACGCAATGTCTAAGTGGCTCGTGATTGGATCTGGCGGTTCGTAGCTTCTGCCTTCAGTCCATCGTAGGGTGAGACGAAGTATAGCGGAGTCGGGCGCATGCCCTCTCTTTCGTTTACCGCGCCGAACCCGCTAAATTTCCCCGATGTATGGAGAGGGCGCTGCTGTCGAACAACATGGTGCCGCCCAGAGAGCGCTAAATGGAATGGTTTTAACCATCCGCGAGTGTGCGTTTAGCTCAGCACGTTTTTGTTTTTCTTTCAATTTTTTTGTGCGTGTTTTTTTTTTTGCGGTACTTTTTATATATATATGGCACTTCGCGTGGGAGGCAGGCACGATAACCGCTAGGCCACGGCCGCGCTGCCTACTTGGCTAGCTGCGCGCGCGGCAAAAAAAAAAAAAAAAATATATATATATATATATATTGTTATGAAAATGAACTGTTTAAAATCCCAGCGTTCGGCGTTCAAAGTTCAACGCCATTCGTCTTTTTCTCGCGCCTTCTTCCTGTCCTCCTTTTCGTCGTCTTCCCATTCGCAGCACCACCACAACACTGCCCCCCGACAACACATGAACCTCGCCCCGAGGTGGTACAAAAAATATTCAGTCGGGTTGATAGGGAACCAGCCGATCAAAATGAACTACGTGAACTTTCCGGCTTAGCGGGTGCCGAACCCGGTACACGACGTTGTTTAGTCGCTTGACAACTTCGTAGGGGCCTTCCCAATTGGGCTGAAGTTTCGGGCAGCGACCCGAGCAGCTTCGGTTGTAGCGGGTTCTTGCACTTTCACTACTCAGGTGCAAATGTTTTCGTGCAAAATCGTGCACACAGTTCAGTTTCGTTCGCAAGTGGCGGGAGTTGTGAGAGTAGAGAAATCTGCGTGTTGTCTCACGCGATGGAAGCATTGGCGTGCGAAAAGTGATGTCCGCAGGCAGCCTTAGCTTCGGCCCATTAACAACATCGCCGGCGTGTAGCTTGTCGCAGTATAAACGGCTGACCGGTAGGAAAGTAGAAAGAATGGAATTAGAGTGTCCCAGTTGTCCTGATGCTCGTCAACAAAGAGCGAAAGGTACTCCTTGAGTGAGCGGTTGAGCCTTTCTACCATGCCATTCGACTGAGGGTGTAAGGGCGTGGTTCTCGTCTTCCTAACTCCGAGTGTGTCACACATGCTCTTGAACACTTGCGACTCAAAAAATTCGACCCTTGTCAGAATGAATTTCCAGTGATACCCCGTATCTTGGAACGATGTCTTTCGTCAAGATCCTGGCTACAGTGTCTGCGTCATACGTTCGTACTGGAAATGCTTCTGGCCATTTGGTAAAGTAGTCAGCAATGACTATGACGTACCGATTTTCTTGTGTCGTTTTCGGTAGTGGACCTACAACATCAATGGCCACTCTTTCAAACACCGACGTTGTAGTTTACTATCCTCCCTCGGCTTCGTGATGGTGGTCCTTTACGCAACGCACAGTGGTCGCACTTTTTACACCATTCGCGCACATCTCGAGTTGATCCGACCCAGTAGAATCTTTCTCGAACTCGTTTTAGGGTCTTGTATATCCCAAGATTTCCGCCAGCAGGGCTGTCATGAAGTTCACGCAAGACGATGTCGACACGGACTCGAGGTAAAATGAGCTGAAGCGTGCTGTTTCTTCCGTCTTTGCTCTCCCAGCAACAATACAGCAATCCATCCTGTAGAATTAGGGAATCCCATTGTGCCCAGTATGCTTTCACGACGCTGTTGTATGGTGCAACCACGTTCCAGTTGGGTACTTCTCCCACCCGGCTTCCACTGCAGACTAGGTTGTAAATTGCTGTCGTTTTCTTGAAGCACACGGATAACATCTGCACTCCAGTTTGTCGGGTCTTGGTCATCTTGCTGGTGTTCTACCATCGCAGGGCACGTAGTCATTTGGGAAGACGACAACGGTTGGCAGTCCAATGGAAGGCGCTGCTCACTCTTCAGGCATGGGCGACAGTTGCCAGACAAGCAAGGTCGCCGCGAAAGTGCGTCGGCGTTTGCATGTCCCTTGCCGGGTCTATGCTTAATCCTGAACTCGTACTTGTGCCAGCAGCTCTAACCACCTAGCTACTTGGCCTTCCGGGTTCTTGAAGTTTAAAAGCCAAGTGAGGGATGCATGATCAGTCCTTAAAAGAACTGTGTGCCGTACAAGTAATGGTGGAAATGGGTCACGCTTTTACAACTGCCAAGAGTTCCCTTCTCGTAACGCAGTAGTTCTGTTCTGCCCTGTTTAGAACTTTGCTATAGTACGCAATTACTTTTCTTGAGCCATCCTGAATCTGGGACAACACAGCACCCAAACCGACGTTACTCGCGTCGGTGTCGAGGACGAACTTGCAGTCTGGTCGAGGAAATCCAAGAACTGGAGGGGCGCTAAGGGAATTCTTGAGTGTGAGGAAAGAATCTTGTGCGTGTACACTCCATTCGAACGCCGTATTCTGTTCTGATAATGCGTACAGCGGTTGGCAATTGTGGCGAAACCTTTTACAAATCGCCGGTAGTAGGTGCACAGTCCAAGGAAAGCTTTTAACGTCGCACTGATTTTGAGGTTGAGGCCAGTTTCTGACGCACTCTGTCTTCTCAGGGTCCGTCTTCATTCCTTTTTCAGAGACGATGTGACCGAGATAATGCACTCTCTTTTGAAATAGAACGCATTTCTTGGCATTTAGCTTTAAGTTTGCCTTTCTCAGACGGTCAAATACGAACGACAAATTACAAAGTGCTCGCTGGAAAGTTTTGCCCTGCACAAGTATATCGTCCAGATAAACCAAGCAAACGTCGAGCGGCAGGCCCTTTAGGACCTGGTCCATGAGACGCTCAAACGTTGCAGGGGCATTACAAAGGCCAAATGGCATTACTTTGAATTGCCACAGACCATCTCCAGTAGAGAATGCCGTCTTCTCGCGGTCTCTTGGGTCCATTTCAACTTGCCAGTATCCGCTCCTGAGGTCTAATGTGGAAAACCAGGAAGACCCCGCAATCGCGTCGAATGTGTCATCAATCCTAGGGAGTGGATAGGAGTCCTTCTTGGTGACATCGTTCAATCGTCGGTAGTCAACGCAGAACTTCGTGCTGCCATCTTTTTTCTTTACCAAGACGACCGGCGATACCCACGGGCTCGATGAAGGCTCAATAACATCTTGTTGTTGCATATCTTGGATCACCTGGCCGACTTCGTTACGTTTTGCTAACGGAATTCGCCGGGGCTGTTGCTTAATCGGAGCTGCATTTCCTGTATCGATGCGGTGTTGAGCAGCACCTGTCCGTCCGGTCTCCAAAGAAGAAGCAAACACATCTCTGTATTCGTTGAGTAAACTCAGGAGATGTGCTTGTTATGCTTGATCAAGGTGGCATTTGGAGCGGTCTGCTAGATCCAGCAAGGAAGCCGGCAATTCCTCTTGTGTCATATGAACAAGATCCTTTCGTGGGGGAGTAAAGCTCACAGCACGGGACCACTTCGCAATGCGACATCCCTTCTTTAGGTGGATAGGTTTATCCGTTAGGTTGGCAATGCGGATAGGAACCTTTTCGTTGCCGAAATCTATTAGCGTTCCTGCTATAATGATTCCTGGAACAGTATCACACGTGGCGTCTCCTTCAGCGACCACAATACCATCCGAGCAGTTATTGCCGTCCGTCACCCAGATAACGTTTTCGCTTTGTGGAGGAATCAAAGTGGACTTGGAGCATAGAAGGAATCCCCCGCCGTTTTCTAAAATTGCTCGTTGGCTGTACAAGATGACGTGTTCGTCACTTACGTCCAATGTGTGACTCTTGAGATCCAGTGAACAACCATTCGCCTGTAGAAAATCGAGTCCAAGGATGCATTCCTCAAATATTCCAGCCACAAAGGCAACTTGCACAAACTTTTGCGTGCCAAAAAGAAATGTAAGTTCACATGACGCCGTGATTGGCGCTGTTTCTCCTGTTACAGTGCGCAGTGATCACCCAGAAAGGCGTTTGTATGATGTTACGGGTGTCTTTATTCGTTCATATACATCTGTTCTTACGATTGTGGCGTTGGCTCCGGTGTCAACAAGCATCTTACATGGTACACCTTGTATTTCCCCATTCACAAAAAAGCCCGTCTTTGTCAGCTCGTAACTTTTGAACTTGCAGCGTTGGGACTGGCTCTCTCTTTTCTTTCTCAGCCGAGATTTGGCCGGTAAGCTCGGCTGGAATTAGTTTTCCGGAGTGGAATAGCCTTTTTCTCCTTTACTACGCCAGCTGCAATATCTCTGGATGTGGCCTTTTTGGCCGCAGCGCCAGCATGTTGGAGATGGCCTCTGATGTGGTGGCATCCCTGTTGCCTCGTGAGAAGTTTGCCGATCCGTGTTGAGAAGCGGCACTGGATGTAACGCAGACGACGTGCCTGGCTGATAACCACCTGGCACTGTGACCCGCCGGGTGGCTCTTACTGCCCTCGTCGTTGCCTCCACCTCCATAGCTCGTGCAACAGCGTCACGCATGCAGGCAGGTGACGACAGGCGGACAAACTGTGTACTTCAGTGTCTCCGATTGCGTCTAAGACGTGTCCCACAGCCACAGAGTCCAGTGTCGCAGTTGTGCAGCCTTGATACGAGAGTCGCGTAAGCCTTTCGATGTCAATGGCCAGTTCAGACAACGATTCGTTTCGTCATTGTATCCGCGTTCGGAGAGTGGCGTGGTAGAGCCGCCCGAGGTGCTTCT
Source organism: Ixodes persulcatus (assembly GCA_013358835.2). Classification (NCBI taxonomy): domain Eukaryota; kingdom Metazoa; phylum Arthropoda; class Arachnida; order Ixodida; family Ixodidae; genus Ixodes; species Ixodes persulcatus. Next base: position 420,745 of record JABSTQ010009065.1, on the reverse strand, counting down.
CACCGAAGCGCCCTTCGAGTGCTTCCTCAAGCGCCTTGTAGTCCTGCTCGTTGCCAGGAGGAAGGTTCTGAAGCAGCTCCAAAGCTGGTCCTCGGAGTGTAGATGCCAGGAACGCTCCTCGCGATGCGGTAGTCCAATTGTTTAAGTCCGCGACGAGATCAAAATGCACTTGAAAGGCATTCCAGGGGCTGCGTCCATCATAGGTGTCGGGCTTGACAATCATCTTCTGCGAAGCCAAAGCCAGCTGTTCGTTAGCATCCCCCGAAGGTAGTATCTGCTGTCTGTTATCATTTTCGGTTTCTGCTGGGGCTTGCAAGGAGAGATCTGCCGCGCTAGCAGTGCCGCTTTCGCTCATACCTTCAGTAGTCTCGCCGAACCGCGATGGTGGGTGCAGCGCTCCTCGAGGTCCCGTGGATTGGCGTGATGGCCCGGTCCCAGGATGATGCTGGAGTTGCGCGGAAACCTCCCGACGTAGCTCTGCTAATGCTCGCCGGTCTTCGTCTCGGTGACGATTCTGCTCCTCTCGCAAGCTGGTCAACGAATTGTAGCGCGCCGATCGCTCTCATGACCAGGTCAGGCTGAGAGGTGTTGGGATCTTCCATAACCCCACTTCTGACACCAATTGTTATTAAAATCAAGACGGTTTAAAATCCCAGCTTTCGGCGTTCAACGTTCATCGCCATTCGTCCTTTTTCTCGCGCCTTCTTCCTGTCCTCCTTTTCGGTCGTCTTCTCATTCGCAGCACCGCCACAACAATAGCTAATGTACTCATTAAAGGCTACATTAAGACAATCAAGGTTTTTTTGACCCTACTACAAAACCTCAGTAATTGGTTTTTGTCAGTCTTTGATACGCACATTAGCGTTTTAGAACGTTATATCCGACAACAGCTCTCAAGCCGCTTGTAAAAGTTGGTATCGCCAGCTCGACGTCAGTGGACAGAACGACGAAATGCAGTTTTGGGGAGTTACATATGAAGGGACAAGGGGAGTACCCCTGTACACCCTCTATTTCTTAGAGTGTAGATCGTTTTCGCCATCCCGCACCGCTCTCCTCAACTCGCTATGATACCCGGAACTCTACAGCCAATGCCATCGGCGCGCAGGCGAACTAGCGGCCTCCTTGTTGCGGAGGGCATAGCGGAGCGGGAAACACGCTCTACGAAAACTCCCTATTGGCAAAGAAAGGATAAAAGCGTAGGCGAGCTGGTGAAGAACTTCCATCGTAAACCGGAGACACGGCAAAATAAAAAAACGGACAAAACAACAACAAGTCTCAAGACTTGTTGTTGTTTTGTCCGTTTTCTTATTTTGCCGTGTCTCCGGTTTACGATGGATCATGGAAGCCCTATTGGCAAACCACCTTACGGTGACTAAAGACAAACATCAAATGTTTTTGTTTGTTTGGTGAGCCTGTGCAGCAGGGTAGTTTAGCTGCGATAAAAGAAACAAATAAAACGCACCATTCGTCTCAATGTCCTTGGCTTCTTAAATTATCCGTGACCCGGGAGGGTCACACTGCACAGTGGATCATGGTACACAGGCCGCCAGAAAGGTAGGGGACGCCTGCCGCGTATATACATTTCGCCGAGAGCACAGAGCCGCCAGGAGGAAAAAGAGAGAGAGGGAGGAGGAAAGGGGAAGAAAGGCCGCCGTGATTGGCCCTTGTAGTCACGTGGTACGCGCCCGGCTGTTCTGGCCGTCACCCCCCGCAAGCCTCGCCCGCGAGCAGACGCCGCCGGCGCCTTTGGGCTGCTGTGGCTGCCACGCCGGCCCCGCCGAAGTCAAAGGTACGCTGCGAGTGTGTAATCCACAAAACTAAAAATTTAGAAGTGAGATCGACGCTCTCACAGTAGACGACACGCCCGTGACTCCCAATGTGCAACCAGCGAACCTAGGCAGAGCACGGGAGGCACTCACTTGATCGAATGACATTTTAGCGAACGCCCACGTTTCACCGAATGACACTTTAGCGAATAGTCGGACGCCGCGAAGCGGCGTTTTCAGGTGGGCTAAATGGGTTCACATTTTTGTAATGAGCCGACACAGACTGTCGCCGCGAAGCGGCGTAAGCGCAGCGCGGCGGATGGGTTAACGCGCACCCCCGTTATTCGCTAAAACGTCAATTAGCTTGAAGACTCCGGCTCTCGGCACCATATGCTCGTTCGTTGGTGGCAGTTGGCATCGCGATCGCTTGCGCCATCTCTTGTCTCCCGTGCGAAGCGGCGCCGTATTGTTTGAAGACCGGTGGCTTCGCTGCGTTTCCATAGGAGCTAATCCTTCTGCTTTCTTTACTTTTCCTCAGGTAAGTTTGCTCTTTGGAAAGTTTACAAAGCAAAAAATGCACCATCTGTGGGCAACGCTGCACAAAATCGTAGCGCGGTAGGTTAAGAAACCGAATTTCGCGGTCGATTTAAAGAGCCTGGCCGCTCCTTGGGTCACCCAGTAGTCAACAACAAGGTAAGAATGACCTTCTATCCAACGCCCGGCCTCCAGCACGTTCTCTATTCCTCCCGCCGTGATTTGACTGCGCGCTCGCACTTCATGGGCACAAGGACCCGAAGCGTTGTCGAAGGTAGGCACTCGCTGGAGGTGAGACAATTGGCGCTCCTCCCTGCCATATTCACTTTGTCGGGGACTAGAGCGACCATGGAATGAAAATGAATAGTTGATTTATTGATGACGCATAAATAACGAAAAAAGGTTTGCGGTACCTTTATCAAATTTAGAAATACCTATATTCATTATGTTTTCTTTTTTTAATATAAATTTCAGGGTTGTACGGGGAAAGCCACGGGTTCGTCCAGAACCACATGTACGACGAAATATACGACGACTACTTCGAGATGGCTCCGAACCCCAACGCCTCGCATGCTCATTGGTGGAACCACGCCGAGCCGATCTGGGTGACGGCGGAAAAGAACGGACTACGCACGGCCATGTACTGGTGGGACGGATGTCAGGTGCTGACCCAGATGCAGACTTGTGCCCGTTACTTGAAAAATGTAATGGATTACAAGTACCAGTTACCGAGCCTCAAATGTACTGGATTACTGTTACAAATTACTTTCGCTGAAAAGTAACAGATTACTTTACTTGTTACGTTACAAGTTACTTTCACTTTAATTTTCCCGTACACTTATCAAGAAAACAATAGAAACAATATTGATGCTGTCAAAAATGTTCTGCAACACTACTGTCCATTTCTCATACACCCGAATTATTGTATTTCTTGTAAAAATAAAATATTGTATTTAAGAAAAATGATGTAGTTGCACACCGTTGTCTTGTCAGCTGACAAGGCAGCGAAAGCTGAAGACACATCCCCCCACCCGGCATCCCGCTAGCTTACGGCGACCGGAAACGATCCCAGGAATTCTGCAGACAAAGCTAGCGGTGCGCATGCTCAGTGGCAGCGTCTACGTCCGCTAGGAGATCAAGAAGACAATGCCTACTCGGCGTTGTCTTCTTGATCTTTGTTTTTCGTATATTTGTGTATGCCATGCACGTTTTTCTAGTGGTTCTTGTAATCGGTCATAGAAAAAATCGTGTTTTCTTTGCAGCTCTTATCCTCTTCACGTTTTTTTCTATTTCAATGAACTTGCTATCTTTATGCTGCTTAATTGCCTGCTCATATTGCTCCAGTTTCCGTCTTATGTACAAATTTAAGAAAAAATAACGAGTAACGTAAGCAATCTGTTACAAAATTGTGCAATGAAATTTCATTACCAGTTATTGCCGCAAGAAAGTAATGTGGTAATTACAAAATTGCTTGAAAAAGTAACTAATTAATGTAAAAAGTAACTAATTAACGTATTACGTCCGTTACTTCCGTTCTAAGTGTCGGAAGTAATCCGTTACTTCCGTTACTTTTAACGGATTACTTCCGAAGTCTGCCCAGATGCCTATTCTGTCTCCATATCCATCGGCTGCGTCTGGACGAATGCCGGGAGGAGGGGTGGCGGGGGGTAGATTCGTTTAGTTAAAGGGTGGATTTTTGCCAGGCTTACTCGTTTTAACGCAATCAGAGGCCCCATGGCTGGCAACTTCTGGTCCCGCGGCAGGTTCTGTTTAGTAAATAAAAAAGAAAACAATTTTAGTGAAAAACCCGAGACTGAGGTAAAGACATGACGACGACAAGGAAGAGAAGGAGAACGTCTCAAACACAGCTAAACCTTTATTGAGGAAAGAACCCTTTATATAGGGTTGAAAAAAGAAGGAAGGAAAGGGAACTCTTCTTCGCATCACCTTCTCCACAAAAGACACGACATCACCTCTCCCCACAAAAGACACGACATCGGACCTCTCACAATGAGGTCAAAGCAACAAAAGAACTGACAACACCGAAGATGACACATCATTCCAAAAAAGAAAAAAGAAACCCGCTGGGAAAAACACAGAATGCACTGGACTAGGGTGCCTACATGTTTCCGCTCCGCTTTAGGGTGGCGCCACCTTCTTGTTACCCTTTCCCAGGTCCTCTCCGACCGCCATTTTTTTCCCACTGCTTAGTTCGCTAAACGTACACAACGTTGAGTTTCTGTAGTCTCGACACACCGGCAACACTGTGAGGCCACTTCCGTTTCCGTTCATAAGAGGAGTCGGAGGCTCAGCGGGATGGCGGTATTCGTGGCTGTCGCTCTCTTTATTCGGGTGTTTCATATTTTGAAGTTGCGAGCAGGAAGTGTGCGTTGCTTTTATCGAAACGCGAGTTCCCGCGACAAAATGGAACGCCACAGACCGGCATTGAACGCCGAAACCTCGCCGTCGGAACGAGAGCGGTGAGCGCTCCCTAGCCCTAACGAGGATTAGTGGCGTAGTCCGAGCGCACGACCGGCGAGTGTGACAAAATGGTCGACGAAAACAGCGGAGGTTGCCATGGTACCGAGGTAGGCAACACTGGTTTGTCGGCAACAGGTACCACAAACGTTGTCGCCACCCTAAACAGCGGAGCGGCGGAAACATGTAGGCACCCTACACTGGACCTTTCACCGAGAAAGTCAGCTATAAGACTATACACATACAAAAAAAAAAAGTTAACAATACCATTAGAGATTTAGAAATCGCTTCCATTCCGCATCTAAAGACAAAGAAGGCTTGTTCACTGCATTCTCATGCTTCTTTATGGCGATTGACTCTTTCAGCAGACGCTTGTGGTCGCTTTTTTCTGTTACAATTGTGGTTGTAGAGTTCCATAAAGGCACGCAATTCCTACACTACTGAATATGCTTGGATACCTCGGAATATGGATCCTTGTTTTTGACACAACGTTTATGTTCACCTAGTCTATTATTAATACTACGCTTCGTTTGACCTATATAGCACAAACCACAATCAAAGGGGATCTTGTAGACTATACCAGAAATACATGGAACGCACTTTTCTCTGTGTTTTTTTAAACAACCTTTCTGGGCGGAAGCTAACGGTACGACTACAAACTTTTTGTGCTCGGGCATTTTCCTAATTTGTTTGTCTTTTGCAACATTGTACGAAAGCTGCTTGGAAATAAATTTTTGAGGATACTTGGAAATAGTAGAGGAAATAAATTCTTGAGGATTTAGTATCCTCAAGAATTTATTTCCAAGCAGCTTTCGTACATTGTTTCGATGAGCCATTAATTGTTGCGCGTTTCCTTCTGGCCAGGTGGAAATATTTGGGACAAAACCGACGTTTTGCTTGCCATACAAAGATTTATTGGACTGGGAAAATGTCACCAAGGACACGCAAGAAGCTCTTTCGAAGGTCCTGAGTGAGTTTGAAGCCGACGAACTAAATTTTGCCCTGGTCTACTTTGAACCTGTCGATGCCAGAGGTAAGCCAATCTCAGCTTACCAAGATGGTCATCCGCTGAGCTTTGAAACTCATCATATCTCCATCAGGTCACCAATATGGACCGGACTCTCCGGAGCGTCAACAGGCGCTCCAAGATGCGGATGCTGTCATCAAGCATCTCATGGACGATATTAACCATAGAAACATGCAAGACCAGGTACGTAAACGAAATGTATATTCATATAAAATTTTATTTTTATCCAAATTTTTTTTCGCTTCTTATGCGAAGAATTAGTTCCCCGAATGTAGATTTTAGCTTAGCGTATAAATTGAACTAAAACAATACGCGTCTTAGTTAAGGCCTAATAAGGTGATCTGTGGAAATGGAAAGGTATTGCAAGATAATTTACATTGAAAGTATACGTGTATATAAATAAAACAAATCAACGCTATGCACGAATCACCCACAAAAAGGTGTAGGATCGCAGCGCCTTCGCTGTGCGTGATTGGCAGCGCAAGCAATAGTCTTCGGCGCTACCTATGCCCCACGTCGCCCCTGAAGGACTGCGGCTGGAGCTAGCTGGTGTTGTGTCCAGTGGTGGACCGGCTAAGGACTGTGTGCTTGGTTGCCTCAACAGTAAACACGTTGGAGCCAGACGCAGCACTGTCTCTGGCGGGCTCATAACTGAACTGGGGTCGCCCGATACCTTGGTCGCCTTCCGTCACGGGGAGAGACGATGTGTAGCCGGACTCTCCCCCCCCCCCCCCTCCCCTCCCCGGAACATCCCTCCAACGCTTTGTTCTTTTCTCTTCATCCTCTTCCTTTCGTTGATGCATATGTATGCACTTACGGGTCCCAAGGTGGGGTACACCAGACATGTAGAAGTTACTAAAAAAAAGTAATTAAGTTAAGTTACTGAGTATTGACGTCAAAAGTAATTTGAGTAGAGTAGAAATTACTCAAAAAGAAAGTAATTGAGAAAATGACTAATTACCGTGAAAAAGTAACGAATTACTTTTGAAGTTACTTTTACATGTTTTCTTATGGTAAAAGAAAGTACAGAGGTTTTGATCCGTTAGCGACATTGTGCAAGCCAGATATAAATCGGCTTGTTTTTTTCACAGAAATGCTTTAAATAGCTGGTTCTGCTTCTGAGTGCCTAATTGTTTTGTACTTTCTTGTTTGTTTGGTCAATGATGTACTGCGAATGTGTCATTTCTACTTTGAGGTTTAGCACTGTCTGAGCTTGAATTTTGAGACAGTGTTTGCTTGTTTACAGTGTTGCGTAAAGTACATCTAAAAAATTGAAAGCCGTTTACAACTCCCTGTAACACCGAATTCGTGCGCAGTTCTTGAGGAGGAGGAGGGAAGGGTACTGAGTGGAGGGTATACCCCTCCTCCCTCCTCTTCACCTCGTGATCCTGCCTGCTACTCCTCCTTCCTCTCCTTACCTCCAACCTCCTCCCCTCGTCTTCTCCTCCCCCTCCTCCTCAAGGGGTGTCACGTGACCTTGGGGGGGGGGGGACGGTGGGGGGGACGTTACCTGGGGGTCACGTGACCTCGGGGGTCGTCACGTGACCTGGGGGTCTCGTGACCGGGGCGGGGGGTCACGTGACCTCGGGGGGGGGGGGGGGGGGTCACGTGACTTCACGGTTACGCCGACGGCGACGCCACTCAAGCCGGAAACGGTCGCTTAAGAGCTGCGCTCTAAAAGTACTTGAAGTAAAGTACAAAGTAAATGAGAGGTTATGTACTTCAAGTAAAGTACAAAGTAAATGAGAGGTTATGTACTTCAAGTAAAGTAGTAAGTACACCGGGTGCAATGTACTTAAGTAACGTATATAAATACAATATATTTCAAGGCAAAGTACAATCACTTTTAACACAATCTTACATGATGCCCTTTTCAACTGGTATGCATTGCTCCAGGGGTAATCGGGGGTGCATCCGTTTTTTACGGAAATGGCACGAAATATTGCTTAAGGTCAAGTCGCCGCTGAGTGGTTGTTCTACTCTCGCTGACGAGCTATTTGACACAATCAACTTAAAGACACTTATTTCTATCGGTCTTACAGCCGCCATTACTTCACTCAGAGAAATGACCAGATGACGTCTCGAAAGAGCGCGTTTCCACACGACGATACCGCCATTTTTCGTTTTCGAATTCGGGGAATGTACATTAAAGTCGGGAGTTTTACTTTCCTCGGAAAATACAAGTACATGTTGAAAAAATTTACTTCTAGAAAAGTAAAAATTTTCTACACAGTAGTACTTTAAGTGCCATGTACATAGAGTACTTCCGAACACTTATCTTTTATATAAAAACGTTGGGGGAATTACTACAGGTTTCTCGAACGATCTTTGAATCTTTGAAGATCTGCATATCTTTAGTTTTGGGAGGAAAAGCAACGCAAAAAGTTAATCTTTGCGTTGCCCTTTAGCACGCGATTCTTCGAGTACAGCGTAAACCACGGGAGCACCAGATGAGTTTCAGAGCAGGTGCTGCATTTTTTTTGCCTCTTTTGACTGAGGATGCAGTGTGTGCACCTCCTGTAGAGGGCGAGAGTTCCTACGTTGGGGAGAAGTGGGGACCAGCTCTTTCTTCAAATGGGTCAAGTCTCTTTGAGCTTCGGGACATAGAGAAACGCCAGTCTTCGGCGCTAATCCCGCAGTTACTCGGCCTCTCTTGCGTCGTGTCTGTTCGCTCCCCGCACCTCGTAGCAGTGTTGTTGCAAAGAAGGGGGGGGGGGGGGGGGGGCGTCTTTTGAAAATTTTCTCCCCACCCCCCTTCCTACGCCACATGCTTCCCGCTCTTTGCAAATATCAGCTGATCTTCCAACATCTTATCTCCTTTGTGCAGGAATGTTTGTTGATAGGCAAAACAACCACTAAAATTCGAAAGTAATTTGTAACTTGAGTAGAAGTTACTGAAAAAAAGTAATTAAAGTAAATTACTAATTACCGAACTAAAAATGTAATTGAAAGTTACTAAACTACTCAGAAAAGTAGTTAAACTACAGTAACTTGAGTAGAGTAGTTTAACTACGTACAAGTCTGGGGTACACAAGCCGTTCCGGTATGGCCAGCATTGCCTCTTTTGACTTTTTGCGCATAGGTAATTCCTAGTGAGTAAAAATGAGGAAATATTATTATTATTATTTGATCAGTGATGGCAAACGTATACAAAGACGACGAGTGCTGCGACTATACGCTTTCGGCGCAGCGTGATTGGCGCCATGGAATCGTAGCTTCGGCTACGGTAGGAATTAAACTGAGACGGAGTATAACTACACTCTAAAAAATGCCTGCGCATCTTCTTACCCGCCAAGCACTCAAAGAGCCAATCTCTGGGATCTACGAAATCAGCTCGGCGAATGATGAGGCGGAACATCTGTTTAGACCTAAAAATGAAGTCTGCGCTGTGGCATTACGCAATGCAAAACGTCATGCGTGCATTGCGTAATGCCACAGCGCAGACTTAATTTCGAGGTCTAAACAGATGTTCCGCCTCATCATTCGCTGAGCTGATTTCGTACATCGCAGAGATTGGCTCTTCGAGCATTTTGCGGGTAAGTAGACGCGCAGGCATTTCTTAGAGTGTACTAATGCAGGATACAACACAAGAAAGACAGTGCGAGGGGGAAAACGGCGCGCACAAAAAAGCCGTTGTGGAAAGGAGGGTGCTCCTCTCCGCTTCGGCTTTTCTAGTTCCCACCCTTTTCCCCCTCGCGGTGTCTTATTTCTTACGTTGTACCTGACTATGCGGAGCGCAAGTTCGTCTGCTTCTTGCACGGGGGTTGCGACGATGTCAGAACGCACATTCTCTTATTGGTTTATTAAAAAAACAAAATAGTGGGCAGACCTTAACGCATTTAGCATTGAGCTCTACCCATCTATTCTTTCAATCAAGGCCAATCGGAGCTGGGCACCGTTCTGACGTCACCGCAACCCCTGCAAAAGAAGCAGACGACTTGCTCTCAGCATTGGTAATTATCAAGGCTTAAAATTTGTGAAGTGTTTCTTTATGCTTCGAAATGTTAGTTCCGCCAAACAAGGACCCTTTTATTTTAATCTTGGCCTCGGTTAGACGTACGCTCAATGTCTTTGAATAAGCATCATTTCATAGATCGAGCTTTGTAGCCAGAGTACCTTATTTCAGTCTTGTTTAGATATCGGCAGGTTTCATCTCTAAGCTCTTGGGCTACCATTTTTACACAGGTGAGCGTTGTTGTTGTCTCTGACCATGGCATGACCGACACGGCCGAGGAGAAGGTTACTGTGATTGACATAGAACCTTTGATGGACTACAACGATATTCAAGTCATGCTGGATGGAGGTTCACTTTGCATGCTGAGACCGTTCCCTGACAAGATTGAGAAGGTTCGTGCCATCACAGACTTTGGGCCCGCTTAGAGGCTGGAATTCACGGAGTGAATACGGAGAGAATCCCGGATCTCTTTTGTCCTAGATAGGCTGGATCGCATATCGAGGCTTGTATTTCTGGGGTCGAGCGGCACCACCGGCAGCCAACGCTTGACACCAGCTGCTAATGCATGGGAATCTATGAAAGAAACGGGGATAACTGCATTTTCATAACTTGATGGGTTTTTTTCGATGATGAAACTTTTAATATAGTAAGAGTGCAGGCGAGCTGGTGAACATTAACCATGTTGAATAACCCGAGACTGGGGCAGCAGTAAACAAATAAGTCGAAGGAACAGAAAAGGACAGGACGACGTTCCCTGTCCTTTTCTGTTCCTTCAACATATTTGTTCACTTCTGCCCCAGTATCAGGTTATTCAACGTGAAACGTTTATCGTGTTTTCCGGGAATTATGGTTAATATTTTGTGCATGAATATGAAAAGCGCTAGAATGCCAATTTTTGTTTTTAAATGATGTTTTGTGGTTGAGGTTTTGGGGTTGCGACTTTGTTGGGTGTCAATTCTAATGCGGGTCAGTGAGACAAGTGTTGCCGAGAGTCGATGTGGAGTCTTTTGTGATCTCGAGGTCATCAGAGCTTAGCAGACGATAAGTTAGAAGGATTTTACTGGGGACATTCGAATCGTTTCAAACGCTTGTACAGAGTAGTTCTGGTTCAAGGTTTTGCTTTGAACTGCAGTGAGGTCTTCTGTGACGAACTAAAACTTGGAGCGTGTCAGGTAATTGATTGAACGTGCCATTTATTTAGCAACTGAAGCAAGCGACGCCTGCACAGTCGGTGGTACTCCGGAACCTTTTATTTTTTTTAATCAAAGGTTCCGGAGTACCACCGGGTACTCCGGAACTCCAAAATATCGATTCGATCTCAAAACACACGATGTAATGATCGCAGAACACCATAAAACACTCGCCTTCGAGCACCACGTACAAGCTTCCATATTTATAGTTTTGTATGCTTCTCCTATAGACTTGCGAGTATTGCCTGGTGTCGAGCTATGACCGCCGGAGCTGCCATCGACGGACTCCCGATCCTCAATCTATAAAAAGTAACTGAGGAGAACAACCGACTAACTTCGGTCAGCTGCACGTTGAGTTTGCGTGCGACGCTGCAGCCACTGTCCTTTCGTCACGCCTTCAGCGACCACTAGGGGAGGGGGAGCTTCCGATCCGATTGCGGATTGTTCTGGCATGCAGTCGTGTAGTCACTACTGCGTGATGTGTCTTAAAGGCCCCAGGCCAGCAGTGGTACCGCATTGGGTACATTTCTAATCTACAATAGACGCGCCAGACGGCCATTGGAGTTGACTATCTTCTCGCTGTCTAAAGAAACATACAACACAATTTCCGGCCCCGGGACGAAAGGAGTCGCTTTTATTGCTCCGTGGAGTTTAGGCTTAATGCCGAAACACTCAGGACCAACATGCTGTTAATGATGTTCATTATCCAAAGCTGATAGTTATTATTATATGTACAAGCACTCATTAGTCGGTTTGTCTTTTAAGCTGATAGTTATTGCTATATGTGTATATGCAAACTGATTATGTGACTCCTAAATTTTTCGGTGTTATATTTACTAGTCTTAGAGAACAACAAAAAAACGCAAAGTCAAACGATGGTGATAATTACCAACTACGTGTTTATTTTAACAAGTGTGTCTTCCTTCTAACAAATCTTGCTAACTGTGGCAAGTCTTTGTGACGAAATTTCAATTCCCTTTGGTGCCGTCCTATTGGAATGGCTGCAGGTGTACAACGATCTGACGATTGCAAACATCAAGGGCCTGCATGTGTACAAAAGAGAAGATTTGCCCGATTCGTACCACCTGAAGCACTCGTATTTGACACAACCAATTGTTCTCACTGCAGATCCCGGTTACTACATAAAGAAGGTGAGAAAAAAAATATTTTCTACTCAGGTATATTGGCAATGAAACTTGTGCCCGCACACCGATTAGATATAGCCCCTTATGTTATTTAATAGATGTTTAATAGATGTGATAACAAGCTTACTGATACGTCCGTTAGGAGACGCACACAATTTATGTGGAGTGACTTTTTCCGGTTTAAGAATTGTTAATTTATTAAACAATTCCGTCTCATATTGTCTCAAAAAATATTATTCGCCCATCTTTTTTTTACATAAAGAAAAGTGCAGCACAAATTGAAGAAATAAAACTCATGTGGCTTCACGCTAAAAATGCGACCATCCTGCTCCAACACAACGTGCACGGGCGTGCTTGCAACGCACTCCAGACTCTAGACGCGGCCCTCCCTAGCTAACTTTACGCGATTCTTGAGTATGCACTGTGTGATGATAAGCTAGCGGCTCTCTCTGCATGTCAGGAGAGGGAAAAGGTTTCATAGATGTACAGACAAATATAACGCCACGATGGGCTCTCTGCTGACTGCTGCCATTATTCGGGCTAGGAGCGATTGTGCGGAAAGAAGGCATGTTGAATTGGCGCGGTGGTGTGTGTGTGTGTGTGTGGGGGGGGGGGGGGGGGGTGATGCTATTGAAGCTTCATGAAGCTCCACCTCCCGGCAGCCCTACTCTCCCACATTTATGGAAGCCAAGCTCCCAGCCCTGTGATCCTTACCAATACCCCCCCCCCCCCCCCCCCAAATTGAAAGAAAACAAACTTTTCATGGAGGATTTCTGCACTAAATATATCATAGCTTATTGGCGAGGAGATCGAACTATAGGGGGCGCTGCGTTCACCAAAACATATACCGCCTGCGTGGAAAACAACTCCGGCGTTCCAGTGTGCCGCCGTTGGCTGCCGTGTTGTTGCCGCGTTCCCTGCAAGTTTGTTAGAATATGGTACGCTCTTGTTGCGTACCGCAGTGCTCAGCGCATGCTTTAGAGCTTGGAATCAGTTTTAATCGCTTTTCTGCCGAAAAAAAAACTCAAATCACAGTGGATAAGTAAGAGTGGGGAAGAAGTAATTGACAGCGCACGAGGTGGTGTGTGGTCGTCGCTTTTCAAGCGATGCCTTCCAAGCAAACGACGCTAATGGACGAGGCATGTACGCGCGTAAATCACGCTTGCATCGACATCCGTTCAAACCGTGCATTGCATTTTAAGGCCCGTTCACACTCTTGCGACCTCTTAAACCTGGATTCCTTAAAACTTCTTAAACCAGAGGACACACTAGCGCCATCTATTGGGTAGCAGTGTAAACTCGGCGGTCCGGCATATTTTTTTTATTTCTCTCGCACATTATCCTCTCTTTCTTGGCTCGAAAAACTTTTGTCAATGTTATAAACGAGCCTTTCTATGGGTACTACGCACATTTGACCTCGGAAATCCCGCAAAACCTTCGCTCTTGTGAAATGCAGTTCCAAGGTCACCGCATAGATGGCGCAACAATGCCAGTGTGTTCCCTCGTTCTAAAAAAAAAATTAAGAAGTTTTAAGAGATCTCGTCTCTCTCAGTCGTACTCGGTCGCAAGAATGTGAACGGGCCTTTATAGGTAGTAAATATTCTGCCGGCAACCGACGCAACAAACCGAACCAAAAGAAAAAATTGCCGGTAGTTGTTCTCATTGGGTTTCGTGTAAAAGGAATAGTCAATACGGGAACCTCTAGTTGTGTGAGTAACTCAGAGGAAAGCTGTCCGTTTCACGTGCCGTGGGTCCCAGGTTCAAATCAAAATAGGTGAACTTTTTTTTTATGAAACATTGGGAGATTTATATTTATTTCTTTTTTAGAATAATCATTGCCGTCCAAAACTCCCGGCAATCTTTTTTTTTTTTTTTTTCCCGAGTGGTTGTGCCGGCAGCCGGCAAAATATCCCCACCCTATTTCACAACAGTGCATAAGAGAAGATTCTTGATAGGCAACGCCGTTTCGTCGGAGAATCTTCCGAAGGGATCACGCGACCGGGTCGTGAGGCTTCGGAAGCCATCGAGAGGTACAGCTATCGTTTGATCACTATTTTATTCCAGGCTAGCTTTTACACTGAACATATTAGGTAGCAGTATCAGTTCGATATTGTGATATTTACGCGTGAATCATTTTACGATTCCTATAATTTCGATAAAGCAATGCAAATGTGTGTATGATTAAGTCCTCGTTGTGCAGAACTCATGGATATTTCATCGTGAACCCTGCACCTTTGAATAACCGATAAATTAAAATGAAAAAAGACAACTTGGAACGTTTAATGCCAATAGGCAGTCTAATTAGCCACATTCTACATTATAATGTTCACCAGTGTGTTCTGTATTTTAGCATTTCAAGAAAAACGTGATGTAATGACTATTAGGGTTGATGTTTTGGTGAAAATTTCTCCGGGACGACGCTGCGCTCGATTACATGATCACATTTCAGCACGTCCTCGCCTTCAACAAGGCACCTCTTGCTCTCGCCGATGTGGCTGATGATCGTTGCAAGGGACAGGGACACTGAAAAGCAATGCGTGTGTTTCGTGAATACGGTTTCTCCAACTTAGGAAGCGCGCAAACATCGCCACACCGCGTCAGTCACGCACGACCTGGCGCGCGCAGCCGGAGCGACGCGGCCGATCGCAAGCGCCTACACATGGGTTGGTTTTTGCTTCCAACGAGAATGCGGCTAGACAAGCAGGGACTATGCTAACCCTACGCAGATGCTTTTCGAGCAGATAAATATTATCCACATACCTTTCACGAGCCTCAAGTCCTCGTCCTCCATGGCTGAACGAATACTAGCGGCGGGATTGTTATTCCCGCATAATAGTTCCGACGGCGGCCGCTAGCCAGCGCCACCGTTCGATCTCCTCCCCAATACTTCATATAAGATGAACGTAAATTCTTATTTGACCTTATGCGTTCTCGTATGTTTATGGGGCATATTCATATAATTGTTTCCACTAGCCCCCCCCCCCCCCCCCCCCCAACAAGAGGAGAAAGAATAAAGGAGCAATTCTTGATTACGCCACTAGTCCATTTTAGCTCTACCTATTTCTACTGGGCTGTTTTTTTGCAGGCCCAATACTCTGTATGGAGACGCTGACATCTTAACCTCCCTCGCTAAATACACTTCTGAACGCGAACGCAATGACTGTCCCAAACCTAAAGATCTTTCCATCTTCCGTCACATGGGCGCTGCGATCTTGGAATCAGGTGACGCGGCCGCCATTAGGATGCTTCAACTCGTCTCTCCGCTCTCCCGTCCGCGCCTTGGCGGGTGCTTTGTATTCGTGTTTTTCGTCGCGTTTCACTGCGCTTTCATGACTTACTCCGTAAGGCCTATTCTGCTACTTCTATCTACTACACAAGTACATTACATTATAATGTGCGCAACGTCAGGAGTTAATTTTGTAGCACGATTTGACTATTTTTACCGTTGGCGTACCAAATGTGCGTGATGATGAGGCACAGGAATCAGCGTTAGCACTGAATCACATTGATTAGGCAGATCACAAATACAGCATGAGGGTTCATAAATCAGTTACTTCTGACAGCTCTCGTTTTTTGCTAATAGTGGCGGAACATTCACAATTAGAAGTGCGTATATTTATGATCGCGCATTTGAGATCGGAAGGCGTCAAGAATAGTCAACGTAAGGAGATAGAGAGAGAGAGAGAGAGAGAAAAAAACATGTATTTATTTAATGAACGCTTTCTTCGTCAACGGGTTGGTGTCCCCAAGGCGAGAGGGAAAGGATTGTGGTGATAGATGGGGAAGGGTAAGTGACTATGTGTAAATGTAGATGAAGTGATAGACCCCACGGATTCCCTGATGTGGCGGATCAGAAAGGCCAGGGTTTCTTTTCTGTGCTGCGGCTGTCCCTTGGGGTGAGCCCAGTCTTCAAGCTTCGTGGGCCTTTTCTCGGTGGGGAGGGGGTTTATGCCTCTGCTCTAAAGTTGTCCAGGCCCTTGCATATCACGTGTTTGGTCGTTTCCAGGGTTCCCTGTGTGCATGTCTTGCACGTTGGATCCTCGTGGTCCTTCAATTCGAAGGATGTTTTTTTCGCCGGAGTTAGTGCCGTCCCAGTCCTGATTCGTCGTAACCAAACCGTCTCCCATCTCGTGTAGCCCTGGTGGTATCGGGCCTTCCTCTGTTAGTAGGAGACGCTTCAGGTACAGATTCCTCCCTTCCTTGGCTTACTGGGCCATTTCATGCGGGTCTATTGGCATTTCGTTTGTTGTTTCTTCTCGAGAGGTAAAGCCTGGCGCAGAGCTGGAGCCGCTAGCCGCCTCCGCTGTGGCTTGATGAGCACTCTCGTTCCCATGGTTATCGTTGTGTCCGGATTGTCACTCGATCGTTAAGTTGGAATCCGGCTTTCTGAGCTCCTACGCTATATTCTTAATCTTCTTGACTGTTCTGCGTCTCGTTCTGCAGCTCGGGCAAGCTTTCAGTTCCGTCTGAGAGTCTGTGGAAATCCTGGCTCTGTTACCTGGATCGATTATTTCTCGTATGTTTTTGGCTGCGGCTAAACTTGCTCGCCGTTCAGCCTCTTTAACCGAGGTCTGCGTTGATAGCTTCTCTGACCAGGCCCTGTCCCTCGCAAGGTCGACAAAGGCTGTTCCGACAGCCCCGTCGTCCTTCGCGGCATCTGTGTAGCTTATTTACTTGTATTGGGGGTTCTCTTTCCAGACACTGGAGCTGTTTCTTGGCTGCGAAATTCCTCTGTTTGGTTCCCTGTCCTTTCAATATTGGCTTGTCATCAGTGGTGAAGAAGCCTCCTCTATCGGGGGCATTCCTTCCATGACGTAGCCTGGGATTTCCAGTACTCCTTCGGCCGTATTTAGATCTTTTGAGGCGTTGGAAGTGTGCGATTTGTTGTGACTCTGCTTTTTACTTTATCTTGTTCATTCCCGCGCATTTCCTTAGTTCGTCGAGGGGTGTGTATCTCCGTAGGGCATTTTCAGATAAGATCGAACAACCATGTCCGGTGACCATTTTTAATTTTGATGAAAAAATATTTTGCTGGCTTCATGCCAAGAAAAATAAAAACAATCCTTGTTTCGGGGGGAAAATTGTCTTTGCGAAAAACAATTGTAAGCACCCTCTCAGTCACGTGCGCGTTTTGCGTATCGGGCAATGTTGGAATTTTGGGTGGCTTCCCCCAAAAAACTCTTCTGGCTACGGGCCTAGAAGTATTTACTGACATATTAGGCATGGGAAGAATTGACAAAAAGTATTAACCACCGAGTATTAGGGTCCTTTCTTTGAGAAACAAAATCGCAAATACGGCACATTGAGCAATAACGCTCTAGATTGAAGATTTCGTTTCTCCGTAACTAAAAAAGCTAAGGTTTTCAAACTTTGCCAGTGTGTTGCCCTGTATATAGTTCTGTTCACCTGTGCATGACATATCGGTGTCCTGGTTAACGGGATAAGTTTACAAGAATTTATCACACAGGAGCATTTTACTAAAAATGCATTATTTTGAAAATGTTTGTGTGGCTTTTAAATTATAAAGTGAGAAAAATGGCCAAATTCACGCTAACGCGGTTGCCATAAATGGGGAGTGTACATGCACAATCTATACAATTTCATTACTATTAAAAAGCGTAAAAATGCTACGGGGTGGTCAGGAAAATACAAATCGACAGCACAGAGCTGGACTGGTAGTTTTGAAGGGAAATTTCCTAATACATTTTCGCACAACCGACCCAAAAATGCCCATGGGCCGGGGCGATCGAGGAGCGCCACCCTGTAACATGCTTCGCGGTACCTGTTTTAACAGCCGGCGTATAGCGTTTCCGTCTACGCGACGTAAAGGAAGCAACCGGAGCGACTTTGCAAACAGATCAGCCCACAACCTTGGCGGTAACATGATATAGGAGGTAAGACGCGGCAGAACCTGAACCTGCGCCGCCTGTGAGCGCCAATAGATCCGCCACTGTGGAGGCCAGCACAACGCCAGAAAAAGAAAAATACTGCAAAAGAAAATTAATTTCGATTGACTGAGATTTTTTGTACTGTGCGTTTTCAGACATAATCAAAAAACCACATCCGGCCGTCATTTCTTTTTTTTTATATAACCAAAAGATATATTTTATTTGTGCAACCGCAAAAACACGTTCGGACATTTTTTTAGGGAAATAAAATTTATCTTGAGGAACGAAAATCCCAAATTCGTTGTCGGTATACGCGCACATTTTTTGCGATTTGCGTGAAATCGTCCCTTTGGATATTTATGAAAAGAAAAACTGTTGTCGCCTGAGGTTTTTTTATTGTTTTTTGTGCCCAGACTGTAAATAAAATAAAAGGAGGTAAGCATGTATTATCGATTACTAAAAAATTCAGAGCTTTATAAATCCGGATCTGAAAAGACTGCAAATTCAAATTTTTTTAACATGATTTGAACGCGTTTTTTTAGTAATTGGATAAATTGTGATTAAAATTAAAAACGATAAATGTTTCTAAAAAAAAAGATATACTAAAAGTAGACAGGTTACCGATTTTGCAATAATTGAAAATCTGTTTAAAGGAAAGGCCATCTTAATTTTTATTCTAGTTTTCACAGATCAAGGATCATAAGTTGTCCTATCAGGCCCTTCAAAATTGCTTTGAAATATGCTTTGTATTTTTTAATTTGCAAAGCGCTAAATATATAGAATTGCCGTAACGGGAGTAGAGAAAGATAGGACGTCGCCGATGTCAAACAAGAGCAAGAAAGGGGTCGAAAAATGTAGGAAGTCTGTAAAGAGAAAGCACTGTGACAGGAGTTCGTGAATAATAACAATTCATACAAAAGATTACAGGTGATTTTGAAGCATGCACAAGCCAACAATTTAAATACAGATTTCTCGGATCAGTGAATTTCGGAGCCTACCCTGTGTAGGGAGACTGGGCTGCTGACGACCAGGTTTAAATAGTGATAAGAAAGAGCACATGTTTAAAGTGGTACAATTGAAACGAGTTTAATTCATCAAGATCTTGTGCACACATTCGGCGCTTGTCGCGTGAATTCTTTCTACCGGACGCTGACTTGAGTCGGTCACGGCGCTCTCCTGGAACTCCGAGGAGGAACACATTTTTCCCGTTTTGCCTGTAGCGATCACTGTTCGTTTCTTCAAAGTGGCACCACAAGCTCGCGACATCGATCTGCTTTTCGCAGCCATCGGAGACTTGACTTTCAAGGATATATCTTTTCTGCGTCTACTGTTCTTGCTAAAACAGCTGGGGTTGCGAAATTTCGGACCACGTACACTGAAACAAGTGACAGGACTGAATTCCACGCACAACAGAAACAGAGTCCACTTCTTTGCTTCATGTCTCTCAACGCTTTGGCGTTCGGGAGGTGGATTAGTTTTACGTTCGGCAGTTTAGTGTTCAGTGGCGCAACCATCTCTGAAACCGACTTGATCACCGACGTGGTGGGCCGTCGGTGGCTGTACAACGTTGCCTGGTGCTCGCCACGACCCCCGATTCCATCGAAGGCACTCTTGCCATGTCCAGTTGCGAAAAAAATCCACTTCGCTGACGTGTACTTGTTGCTCTGCAGCTCGTGTAGTTGGTATTTGCTTAAAGTGGCTTGCTGCACTATTACTGACGTAGGTCACATGAGCATACCGAAATTGGATTTCACGATTCTCCAAACCGTTGTGATATAAATTAAGTTACAGGCATTCTCACTTAATCGCAATTCTTTTTTTTTTTTTTCTTTTGCGTTGAACGGCTTTCCACGGCGGCGGACCTATTGGCACTCGCAGGCGGGGCAAGTTCAGGTTCTGCCGCGCCCTACCTCCTATATCATGTTACAGCCAAGGTTGTAGGCTGATCTGTTTGCGAAGTCGCTCCAGTTGCTTCCTTTACGTCGCGTAGACGGAGACGCTATACGCCGGCTATTGAAACAGGCACCGCGAAGCATGTTACAGGGAGGCGCCTTTCGATCGCTCCGGCCCATGGGCATTTTTGGGTCGGTTGTACAAAAATGTATTAGAAATTTTCCCTTCAAAACCACTGTTTAGCTCTGCGCTGCCAATTTGAATTTTCTTGACCACCCCGTAGCATTTTTACGCTTTTTAATAATAATGAAATTGTAACGAATGGGTACCTGCACGCCCCATTTATGGCAACCGCGTTAGCGTCAATTTAGTCATGTTTCCCGCTTTATAACCTCAAAGCCACGCAAATATTGCATGAAGTTTTTGCAGATTCTGATAGTAAATATCATAAATGTTAATATCGTAGAGGTAAAAAAATTGAAGATGGCATTTTTTTTTAAAGATTTTCAAAGTAATGCATTTTTAGTTAAATGCATCTGTGTGAACAATTCTTGTAAATTTCTGCCGCTAACGAGGACAACGACATTTCATGCACAGATGAACTATATAGAGAGCTACACACTGGCAAAGTTAGAAGACCTTAGCCTTTATGAATACGGAGAAAACAAATCTTTAATCCAGAGCGTTATTGCACGATGTGCCGTATTTGCGATTTTGTTTCTCAAAATAACGACCCCAATACTCGGTGACTAACACTTTTTGTCAATCCTTCTCATTCCTAATTTGTCAGTTAATATTTCTGGACTCGTGGCCAGAACAGGTGTTTTGAAGGGAAGCCGCCCAAAACGCCACCATCGCGCGATACGTAAAATGCGCACGTGACTGAGAGGGTGCTTAAAATTTCTTTTCGCAAAGACACTCCCCCCCCCCCAAAAAAAAAAAAAAAAAAAACAAGGATTGTTTTTATTCTTCTTGGCATGGAGTCAGCTAAATACTTTTTTTTTATCAAAATTAAAAGTGGTCAGCGGACATGGTTGTTTAATCTTATCTGAAAACGCACCATAGTCATGTTGCCACTCCCATGGTTTGGTTCTTCAGTCTTTATATTTGCTTCCACTGAGCCTTGGTGAGGTTCTATGTGTGTTTTCTGAATGCATAGTCCTTTGTAGGAATATTAAATAGTAAAAAAATGTTTTTTGTTAATTACGTGAGGTACCTCGAGGAGTAGATAGACCATGAACGTTTAACTTGCATTTTATTTGTTGCTAGGATTTTTGGTACGTCAACGTCAGGCGATTTGTTTATTCATAATGTCACACCTACATGTGCTTGAGATTCTTAATCGTTCTTTGCGATATAAACATTGGATTGCTCGGTTTACTTATGCGTTTTAAGAAACTATATACTGTGTTCGGTCCCATTTCGGCCCTCTTCCAATTGATTTATTGATGATCTTTAGATAGCCAGTTCAATTCACTTAATTTATTACAACAAACGGTTGCGACTTCCCGTGTAGGAAACTGTCACAGGCAGCTTAAGAGTACGGAGTTGTAGAATTGTGTAAGCCAATTCTTCGAATACGCAATGAAACAACGACGTCTCTACGTGTTAATCAAAAACTCGGTTTGGGCTCGGCGTACGCGCAGTAATGACAACGCTTTTTTATTTTATTGTGTACGCTGTTCTACCTTTCGCCAGTGTCTGCAATTTGCAATATTTGATGCCGAAAAAAAGCCGCCTGCATAAAAATAGTCCGAGTGTTTGTGTAGGCGTTGTAAAAGGGGTCGGGGGGGGGGGGGGGGGGGGAGGAGAGGAGAGGTCCAACGTTGCTGATGGCTAATCGAGGTTCGCTTTTAGTGGCTGGCGACTGAAGTTTACAAAGGGCATCTGTTCAAACAAATAAATATATGTTTACAGGGGTCACTGTAGTGGTGTGTAGCGTTGCACTTCAGACAAGTTTTCCGATGTACTTCTTCTGCGCCCTTTAATTTTATTTGCCCAATTTTACGAAATGCAAATGTCAGACTTAATTTGGTGGGCCTGTCACTTATATAATGTCAATCGTGTACGCCGTAAGCCAATGCCCGCTTACAAAATAGTGTATTTCCTAGGGCCAATGATGTGAAATGCTGCTTATGAATAATTTAGCAGGGCTGATTATTAAAGAAATTTCCTACTCAGCCTAGTTCCCACTGTCAAAATATTTCTCGTGTACTTAATTTTTTTTTCTTTGTAAATAAAAGAGACAGAGACAATATCATTTATTTTTATAATTTTTGGGGGTCATTGTACGAGTCTGTTTAGTCCGCGAAATTCACTAAATGTTTGGTGTTCACGAAAACAAAACGTTCAGAGGTAAGTTCGCGAGTTCATCTGTTGTGGCCGATTCAGCATATTCCTAATCGCGCTGTTATTGGTTTACTTTCCTGTAAACTAGTGTCCTCCTTGCACAGTCGTCGTGGAAAGAGCAAACAAAGAACCATGAGCGTGCGGTCTCGATCTACACGTCCGCGTCATGCTGGCGGGGAGAGGAATCACCTGAGCCGGGCACCGTCGGGTTGCGAGATTAGCGGCTATCATCATCACGCTGTCCGGCCTTGCTTTGTTTGATAGCGCTGACCTATTTTAAATCATTCGGCATAGGTCAGCGCTATGAAACATAGCAAGGCAGGATAGCCCGACGTTGATAGGCAACCTGCAATGCTGTTTGGTTTGGCGCTATCTAGCGACTGAAGCAAGAAACATTGGGTATGCCTAGGAGTGGCGGCTGTATAGTTCAAACGTGAGGTATCACTCTATCTACGCGACAACTTTTCTTGGCAATGTAGTGGAAGGTACAGGCACGCGTTCTCTCTCTCATTTTGAGCGCAGTAAAGCTGTGCACGGGCCTTCCTCCTCTCCCCATTTCCGGGAGAGGAGGAGAGCCCGCGCACACTCAAAATGGGAGATGGAACGCAGGCCTGTACCTTCCGCTGCATTGCCAAGAAAAGTTGTCGCGGAGTATAGTGTCGCCGCTTAGCCTAGTGTCTGAAGCAAGAAATAGTGGGTAGACTAGGAAGCCGTGGTCGCATAACATGCCAGTACGGCGGAAGCTATGGCCCTCGCGGGCCAATCGGAACGTGACTACGTATCAGGTACGGCGAGACAGAGTATAATCGTGGGCTGCCAGTCTGCTGGCGCCGCCTGGCTGTTGCCTGTTGGCTATAGACGCTAATCTCACAACCGGCTGGCGCCGGCCCGCGTGGTTCGTCTTGCCGCCAGCATGACGCGCGCGTTTTTGAGATCGAGCCTGCATACCTGTGCGGACGACGACAAAGTGAACGTCGAGACGGTTGACGTGCGACCCGAACCCGTTTTGCACGTTTGACCTGTTTGACCTGAAACCGAAGGAGCGTTTCTCTCAGTCCTCGGTTCAAGTGCATGGGAACAGACGTTGCCGTCGGTGTGTTTTGTCTACGGCGTCTACGGTGTCTGCCTTCCACGTAAGCGTGTGCATTCCACGAGAACGCCAGACAGAATCCGATCCTGAACGGATGAGCAGTCTGTTGTGTCTGCGTCTCTCGCATGTAAGGCGATCCCCTGCCTTTAATTCTGAGTAGAACAACGACCGAGCATCATGGCCGAAAGGAGGTTGCCGACGTCAAGGCCTGCTTTGGAATGCGGCACTAACCGACTCATGGCAGGGCAACTCCAGAATCCTGACTTTTATTATTTAAGGACCTGTCCGCTGCCCATTCTGTGTGCTCCATTTCCCATTACGCTACTATACTTATACCCATGTTAATAAACTAGTTTTCCGTCCTGTTACTTCGCCTCTCGCCTTCACTTCGAGCGACGAGACCTTGGCGATGGGGGACACCAAACTCCTTTACCCCAACAGCGTGTAGCTCGAGTCAGCACGCTCTTGTGGATTCAATGGCTCTTTCCGCCACTACATCAGTTCAGTCGCTAGGCTTCCGACCATAATCAGATGTGTCAAAGGTGTGCCTAAAGAAACAAGAATTTAGGCTCTAAACCGCTTCGTAGTCTTCAGATTGGCTCAGCACCACTGTTTCGTTGGTTGGGTGCTTCGAGGCAAACATTTGTACAACAACATTAAGAAAACACTATATAAAACAGCAACACAGCCGCGTGCAGGTTGAAACCGAAACCAATCAAACTGAAGCAACCTAATGGCGGCGAATGGGTCAGCGCCCTCTACCTGCCGGGCAGGCAACTGCTGATATGAAAAGGCCTATAGGGGGTATTCACTGGACTCCATATTTGAGGTAACTGCTCACAGCGCATGCCCAGGAAGAGTTTCCCGTCAGCTCTCGGGCAACCGCAAGAGAAGAGGGGACGGGGGAAATTCTCTTATCACCGGCACTCTACTCTGTAGGTTCCAGGCTTTCCCAGATGTTGCTATACTCCGTCTAGAAGACGATAGAAGATTAACTTGCCACTCAAAATTCGTACAAAAGCATCTTTCCCCTTTTTCTCTTCTCCGGTGGTAAGAAAGTAGCAGCGAGCTCAGCTATGACCGCTAGTGAATACTCCCTATAGATGTGGAGGTGGTACTTTCAAACTTGGGATTTCCTTTGTCCGCGCTTAGAAGTGTTTGTCTCGCTTCGCGTGGGAGACTAGAACATCATAAAAAGAAAATTTGCGTCGATTCCAGGTACAAAAAAAAAAAAACTCTGCCTTTTTTTAATGACTGTTTCGCTTTTGCAACTAACAGTCTTATGTAAGGAATTCAAAAATAAGTCGGGTGAATGTAAACTCAGATTTCAAGAGACAATGATAAACTAAGAAAAAAGAAAAAGAGCTGCGGAAATATGTAAAGTCAGAAAATAAAGTAGCGCTCGGAATTCCCCCAATTGCTAACTGCGGACAAGTCGCACAAAAGGAAGAAAAAGAGAAACTTTTAATAGGTACTTCCAATCTGTATTTTCGACCGCAGTTCCTAATGAATACCCGCCTTCTCTTGATATGTCGCTAGAAAGTACGGACGAAATTGATATTTCTTGTGACGGAACCTTGAAACGATTAATGGACTAAAAATAGAGAAAGCAGGCGGTCCCGATAGCATACCCAACCGTATTCTCACTGAATGTTTCGGGATCATGTAATCGTATTTGGAAGTCTTGTTTAAAAAGTCGATTTCTAATGGAAGAGTTCCTAGTGAAAAAAATGGAAATATCGTACCCATACACAAGGATGGTCCGAAAAAAAAAATGTTATTCAAAACTATAGACCCATTTCTCTTCTCTGTACCTGCTCTAAACTTATCGAACACATAGTATACAGCAATATCTTGGATCACTTATCCAGAAAAAGCTATCTCACTCCGGCGCAACATGGCTTTAGGAAAGGTTATTCATGCGAGACACAGCTGGTTGAACTTCATCATGACCTGTCATACTCACTTGATATAGGCTTTCAGTAGGTGGCATATACCTTGATTTAAAAAAAGCATTTTACACAGTATCCCTTGCGCTTATCATCCATAAACTTTCAACAATTTACCGAGTAACGTTCTCGGGTGGTTGACCAATTACTTTCACCGGAGAAAGCAATAACAGTCGGGCGATATGGCGGTTACATCCGGACTACCACAAAGGTCTGTGCTGGGTCCACTTTTGTTTTTGATTTTTATTAACAATATCACTCACTCATTGAATTCAAGAATAAGGCTTTACGTAGATGGCTGTGTTGTATACTCCGAGGTCCTTGACATAGCAGATTATTGTGCATTACAAGATGATATCTCCCGTATCTCTGCGTGGTGCTTTACGTGGGGCACACGGCAAAGTGTAATCAGGTGCGTTTCACGCGTAAACGTAGACCTGTTTTCTTCACATATAACATCAGCGAAAATTCTCTAGCAACCATACCAAACGTAAAATACCTTGGTGCAGGCACGTAGCCAGGATTTTGTTTCAGGGGGGGGGGGGGGGGGCACCTATGACAAAATGCTCTATGAGGGGGAGGGGGAGAGGAGGTCCGAGCAAAATGGAAGATTTTTTTTTTTGGGGGGGGGGGGGCCGGGCCCATGCCCCCCCCCCCCTCCCCCCCCCCTGGCTACGTGCCTGCTTGGTGTATACCTTTCGGAATACCCTACCTGGACGAAACATGTCGACTATGTAACTGCAAAATCAACTCGCACGCTTAACTTTGTAAAATCAGATTTTAACAGTTTTTCACGAAACACTAAATTGTCGTTATACCTAACATACATTGGAACTATCTTAGAGTACGCCAGTGTCTTCTGGGACCCTAGTCAGGCATATCTTGTTAATCAACTAGACAAAGTTCAAAACAGAGCAGCCAGGTTTATAACAGGACTACAATTTTAGATCAAGTGCTAGCGATTCTAAAAAGTCAACTGTATTTAATCCCATTAGCCCAAAGAAGGCGTTCCATGCGATTGAAATTCTATCATAGCATCTTTCATAACTACCTTGGTTTAAATAAAAACAACTCTATACTGCCTCCCCACTTCACATCAAAAAGGAAAAACCACTAAAAAAAAAAGTGAGTGTATTAGTGCAGAACGGAAGCGTTCAAGAACTCTTTTCTTTTCTTCCACAACAAGCGACTGAAACTCGCTACCCGAAGAGTCAATAAACATAGCGTCTCCATCCCTCTTCTTCGATAGAATATTAAATAGTGACCTTTCAGATTGTTTTTGATGTCTTGTTGCTCGTGCCTCTTTTCAAGAACCATGTAATTACTATTGGAATTTTGTTTTGCGTGTTCATGTCATGTGCCTTTTGTTTTTGTACCTTTGCTCATCTGTACTCGCACCTCCCCCCCCCCCCCCTCCCCCTCGTTATAATGCCTTCATAGGCGCAGCGAAGTGCATTGAATAAAAAAATAATAATAATAACTTTGATTTGCTATAGCGGGAGCTCGTGCCATCATTTTGAGCGCAGAGTGAATGCGTGCCAGCAGGACCCGGATTCCACAGCGTATTATCTACAAAGAACGCCTAATGTCACCGTACAAAGCACTGGGCCCGAGAAAGACCATTATGTGGGTTCTGTTTTAAATAAAACTTTCGCTCGTTAGAGTCGCCGACAGTTGAAGGTATACGCTGTGCGAGGCGTGTCCCTGTGCGAGGCGTGTCCATTTACCCAGACAAACGCCGAAGAACCAATTACGAACCAAGATGCTGAACATACAATGAGATACGCGCGCCTGCATTTCTCAAGCTGTGACTATGCGGGCGGAAACTGGGTGAGAGGAGGAGACAAGAGCGCGCAGGAACGTCAAAGCGCCGAGCTCAGGTTGGAGGGATTAGTGGACGATTACGAAAAGGGGGGGGGGGGGGGTTTACGCTAGACGCCAAATGAAAAAAATAAAGAATATTATAGACCCTTACTCACAAGCAAACTCGGGGAGATGTTTCCCTGTGTGGCTCCACGTACCGTTTCAACAACCCTACCCCCCCCCCCCCCCCCCCCCCCGCCTAGGAAGCAGTAAATGCAAATGTGGTACCGCAGACATGTACGCGTTACTGAAGTAGATTCCATGTTACTCGTTACATACTCAAACTAGTTACTTACTCAAACTATACTTACTCAAAAAGTAAATAAGTTGGTTACTCAATACTGCTATGCAACAGAAACGCGTTACCCCGGATTGAAAGTAATGTGGTATTTTCTCGTTACTCTGATTATAATTTTTAGGAAACAGTTGCCCCCACCAATATTTGTCGTCGTTAATAATTCTTCGCTTTCTAAAGCGTTCATTATCGGGGGACTCCGACGATTTTTTTTGAGCTACCCCAACTGGCTATATATTCGGAATCACCGGCCTTTACTCTTTCCGGTATGCTGTTTAGTATCAAGAAATTCCAAATGGTTATTGTGAAATCGACAAGTGAAAATAATGCCAAAACCAACATTGGACATTAAAAACAAATATCCTAAGGGTGCAGGTAAGCTGGTCAATATTAACCATGTTGGATTAACCTGAGACTGGGGTAGAGAAGAAACATCAAAATGCAAAAAAAAGAAAACAGAAAATAGACAGGACGACGTCTCAAACTCAGCTGAGTTTGGGACGTCGTCCTGTCTATTTTCTGTTTCTCCTGCGTTTTGATGCTTCTTCTCTACGCAATCTCAGGTTAATCCAACATGGTTAATTCAAATATACCCGCGCTTTTCAGAGGCGCGACGTCAGGGGAAGGCCGTCTTGCAGATCGAGCGGCAGTCTGAAAATAGTCTATGCCGATCATGTGTTTCGTGCTGCTGCGCGGGTGCTAGAGCGGGCTTCCATAGCATTCCCTTGACACTATGAAAGTGCAGTAATCAGTTGGGAACAAAGTCAGCAGTCCAAAGAGTGAACCCCCGCCGTCCCCTGACGTAACCTTTTCATTGTGGCCAGTAGAGACTTCAATGTTGAGAAACATGGTAAGGGTCAAAATTGTAAGTGCAAGAACTTTGCGGAAACAATGTATTTTGGCCAAATATGTCGGTTGCTATTTCAGCGATATTTGATTGTGTGTTTAGCGAATTTTCAGGCAAATCGGGGATTATGAAGAAAATGTCGGAGTACCCCCTTAAGAAATGGCTGTGGTTATACTGACATACATTGTGCACATCTTTTGATGGTTTATCTAGCGTTCTCTTGTCGTTCAAAATACAGGCGCGTGCTGGGGTGATAACTAGGTTGAGTACTTGTGTTGAGCACTGACCCTTCAGAAGTAATTAAATACCGTTACTCGTTACTTAATGCAAAAGTAACAAAAATCTCTTACTCGTTTCCTCTTAAAAAGCAAATAGGTTGTTACTTCGTCACCGATAAAGTGACTAGATACAAGTAAAGACTGATTCACAGGTTTACGACCGATTACGACAGAGTCCGACACAGTCGGTTTTTAAGCTGCTTGTGACTGCTTATGAAGGGCCGCGCAGCAGCCATGGCAGCCGTAACCGACTTAAAAACCGGTTGTGTCGGGCGTCGGTCGTAGTCGGTCGCAGATGCGTGAACCAGCCTTAAAGGCCCGTTCACGCACTTACGATCTTTTAGGACCGCGTGACTTGAAACCTCTAAAAAGCTCTTACAAAGAGAGATCACACTGGCGCCACCTACCATTTCTCATAGGTAGAACGTACATTTGTCCTTGTAAATACCTCAGAACTTTCGCTCCATTAAAATGCAGTTCCAGCGTCACTGCATAGTTGGCGCCAGCGTGCCAGTATGTTCTCTAGTTGTAAAAGATCCTAAGTGCCCGTTCACACATTTGCGTTTGGCTACAACCGACTGAGACAAAACCGGTTTTTAAGCCTCTTCTGACAGGTTACAACCAGCTCCGCTGCAGCGCATCCGGTCGTAAGTCGTCGCAAGAGGCTTAAAAAACCTGTCTTGTCTCAATCGGTCGTACTCGGTTGCAAGTGTGTGAACGCTCCGTAAGAAGTTTTAAGAAGCCGCAAGTGTGCGAAATAAAGGGGTACTCCGGCGTTTTCTTCATAGTGCCCGATTTGCTTGAACATTTGCTAAACACATCAACAAACATCGCTGAAATATTAACCCGAATGTTGGGCCAAAATATTATTTTTTGGGATTGATTCAATTTATAATTTTGGTTCACTCCATGTTTTTCAAAGTGAAAATTCCTAGTGGCAAGAATGAAAAATTGACGCCAGGGGAAGGCATGGGTTCACTCTTTGGTTTTTAGACTCTGTTTCCTAACTCAGTGGTTCTCAAAAGAGGGTCTGCGAAGGCATTCTAGGTGTCCACGAAGCATTGCCTCATCAGTCAAGCTCGTCAATAAAAGTTGTATTCTTTTCAGATTGAGAAGAAACATTCCAATTCTCAGGTGAGTTTTGTCGTATGTTTGTCAATGAAAGAAATCTACTTCACACTAGCCCTTAGTTATATACATGTATTAGATAATTGTCATAAATAACCTATACCTTTCCTTTCCACCAACCAATGAGCGGGGTCCTCCATCATCTTTGCCCATTCACAAGGTGTCCGCGAAACATTGATGGTTGAGTACCAATGTGCTAACTGATTAGAAGCATTTTCGTGCTGTCAAGTGAACGCTTTGTTAGCTCGCTCCAGCACCTGCGCAGCAGCACGGAACAAATACTCGGCATTGTCAATTTTTAAACTTCCCGGTTTTCACTTTCCGATTTTACAATAACTATTTTGAACTACGCCATACGAAATAGCATACCGGGAAGGGTAAAGACCGGCGAGTCTGAAAATGTAATTAGTTAAAGTTGCTCCAAAAATCGAGGGAGTACCTTTTAAAGGGATGCTGAACCGAAATCTGGATTCCACAAAACACGGCGGCAAAAGCGTGCGACGGGATGCTACAAACACCAAAACATCACTCATACAGCGATATCTTGAACGAATGACTATATTTTTTTTTTTTAAAAAAGGAGGCGCATTTGACAGATATATGTTTACGTCTCGTTTCTCCAAGGAGAGGGAACGGCCTCGGGTCTTCTCCGCCTCGCCGCCTTGCGGGGGCGAAGCGAAGAGAGGAGGAAACGAGATATCTTGACGCCACGCGCCTCGTCGGCCTCGTTCAATCTCGACCTCTTTTTTCCAAAAATACGGCCGTCCATTCGAGATATCGCCTTAGGAGTAGTCTTGTAGGGATTGTAGCATCCCGCCTACAGCTAGCTCCTGCATTGTTTTCTGAAATCCCAATTTCGGTTCACCGTCCCTTTAAGGCATTGCTTCTAACGCGTTACGTAGAAGTCTGAATACCCCTGAGTCACGCTAACAGGTGTGGTTGTATATTACTATTATACTTCGACTTATGACTTCAACAAACTTCGCTATTTTTAAGAAATTTAGCGCTACTTATTCTTTACTCAAAACAACAGTACAAAAACCAAGCTAAATGAGAAAAACAAATTATCTGGTGTTAATGGTGCCGACTTTCATCAAATTAAGATCGCGTAGCGAAACGTCACAATAATCAACCGAATACACAAACTTTTGCGCTACCAATTTTACGTATATTAAGAAAACTAGTTGCCAGGAGGCTTTGTTAAGATTGCACTCAGACACCATCCAGTAACTTTAAAGAATCGTAGTGTCAAAAACGTTTAGACAAAGTGCCACTTTTTGACAGGCTGTTTCGTTTATCGTTTGACGATGTCTGTGAAGAATTTCAAAATTACTTAAAGTTTTCCACAAATAATCAGATGCATTGATTTTAAATACAACACCATGCGGTACGGCATAATACAATGCAGTACACTGGGCAATTTATTGTTCAATACAAACACATCAATCTTCGTGAATGATAAGCTGCTATAAATTTAGTAGAGGGATCAAGCTCAGCGAAGTTTCTGGGATTTTATCCGCGTTCAACGAGAGGAAAGTAAGCCTAATGAAAACTAAGTTATACAAAACGTCATGTATACAGGAGACGTTAAGAAATACGGCGGCAATATTGCTAGATGAAAATATTTGTACAATTAAAAGGAACCTTCAGCTTTCACATTTCAAGCTTTGTTTAAATGTTGGTTGTCTCAGAAGCATGACTTATCATTTCCGACCCGGCAGCTAGAATATACAATACAATTTCAACTCACAAAGTTTAATCATTTCGAATAGACAATCTTGGGCCCAACATGCGCATGCAGAAGACGTAAGATAACGGCGCATTTTAAAATGTACAAGCGATCCTATATAAAATGAGCAGTGTTTGGGCAGGGAGAATATAAGGAATATTAACTTTTTTTAGCTACTTTCTTCGCTATTTATGTGTTATATCTAGACTATAAAAATGTGATACACAAATCGAGTCACACGATACATTAAGTGAGAGCAAAAATTGTACTTATAAAATTGAAGCAGCGCTATCTGGTGAGAGTATTTTTAGCTTATTATCGCAAACGGTTTTCAGCTAGCTACACTATGTACGTCCGAATTCAATTTCTAGAGACGCAAATTTAAGTGGCCAATAAAGCTCTTCACTTAAGCCCTGAGAGAGGAAAGGTATTGTGTATTTTAAATAAGCTTTTTTGTCATTTATATTCATGATATTGTTTTGGTTCGTGCGTATCTGAAAAAAAAAGTACAATTTAACTCAGCTTAAGCACTTATTGTAAAAGTTTAAAAAAAGAAGAAAACTTACTGGCTATATTTTTAGGCACTTTTGCGAATATAAGAATTATATAAAAAGGTGTCCACACCCGATGCAAAGTGAAAGAAAAAAAAAATAATACGTGTTAGTTTTTGTCTAGACAAATTTCTTCGCTTTAACGTCTACTCTCCCTTCGGCACGGATTCCCTATCTTTCTTACTTTGGTTACTCGTCCGTTTTCCTTTCTTTTAATTCTTATCAGTCTGAAAATTTATCTCAACAAGTCCTCCAGTGTTTTTTGTTTTGTAGCGTGAGCTACACTGGCCGAGGTTGAGCAGTTTCGCGTGGCTCCTGGAGATTCGTGCTGCGCATGCGCGAGGAGCAGTGACGTCACTGAAAAAGAGTATCGTCCAGAACGCGATTCGAACCGCCGACTCCCAGCTCCTGAAGCCGACGCTGTGCGCGTGCGCGTGCATTCCTGCGCGTGCATTGTGTTCGTTCACATGACCCTCTATTTCTACTTACCCCTTCTCTAAAACTCAAAAACGCATCCGTCAACCCCTTGGCGTAAGGTCATCGATTTTTTTTTTTTTTTTACTGTACTTAATGTTCCGCTGCTTCCGTTGGGACGATATGAATGCGATTATGCCAATGGTATAATATTTGTCGAAGAGAAGGCGTTTATTATTACCACATAGGGACGGTAAATAATATAACTATATTTCTAACTTATCTTTCAGCTGAACAATACAGATGAAATGAAACCCGTGTCCAGTGGAATTTCCAAAGGTAGCCACGGCTACGATCCTCTGAAAACAGAGGACATGCGAGCAATCTTCCTGGCCTCGGGTCCCGGTAAGCTCCTTCATCGGGGATTGGGGAGTTTTAATGCGTGCTCTTGCATTCCGCACGTCAGCGTGAACATCCATGAAAGTATCCCTTTCATGAATGTTGCAATCACGTGGTTTGCTCTAGTACATTTTGTACATCTAGTTCATACTAGTATTCCTCTACTCTTTCTCACCAAGTCCGAGTACAGCCCACGTTCTGATCCAATGGAGTCAAACATCAAGCAGCTCCAAACGTGTGTCGTCACGGTGATCATTGTATTAGTACATATTCGAAACGTAAGAGCTAGGATCTCTTACAGTGCATGCGTTAAGTCTGATTATGAACAATTTCACGTGAATTGTAGCTTCGTATTTGCGCAACAAAATGTCTACCGTTTATTCGGAGTAATACTTTCCTGGCTTTTTTATTCTTCCATCGTGCGGTCGCGAGGGCGCAGGAAAAATTGCATGTCGGACCTGTGGTGTGAAGTTGTCTTCAGGACGAAATGATCTATAAGTCCGATGGGGACCTTTTGTTCCAACTTAGTCATTATTATTATAATTATTATCATCATCACCATCATCATCATGATCAACATCACAATCCCGCTGCTTGTTCTAACATCGTTAAAACTTGCTTTGTTGTTTCAATTTTATGCCGTAGTCTGGACGCTCCCGAAGCGTGAAGGAAACTCAAAGTTTTACTTAGAAACATCAAAGTCCACGGTTAGCAATGTTTCAAAACAGTTTACCATTACAATGCTCTTCGACTCAACTAAACGCAAAAGCTGGTTGTAGCTTGTACATTAGTTATTCGGGTCCTCCAGCGGGAGAATTAAATTTTGAAAAAGATACTTAGATTGGATCTCTTCTTCTGCCGTGTCATCTTCCCCCCCCCCCTCTCTCTCTCCCCTCCCTCTTTTCTAACGACTTTATTTATATCATAAGCCTTCAAGAAATACCGCATAGATAAAATACCCCTAGTGCTGATTTTGCGCCTCACCTACCGGAGGTCACCAGCCGTCAGCCGGGCGCAGGGATTAGAAACGCTCTCTGCGTCAGCTTTCGGCGGGCGCTCAGTTCTCAGTATTTCACACGAGGCTGAACCGAACGCAGTCGTAGTTAATCTATCGTTGCGTTTTCTAGGTAATCCTATTTTTCTATAGTCGCTGTTAGCTTGACATATTTCAGGGCGTGGCTTATTATTATACACTTTTCTTGCTTTCTAATTGGTCCTTCGGAGTTCTTATCGGCTAATGCCGCCATGTCATTGGCTGTGGAGCGATAATGAGATGCTCGGGGCTAACCGCGTCCTGCTTTTCTTAAACTGTCAGTGGCTATATACTTTATTTCTGAAAGCCTGTAGTCCGAGGCTTCGCTGATACTTCCCCGATGACCCTTCCCCGAGGGCGTCGTTGATCAGATCCACTAGCGTGGTCCGTACCGCGGGTACTCTGTGCCCTTTCGAGGAGCCATTCAATCCTCTCAGGTTGCTTTCAACGACACCTTTCCTCACATGTCCCAGGTTTGAAGAAAGGCTTCCTGAATGAAGGCGTTCACATGGTGGACCACTACAACGTCGTGTGTCGCCTGCTGGGCATCGTGCCCAAGGACAACAACGGCACCCTAGCGCACGTCGAGCCCATGTTTTCCGGGGAACCCGTGCCGACGCCGGCCTCGGCCTTCCTGTTTCCCAACATTCTCCTGGCCATGCATGCATGGATTTCTGCATTATTGACGATGGGCGAAAGTATCCAACACCACCTAGATTAGAAGGCCGCAGTGCTGAATTTTCGACGTCACCCTAAAAGGTTCATTCACAAGGCGGACTTGCTGCCCGGGCAAGTTCCTACGAAATCGGTGACGTCACATTTCCTGCGGTTCAAAATCCGCCATGCTCCAGGCTAAAAAAGATGCAAAGCTCGAGAGCTCGTTCGCAGACCACAGGAACATGCCAGGGGACAAGTACGCGGACCTGTGGAATGTTGTGTATCACGTGGACAAGCGTAATGAAATCGGTCCGCGGACCAGTCGTACAGCGGTTATCGAGATTATAAACCCGTTCTATTGTCGCTTTTTTTCTGGTCCGGCGTGGTCCGTGCCACGTCCGCGGACACTGCTAACTTGGAAGGAACAAATCGTGCCAAACTAATCGCACGTCATCTTTTCTTTTTTTTTTTTTACAGCGATAATTATCATGGTCTTTACCCACCAATGAATATAACGTCCGTTGTTGATGCTGCAGTAGGTGCGGTTTTACTAGTTGTAGTTGTTGATATTCTATTGTGCGGTGTCCGTCGTCGATGCTGCCCAATTCTCGAAAAAGATCGCACGCCGCCCGCGGGATTCGAACCTGGGTCCGCTGCGTACAAAGCGGAGGCGGTACCAACTACACTAACTACCAACAACCTTCAACAATTCGATTCTTGGGAGTTTTATTCCATGAAAACTTATCATGCATGGGCATCGCATATTGATTCGCTCATAGGAAATCTTTGTCGAGCTGTTGCTCTTTTGAATAGATTAACTGTTATGTCTGTGGCGTCTACTGCCGCGAGAAAACTGTCCTCGTCGTCATCTGTGGCCATCGGGGCCGACTTCACGGAAGCCCGTGACAGGCAGTCGGCGTCGTTGTGCTTGCAGCCTGACTTGTACGTGATCAGGGGCAGATGCAGGAATTTCCTGAGGGGGGCGCCAGGTGTTGGTCAGCGTACCATATGTTTAGGAACCCCCTCCCCCTCTCCTTCGTTTTACGCCCTAAATTTTACACATGCAGTAATCAAGAGGGGGGTCAGGACATCCGGACCCCCCCTCTAAATCCGCCCCTGTACGTGATCCTGATGTCGAGCCCCTGCAGCCGCCTGTGCTTCATTTCATTGAGTCTCAGATCATATTTTCTATAGATTCCGTTAAAGTTAGCCTAATCAGAAAACGGTACCTTGACGCCCAGTTGCTCCAGAGATCCACGCAGTTCAAGCAGCTGGCTACCGCTCAGCTTAGGCATGGTCAGCTCGACGTTTTGTGTATCCAGGTTTCGAAGCATATAATTCAGCTTGCTAGCGCTTAGTCCTTGGACAACGGCTCCTATGCTGTTCTATCCGTTGCTAGGCACCGCCAGAATCATGCTAAAGTGGTTGTTCGCGTATTGAAGCTTAAGCACATTCCCGTCCAGGGCGTCGTCATCGACGGACTCAAATTTATGGATGAAGAAAATCATCTGCACCCTGGACTTTGCCGTCCAGATTGTGGAGCGGGCGCGTCTCTGTGAACTCGGGGTCCAACTGAGTCTTCCAGTTATCCTTGAAATGCATGGCGTTCAAAACGAGCATCTTGGTTGTGCCGTCGGGTGCTCCAGGAATTTGTTGATTCTGCCCCTCCCCTTGTGGCTCGCCCACGCGTTTACTTCTTTCGCGATCTCGTCGACACAGCTCAAGCTTGGGTGATGCTTCGTCGACGTCGACGAAAGCGTCGAGTACGTTGAGATATTTTTCTTGAGCTTAGGGTGCGTTTTTACTCCAACTTAACGTCGACGGGCGCGCGCGCCCGACCTCGTTGCGTTACGTTGCTGTGAAAGGAGCGTCTATACTCTGACGACAGTCGAACGTAACGTAAGGTAGCGCGCCTCGGCGACCGTCGGCAAAGTTTTCGCCGAGGTAGGCCCTGCTCGAATCTCGGCGTGCCGGCGACGGTCGTTACCCAGAAGCCTTCACGCCAGCTCTCGTGTTGCTGTGCTCCCGTCGTGGCCCCAGTCGGTCATCGGTCGGGCTGTGTTGTGTGTTCATCTGCCTGCCGTTCGCGCTTGTGTTATGTAATGCAGCCGCTGGTCAGTAGATGTGCTTGTGTTGGCGCACAGTTTGCCGATAGTCAGTCTGTTTATTCTGTTCGCTCGATGGAGTGAGCCGGCGCGTCGACGTGTACCTGTCTCGGAGCCGTGAAAATGTGTAGGCCTAACGACACCGCGGACGCGCTAAAAGCTCTTCGACGGACATCGGCTTCCCATTTCGGTGTCATATCAGTGAGTTTTCGACGCAAAAGTAAAGTCATGAGGTTTTTTCACAGGACATATGCTAGAAGCTGGTCGCTCCGAACAACCATCTGTTTCTTCTCAGTCGTTGGTGTTGGGCGACACTGACGATCGGCTGACAGTTTTTTTTTTTCTTTCGCTGACCACATATGACTTTCGTCAGGAAATAAATGCCTTTCTACGCAAGTTATTTTCGTTATTTCCACGTTTTCGAGCGTACCACAGAGCGGAGATATAAACTGCCGCGAATCGCAGCTGTTGACAGATATAACTGCTTTCATCATCACCGTCGCAGTGCAGCCGTGCAGCGCTGCAAGTTGCGAACGGAAGCGGAAATTCGCCACCAGCGAGACGAAACCACGCGGTCACCATGGTGACGTGCATGCGCAATGTGAAGGAATTCGTTGGAACGTGTTGAACGACGTCGGACTATAAACACGGTTGACAATTCCTCTCGCAGCGCAGCGCGGCGTGGCGAAGTGGACGACGAACGTCGTTTCACGTCGCCGGACGTTCGGTTCGTCGACGTCGGAGTATAAACGTACCTTTAGTTGTATATTATGCTTTACGTGAAATTGCGACGACAACCAAACAACATACACTGTAACCTTAGTGATTGCAGGGGCGGTCACCTGCGAATAAGTAATTTTATAATTGTCAGACTTATAAGGCCTTGAAACAGTCAACGGGGTCATGATTCCTTACTTGTGCGTGATTCAGTGCGTCTCTATTTGCTGTTTCGGGGCTTGTGAAGATTGCGTGCTGTGCTTGGCCTTAAGAAATATGCCTAGGATAAAAAAAAAATGTTCTTAAGAGTACCAGTATCCTATGTAAGGGCGTTCACTACTAATTGTCATGCTGTAAGAAAATCTTAACGGTATTCCCATAACAATCTTAAAGAGTAACTCCGGTCAATAATTTCGAATTTGGGATTACTATTGTTTTCAACTCAGTCACTGTCCCTGAATTACAAGGTTTTTTTTTTTTTTTTCTCTCGACATTGTTTGCAGTTTTCTAAGTTTCACGGCTCAATGTTTAGTTTCGCGCGGTTAGAAAATAACAAAATACAGAACGTAAAAAAAAAAAAACAGCCATTAATGCGGGCTTTGTTTTGAAGGATGCGCCATTATATATCCAGATGAGATCACTTCCTTTCCGGTTCAAGTATCTGTGCTGCAGCCGATTCAGACCGACGACGGACAAGGAAGTCCGAACAGCAAAGCCGCAAACAAGTTCCCAATATCGCGCCTTGCAGCGAGCGACTCCTCAGGGAACGGCAAGCTTTATTTATTTATTTATTTACTTTTTATGATGCATACATCGTCTCAAGAGGCATTTAGCAGAGAGTGCATATACAGAAAAATATACACTGTACAGCCTCCAGATTTTTATAACAATATCGCGCGAACGCCGACCGTCTGGTAGATCATCGCCCTATCGCGGCGTGAATCAGCAAGTCTGCGAGGCTAGGCGAGTGCCTTCTGCCACACGCTCCTTTTCTCGCTGACCTGCTGTTTCACGCCACGAGAAGACGCTGATATACCGACCGGTCGGTGTTTTCGCGCGATATTGTTAAAAGATCAGGAGGCTGTATACATAACATTCAGAATACAAACATAATCATTATTAAAATAAACGATTTTAAATCAGTATTTTTAAACACACAGACTGTTTTCTTTGTAGTTCATTATTGCAATAGTAAAAAAAAGGCTGCTCAGAGTAAACCGCTTCCAATCAATCGGTGCTGATCAGCGCCATAATTTGCCGCTGGAGAGTTTTTTTTTTTTTTTTTCGAAACAAGCCGTTTACTTGTTGTTTTTTTTTTATTACATAGAAAGAAACGAACCAGTGATTACTTGCTCGTGCTATCAGTGTCGCACATTGTAAGTCTTTGCTATTTTTTTTATTAATATCGCAGGAAGCGTTGATTATAACCAATGTAAAAATATTTAAAAAGTCATACAAATTATATTTATTTGATTTAAATCAGATTAATTTGACTTAAATCACTGAAGCTAGAAATTTTATTGTTTACCACAATATCGATGTATTCACTGCCCAAAAAAGAGAAACAACCTTTGGTCATGTGCTACGTAGGCTTACCATAGGTATACAAGTCAAAGTGCAAAAGGCGGCAGAGTCAATAATCCCTTGTTCGGTCGGAAGAGTAAATATAACAATCTTGGAGACCTACATCTTTCTCCGTATAGCATTGCTGTGACTCTTACCTTCTGTTAGTCACGTGCTTTCTCTATTTACAGACCTTTGGCCTTATCAGCAACCTAAATGTGCAAACGCTTGCTGTGCAGGCCAAAGCGTCTCCATTATTAAAAGACACTGAAATGCCTTTGCGCGCGAGATTCTCGAGGCCCTGGACATTGAGCAAAGCGCCGATGACTGCGTGAGCATGCCCTCCATCACGGACAGCAAGAAAGAAAGGCAGTTTTTGCAGTGTGGCACGGCCCCGTGAAAGGGAATAAGAGGGATATGTGTCGGCGGTGGTTTGTGGGTGGGTCAGGGAGGTGTTAGTGACTAAATTTAGTAATTTAATGTAATTAATTAATTTTATTTATTTAGTTTTTATTTTTATTTTTATTTAGTTTTTTGGTTTAGTAGTGTAATGTAAGGATTTAGGGTGATTTATTGGCATTACTTTAGGTGTGAATCTTTGGGTCAAAGTGATGAAGAAGAAATATAAAGTCTTAGTTGATAGTCAGCGGTGTGTATGTCTCTGTTTCTCCCTGTCTGTGTTTTGTCACTGTCGTTCTAGCTGGCCGCTTACTTTTGCATTATGTACCAACTAGCTCAACTTCAGCCTGTTATTCAAAGCAAGAGTTTGCCTATTTAGGCTGCTGATCCCACAGGTGCTTAATTTGTCGAATCGCAGACTGCGTAATCTTCACACATTGTTTAGCATCCAGCAAAGACAGTTCCCAAATATTTTCAAAGTGTTTACTCGTAATTCATTATTTTTTTATATATATCTACACGGTATTTCTAGGAAGAGAAATACGTCCCATTGGCGAGTGAAGGTAGCGGATTGTAGGATGTGTTTCTGTTCGGTTTCGCTTCGCTGCCGTCCTACATGACACATCCCGTTCATCCCAATCCACGAAAGATGCCGAAGCGGGAATTATTTTTTCGCTAAACTTAGCGGGAAATTTTCCCCGTCAAATTTACCGGGAAAGGTCACAGGTAAAGCGTAACACTTAGCCACGTAAAGTTTCGCAAAAACTTGCTCTCCGGTCCATTGAAGTGTTCCGAGGTGAGTATGGGAACTTGACGCGAATAATATCGACGGGAAGCTGAGCGCCCAGGGGCATAAATGAAGAATTCTGCCCAAAACCCGGACAGCTCAACGATACCGCTAACTCGCGTCTGTCGCATTCCGATAGTGGAAGCAATGCGGAGAGAAAGTCGTCTGCTTCTCGCACAGGAGTTGCGTGGACGCTAGAACGACGCGGAGCTCTAAATAGCTTTGATTGAAAGGATAGTGGATACCTTAATGACAGATTCCTTGAGGTCCACTATTTCTTTTTTAATCAGCATATAAGAGCTCGGCGTTCTGACATCATCGCAACCCCTGTGCAAGAAGCAGACGAACGTGAGTTCTGTATATGGACCTCTAAGAAGACGGTTATACCTACAAGACCGTCCGATGAATCCTCCGTACATGATTCGCCCTCACGTCATTGTGTTGAGTTCGATTGGGATGTTATCGTTCTGTTTACTACTTTGGGGTGCATACTTTTTTATTTTAAATGCGGAGAATTTGTGGCACCACCACTTAGGATTTCAGCGTCAGTGGTGTGTTTTAACATGGGTGAAGGGGCATATACTCTAGTGGCGCTATCAGCGGGACCCTCGTCATGTGCCACCCCGACGTCACGTTACCCCGTGCCGTCACGTGACGCAGTGACGTCACGTGATAAAATGACGTCAGGTTATAAAATGACGTCGCAGTGGAGTATATATGCTATGCGTTTGAGGGCCTTTGGGACATGCCGAAGGGACAGGCAGTTCTTACGATTTAAAGTGTTTGTACATTTTTTAACCTTAATTTGCTGAAACTCTGATGTTTGCTTGGTCTTTCGATTATTGGTCTCCATCAGCAGTGATCCGCATCCGAGCGGGGGGACGGAAAAAGGTCCCCCCGGGAGAGAGTGAGGAGGAGAGCCCCCCAAGCCAGGCGGCTCTCCTACACTTCACGAACAGGTCGAAGCTCACGGCGAAGGAGGCCGAGTGTTCCGACCCGCGGCCGTTATCGCAGCCATCGGGGAAGGGAGATCACAGGAATCCCCACAAACTATACCGACAAATATTGCCAAACGGTAGCAAACAAAGCTGTTAAGAACAAGGTGACAATAAAATAATAAATAGGGTTATGATCAATACTCTTCTTTTGGCTCTAATTAGGTCGAGGTTTTGTTTAGACATTCGTGAATAAGAAAACATTTTTAATATATAAATAAAAGTATATAACGTCGGTTAACACAAGGCAATGCAAACGCACATTTTTCGAGTGTACATACCTTTCTTGATGCCGTCCAGAAACGGAAGGAGCACGAGCCGGCGGTAGTGTACTGCTGTGTTTTCCAGATTTACGGCCGCTGAGGCCAAGGGCAGCGAATTAAAAGGCGGTGGAAAAAAGCTCACCTCACTAAAGCTCACCGGAGGAAAGCTCACCAGAAAAAAGCTCACCGCAAAACTGTCCGATGTGCAGAAAAGATCACCGGCCTTTTGAGGAATGCGGAAAAAAGCTCACCTACGAATCGAAAAATCGAGCGTTCATTCAAGTGAAATACTTTCACTCAAAACATCCTGTAACACGTCAGGCGTTGGCCAACAGAAATAAAATAAATGATTTTAATAGAACGCCAATGAAACAAATGACGGGGGGAAATATAAGCAGCGTAGAGGGCTGCAGCTTGAGTAGTTTCTGGATATTAATTTATGAAATTGTCTTTTATGTAGTATACCAACACCGCACCGCCAAATCTCCCCGTTTCACAACTTGTTTAAGAAGTAGTGGTTTCAATTCTTATATTTTTTGAAAGAAAAATAAAAAAAGTCGTATTTTCTCTAACCGGGTTATTTCAGAATTAAATATGGTAGCACTCCCGCGAAATGTGCAGACATTAAAGCGAAACGAGGGCTACAGCCAGGGTGGAGAATAAAAATCAAGATGACTTAATTATTTATTTAAATCAGACCGGTTTTACTAGGATGACTTAAATCACACCTGGCCCGCAAAAATAATCCCAAAATATATTTTTCTTGTTTTTTTATTATTTGATGCTTTTTTATATCGTCATATATTGTGTATTTAAAGGGGCCCTGCAATGACTTTTTTACTGGTTTTTAATTTGCACCGAACCTGAGCGCACTGAACGAAGTAACTTAATGAAACTTTTCTTTTCTCAAATATCGCTTTATTTTAAAAGTTATAGGCAAATTAGAATTACAAAAACAAGCAAAAAATAACCTCCTTCATGACGTCGTAGGTCCTGACTTGAGTGGCCGTGAACTAGAGGAAGGGTAGTGGGCTCATCGAGCGTTCACGGCTGCCGCACTCCGTGTCGACGGCTCGAGAGGGCGCCACTAAAGCATGTTTTGGATAGGCTGTATGAAGCGGGCGGCCAGGGCGGCTCGCATTGCATTTGCTGCGCGATTAAAGACTAATTCGGCATAACACTTCATTGGCCACAAACGACAGCAAACACGGGGTAAAGATCAGTTCAGAACGGGAGCCACTTCGCGCTGCCATACCGCCAAATGGCCAAATCGCCAACCAAGCCCGCGCCGAAGGCCTTCAGAACGCTCGGAAGCGGTCGGATGCTCGAGCCGGTATACGATCGCAGCGCCGCCGCGTACACCCGGGATTTTCCTACGCTCGCCGTTCGTCGGGGCCTCATCCCACTAGCCCTTTCTAGTATGCGCCGTTTTTTCCGCCGCTTGGTGGCGGGTACGTCGACGGATCATTTCTTGTTTCCGTACTTTACAAACTGCATTTGTTTCTTTTCTGATCTAAAATACTGAACAAAAACTAGTTTCATACATAATTGAAACGGTTCGCGGCACTTACATTTTGTATCTCGACTAAAAAAAAAGCTTTTAGCGGCTCTGACCAGTAGTAAGCCCAGGACAAAAGACGTCACATTTCGCGCGCTTTCGGCAACGTGGGTCGCCCTCGTAGGCGGAGGAGGTTTCCGCGTCGTCCGGTTAAAATATGACGCACTGATATTTCGTTACTCTCTCCATGCCCGCTGGCTTGCCCCAACCCCAAGAGACGTGGAAACCGCAAAAAAGGCAGACGCTTAAATATGATTGCAGGGCCCCTTTAAATCAAAGAATCATCGCAGAAGGAAGATTTATATCGGACTGAACTCGAGCAAAAAGCAGTGGTCGCCGGAGCCAATCGATGCCCTGAGCTTTCTTTCTACCTCCGACTTATTTCGTCGCTTACGTCACATCTTTTGCAATAAAAGCAGAACGCAAAGGGTAGAAACGAAAACTGAGAAACTAATTTCA
Source organism: Ixodes persulcatus (assembly GCA_013358835.2). Classification (NCBI taxonomy): domain Eukaryota; kingdom Metazoa; phylum Arthropoda; class Arachnida; order Ixodida; family Ixodidae; genus Ixodes; species Ixodes persulcatus. The sequence continues at coordinate 377,441 of JABSTQ010009065.1, read as the reverse complement.
TATTGCAAAAAAATCAAATCACAAAAAAAAAAAAAAAACATACAGCTTTTCTGCTGAAAAGAGGAGAAAACTGAGTTGTTTTTGTTCTACTATGGCGGTGTTTTCATGAACATAGTGTTAAAATTGAGGAAAATATTTTTATCGCATTTTTTGACTGATTAGAAGAATTGATCAAACCACCTACCGTGTTTAAACATCCGTAGAGTGATAACTAATCAATATTTTCTGGCTACAGCGATGTTAGTCTGATTTGAATAAAAATAAATCTAACTTCAAGTTAAAAAAATTTTGTCATATATATATATATATTGTCTCGGGTGGAACGAAACAAAAACCGCCAGTAGCAAGGAGAGGGGACAAGCTTCTTTGTTCTAACTTGCGCGCGCTCGTGCCACGCCCACACATCTTCCGCCCCAAAAAACCCTCGAACCGGGATTCCGGAAGAGAGTGGATTGCACGTGCAAGATACGATGATTCAGCTGCCGTCCCGGGCCTTGCCTCGTCCAAACGCCTTTCTCTCCCGTCCCGCCAACTCTGCGAGAGAAGGCGAATTGCCCCCTCCCTCCACCTGTGGCGCGACAGTTGAAGTACCACTCTCGGCGGAGAGAGCGCGCCGCAGCGAGGCTCCCTCCGATGCCGACGGCACGCAGTGCACGACCCCTTTCCCTCGCCGGAGCGCCTCCCCGCATCAGTTACCGCCGTTCAGCGCGACCTTGGTCATCATAACGCCCCACGCGCGCGCAAGCACCCACCGCAAGCTCAGCACCCAAGATACGCCGCAGATAGATGCGACGATCGACGAGCATGTCCCACCGCGCCGCTCTGCGCGCCTTTCTTCTCGCGCTGGCTGCCATCCTCGGAGGCCCGTGCGGGGCAAAGACCCTGGCGACCAGCGGAGCACCGCCCCGCGTCATCTTGATCCTCGTGGACGGCGTCCGCTGGGACTACCTGGACGAGCCCCAGCTGCCCGGGTTCGCGGCCCTGGCGCGGGATGGCGTCAAGGCCAAGTACGTGGTGCCCATCATGCCGGCCAACTCGTACCCCAACTGGTACTCCATCGTGACCGGTGAGTCTGCGCGAAAGCTCACGCTGCTGAACCCGGAGGTGTTCCTTGGTTCGGACCCAGCCTTGTGCCCGTTTTGATCTGCGAGTACAAAATCTACTCGCGTGCGGTCGTTTACCGTAATAGATCCCTGGCCAGCAGTGCTGCTGCACTGGCGAAATTGCTCTTACACAGCGGAGACGCGCTGAACGCGTCGCTACTTCGTAATGCACGTTAAAAAAAATCGAACAGTCGTACCGCATCGGCTGCATTTCACATCTACAGCGTAAACCAGTGTTGCGATATCTCAATGGTAGACCGACCTTACGCTGACTAAACAAAAACGTCAAATGTTTTTTTTTTTTTTTTCTTAGTGAATTTCAGCAGCCGAATAGTTCAGCTGGGATAAAATAAATAATTTATCCCTACGAGTCGCCACAGCCTAAAAAAGATCGTTGTAGAATTGTTGGAGTAATAAACAGAAAGGTTTGCTGTTGCGCATATTGTCGTTTCCCTGTTTACGAATAGACCTGTACACCGAAATTCTGTTCCAGTGTGCGTCGGAATATTTTTTTTTTTTCAACTATATTTCGGACAAATTAGGAGCAGTGATGCCTAAAAATAGAAAATATAATAAAATCATGTGCGCGCTCTTAATGCTGGAACAGTTTCGTAAATCCAATTTTCATTCCAGGTTCGACCAATACGTCTACTGAATCGACGACTGAGATTTGATTCAGGTTAAATCGAGAACGTGAACGAGTACAGTGAAAATATATGAGACACTGGTGCGCAAGGTTTACTTTGTGCTTGAGAAATCGCTTACTGTTGCGCTTGCTGTCAGAAAAGAGAAAATTTTTGCTTCGTCGAAAGACATCGTTATTTACTCAAAACTTCCTCGTAGTTGTACATTGTTCAGTCTTCCAAACATTACACTTCAACCGAAATGTGGAATCCATTTACCGAGTCCTTCTAGCGATAGCTCTTAAACCGTTTATGAAGAACTGTTGACTGCAGAATCGGGAGGGAAGCTCACGGCATTCTATTGGGGAATGTTGCTGATAATAGAGTATAAAAATAATCACAAGGAGGTAGAAAGGTTGCCCCAGGTGCCGTGACAGCGTCCGCGGTCACGAGCATGCCGCAGCCATTTTGAATTAAATCCCGCCATTGAGCAGATGTCTTGTCTCTGACTTCCTATCACCATAACAATTAATATAAACGCAAACCGCCGCACTTTAAGGTTCACTTGTGTAATATATATATAAATAGCAGTATCTCCGCGCATTTTAAAAATTACATGCATGTTTCTGTTTTCACGACTCCTAAATCAGCGGGCTGATATCGGTTTCTTTTTTTGCTCCATGAAAAACAAACGCTACCAAGGTTTTAGCACGCAAACTAATCTTGCCCCACTCGCAACACGTTGGGATTTCTGGCGATGTCATACAGCTGTGTCCCAGCCCGGCACGTGCTGGAAACTAAAAAACAAACGACAAGCAAAAAAAAAAAAAAAAAAAAGAAATTAAACACAGCTGTGGGAGGTGCACGTTGCTTCAGGTTCCTCGCGCGGGCTAACGGGTCTGTCTGGCGGAAAAACGGCGAGAGCGGAAAGTCTACGCACCTTTCCCCCTCTCCCCGCACCTACCCGTCTCGCCATTAAAAAGAAAGAAAAAGAAAGAGTACTAAGTTAGTTATGTTTTGGTTCTCTTTTCGGTCTTCGCGTTTATTTGGCACAGCTTCTGTCAATCTGCATGTGTTGCACTCTGCTGTCGAAAAGGCCGGCAACTTTTCCGTTTACTATTCCTACTTCGTATCGGTGCAGTTCACGGAACCAGCGCTGAAAGCAGGCACGGCAGGACGCTAAAAACCAGTTCGAAAGACCGTCTCTTATTGAGAAACTTTGCTCGCGACATCGTTTGCGTGTGTCGTGTGTTGTATGGCCTTGACTCAAAGACGAATTCTCCTTTGCTCCCTGCGACGCTACCGAAGGACTTGGTTCTCTTGTTTGCTGCTATGCTCCGTTCCAGTATAACTTGGCGAACTGCGGAGGCTACGGCCCCCGTGACCCAATATGAGCATCGGAGCTAGACACGTGACACCACGACACGAGAGCGTTTGTGTTGACCATGGAGGGTTGTCACGTGCATTGCTCCGACGCTCTTATTGGTTCGAGAAGGGCACGCAGCGTCCACAGATCGCAAGTAATCGTGAACCGGAGTAGAGGGCGCGACATTTCTGAGTATCAGATAAACGTGCATGAAGTTTCTTCAGACACATGGAGGCAAAAGGAGTTATTTCTTTCGCTACGCTTGCTTCCACAAGCAAGTACGCGTATGTATCAGCCCCCCCCCCCCCCCCCCCGCGCCGTTAGTCTTCCTTCTTGATTATACTTATTGCGCGAACTACGTTGATAATTATGACCACGTGCTCTATTTTGCGAGTTCCTTTAAATATTTGCTGTGATCAAAAGTGGGAGTTTTTTCGCATATAAATATGACTAACGGTATGATCGGAGCAAGAGGAAGATTAGGAAGAAAATGCGACAAAATTCCGGCTTCCACGAGTGGTTCAAATATTAACGACTGGCGCTGTAAACACAAAGCTGCGAAAGTAAGTTTGAAAGCACGTGCTTAAAGTTCTCCATAAGCAGCAGAGCTTCCCACTTTTTTTATTTATGATAATACCGGCTGAGATACCGGACACGTCAAACAGCACTCACCCTTAAGTCAAAAACCAAGTTAAAAATGTGTTTCTATTTTCAAACAAATTGTTAAATAAAAAAATTATTTATTCAGTAACGAGTTACAAAGTAAAACAAAACCGGTTGATGAAATTTCCTGGTAATAAAGGGTTAGTTAGCGATCAAAAATTAGTCCAGCATTTAATCTCAATCAAATAAACAGTATTGTAAGTAAAGAATAATTAGGTTATACAAAGTAAAGAAGCAAATGTGGTGCATGCATGATAAAAAACAAAAGAATATAAAACCATATGAAAAACAGCAAAAGAGCAATGTATGCAATTCTGATGGTACATAAAGAAACCAAAAACCTATCGATATAAATACGTATTACCGGGTGTTTCTACGTCAGATCGTGAATGACTCTTCGGGTCATATTTTTGATATTTCTGTACTAAATATATATGAAAGCCATGTTCTTGGCAGGGACATTCAGCTCTATGTGAACGCCGTTGCTAGCATTTTTCCATAGAGATAAAATTGAGGAGCTCGAGTCCTGGACGCTGCCGAGGTTTCACTAGGGTAATTTGCACAGCCACCATTGTCACACCAAAACAGGCACGTAGTTAAAAAAAAACATTCAATTTGTATTATAGACAATATACAACATGCACACCAGATATTAAAAATTACAGTTACGTATTTCTATGCAAAACAAATTACGAAGCACGCACAAAAAAAAAAAAAACGTTTTAGAGACATCTTTACAAATTATTTACCAAAAAAAATCATCTTTATACGAATTCTCGCCAAATGTATAAAAATGTGCGCCTTGACATTCAGCTTAGGAACATATAAAATATTTGCGTAGCCTCATTAGTGTATTTGTATTCATTCTGGAACATTGAAGTAGTATCTGGGAGAGGGGGGGCGGGGGGGGGGGGGGGGGGCAGCTATCTTGATGTTCTACATTACGAGGTGGAAAACAAACAACATCGGCTTACCATTTCAAAGTATCGATGTCTAACGTAGCGTACAAAGAATACAGATAGAGGTCGGTAACCACAAGGACGTTTTCTTGCTGTTTTGGTTTCACCACGCTAACCAAACATGTGGAGCCTGGAGAAAGGAATTCAGAAACTCTCACATTAGAGTTTAGAGAGAACATGCCAAAGATGACTTCCCACGCTTTGTTTACGCAGTGACTGAATTTTCTTGTGTGCGCGCTTGAGTTTCAAGGCCATCTGCCATTCATACTGTTCGAAACTGCCGGCAGCACTGGCGTCTGCCGACATTTCTTAGGAAATAAGGGGGGGGGGGGGGGGGGGGGTTACCCTAAGAGGCAACACAAGGGAACAGAAAGATAAAACAAAGCTTAAGACAATATATGACTTTTTGAAAAGTGAACGCACGCAAACCAGCTGGTTAGGAAATATCATAATCTGGTACACCAGAGATTAGGAAGTTGGTCGGTTCTCATAGTCTTGACGGAGATCATTTTTGCAGATGCTCGTTGTCCGAAGAGTGTCTTGTGTATTAGGATTTCAGCCTGTCAAGCCACGTCTCTTCAGATCTTCGCGACGTCATGTTCCCTTTTTTATCTTTTCCTTGTTTTGATGTGGTCAAATAAACTCAGCTGCTCTTAAATTTTTGCGTTGTGTTGTCCGTTTTTTTTTCCCCATGGTTTTAAGTTATGACGACTTTCCACGCCCTGCAATAGAGCAGCACAGTTGTACAGACTTTGTCGGTTCTAGCGACTATCTCTTTGGAGCCAACAACGCGCGGCAAAGCCCCTATAATGAAGGCAAGCTAGCTCAATTTGAGTGAAGGTTTGCCGTCGCTTTTCTTAATTGAAGGTCATATATTGCTCACTATTTTCCCATCACAAGTTTGTTCAAGATACTGCAAGAAGCTAAGGAGAGTTAAAGAAATAATAAGAGACGGAGTTCTTTTTCTTTTTTATTGACTTGCAGTTTTGCTACTTTGAGAGAAATGACTTACCTTTCTGAATTAATAACAGAACGATACTAAGATGGCTAAGCAAATACTTTTATATGTTCGTAAGCTGAATTTCGAGGCGCGCATTTTTTATATATATTGGCGAGGTTTTGTATAACGTTTTTTGTCGGTAAGTGGAAGTATCTCTAAAACGTGTTTTTTTACGCGTTTCGTAATTTGCTTTGCATAAAAATATATAAATGTAATATTTTATATTTGGTGTGCATGTTGCAAATTGTCTCTTAAATAAATGAAACAAAATTAGCTACGTACCTGCTTTGGGCCGACATTGGCGGCTGTGCAAATTACCATTTTGAAATATCGGCAATGTCCACGCTTCGCGCTTCTCAATTTTATATGTGAGAAAAGTTTAGCTACTGCGTTCACATGTAGCTAAATGTTCCCCCAAGAACATGGCTTTCACATATATGTATTACAGAAGTGTCAAAAATGTGACCCCAACTGTCATTGTGCGATCTGACGTAAAAACAGCCTACAGTAAAAAAAAAAAAAAAAGAAAGGAAAAGAAGACAGTTGCTTTTTGTGCATGTGAGGGAGGAGAGTGTGTGTGTAAAAAATACAAATAAACCAAAACATGCTGATGATTCATGCTGAGTGTATGTGTACACGGGTCACTGTTCTGGATAACATGGCAGTTTGTCTTTGCGGAAGGTACTTCCATGTTTTGCGATATAAGTGAATGTAAACGTGGAGGTTAATTTTCATGCATGTTATAGGTAATGACGCTTCAGAATAAGAACCAATTGATGCATGACGTTTTGACGCGTAAATTTAATCGATGAACTTGTCGCCTGGTTATTGAAGAAACTTAAATGTTAAAGGTATACGGTATTCTGATAAATTGTTAAAATGTTTAGAAAAGAGTGTGCAGGACCTTGCGCATTTGCGTCCTTTGATAAGATTCTCTAAATATGCTCCCTTTATACTTCTATAAACAAATGTGAACCTAAAGTATATTTTTAGTATATTGCAACACACTTTCGAAAAAGCGTACTGTGCTTATAATAAAAACGTAGTTTATGACGATCCGTGGAACATCTTCAAACGCTGCGATCATAAGAGTGTCGCCTAGGCGCAAGTAGTATTTGAAGGTGAACTTGAACATTCCAGAGATTGCAGGCATCCCCCAGATCTTCTCTTTCTTTTATTTCTTTTTTGTAGAGACTATTAGGACAGAAGCTTAGGGTCAAGTCAAGAGACTAGGAGGGTGAACCTCTTGTGAGACTGCTCAGCGATATCGTGCGACATAAGTATCGCTTCTTTTTCGCGGATATCTTTGTGGCTATTGAGATAAGGCAGGTTACCACGTCGCGCCCGAATGCCCTTGTGAATTCTGATAAACGGAATAACGTTCCTTTCTTGGGGAAGCAAATGAATGCCCGGATGAAAAATTGTTTTTATATATTCATAAAAAAAAACGTTTGTTTTGACATAGAACAACATACTGCTTAAACGGAGTGCTAAAATTGGCTTTAGCTACAGCGCTGTCCTGGTCGGGGAGTTTTCCAGCGATCCTGAAGCTGCTAAGAAGGGAGGCTCGGCAGTTTAAAGGGGTACTACAACGAAATTTCGGCGCTTATTCTACGTCTATATGTGTTCAAAGGAGCAGTATCACGTCAGACACACCAATATCTGGTTAAAAAGGACACGAAAAGGAATTTTAAAACGAATTAAACGATTAGCAAAGAGCACCTGGTGGATGTCGCTAACGCCTCGTTTGTAATGCCCGTCTAGGAACTTGGAGAGGTAGTGACGGTTATTGTCTCGCCTCCGGCTGCTCCGGCCACGACGAGAGAAGAGGGAAAGGAGGAACTCCCCTTTTCCCGAGAATACCTTTTGTGCGTCCCAGAAGTCGCTATTGTCCCTCTACAAGATTATAGAAGATTAACCCGTCACTCAAAATTCTTACAAAAGCAGCCGCTTCGGTGGCTGGGCCATCCTCTCGACGTCAGCCTCGCGGTAGCTTTGCTCGTCCCGAGACGACCTACGTCACGATTGCGTCGGATGTCACGTGCTCTAAGCTGGGCCTTCTCCGAGCGCTTGCCAGAGTGGGCCGTTTATAACGAAAAATACAGCCACCAGGATCAAAATACAAACGTGCGATTGTCATTTACGGATATTGTGGATCATATTCAACCTATTTTTGAACACAATGGATATATTTCAAATTTTGTTGAAGTATTCCTTTTAAAGGATAAGAGAGCTATTGACCGCGAGAAATATTGACGCCAGCCCTTCGTGTTTCATGCCTGACATTTCTCGTCAAAGATTTGACCCGCTGTTCGTGATGTTTGTGAAATGTTTAGAAAAAGCCAGGCTAGGTTCAAATATACGTGTGACCGCCACCACGCTAAAGGGTTGTGCTCTCAGTCACAAAGCCGTCAGGCGTGTCGTTTTTTGTACAAAGTAAAATCCTCCGTTATTTTCGAAGTCAACCTGTTTATTACCCAAGTATTTTTGTTTGTCATAAAGAAACCTTCAAAGACGCTTATGCCGTTAGCGTTGCCAACAGTGCTTATCATTGAACACGAGTCCAGTACGATACAATGGACTGTCGTACCCTGCATCTCAGCAATGAGTATACTCCATGGTTTAATCGGGGCTACATTAAGAACTATCACGAGAACGGAAGAAGGCAGCATATCGCTACCTTCGCGAGTACCGGGTTATAGCCTCCGTCCGGGGTTCCCAAGAAAAAATCCAAAGTACCGGGTTATAGCATCCGTCCGGGGTTCCCAAGAAAAAATCCAATTATATTTTCACTAAAATGTTTATTTTATGACCGTTGTTACATTGACTTTCCGCAGCTCTTTTGTGTCGTATACCGCCCTGTTAATTTCCGCGTTTTATTATATCAATGGTTAAGACTTGCATTCGGCTCCACGGACAGGTGATAACTGCCCGTCTAAAACGCCTGTGCTTCTGTGTGTTTTCTTGAATAGTCGAACATTCCTTAATTATGTTCTCTGCAGGCGTGATTCACGGTGAGCGTCTTGTCGAAAAACATTAGACGGGTTCTTCAGGCCCGTAATTAAAGCGAGAGCGTACTTAACGCCACGAAGATATCCTTCGAAAAAAACGGAAACTTCTTTTTTCGTTTTGTTTGCGTGACAAGACGACGTTCCGTAAAATTCTTTGCGCTCCGTTTATATTTACTACCAACTGGATACCAAGGCTACTCCTCGTGGGCACCAATCCAATTGCTCTTTCGTGTCATCCGACTTGGAGTTGCTCAAGGGGGCAGGTGCGCAAGCAGCGCACCTCGACTCTGTGGACGAGGGAACTTCCGTGCTGCTGACGGCTCGTATCTCTGGACTCTGTCCTCCGGGGGAAATAGAAGGTTGAACGAAGTGCTGTAACATATCAATGCGAATGAGTACCGACGGTTGATCAGGTGTCAAAAGTTCCAAAAATATCCGTGTGAAGTTTGTGCGCTAGATCATTGTTAGAAAGGCACATATGTCCTTTGGTGATGACGTGTTTCTCGGGGGAAAACCATCGTTTGTATGTTTCATTCTGACAGAGCTAGAATCCGGTGATATCATGCACGTACAAAATAAATTTATCTCTAGGACTCACAGATACGTTAGGAACCAGGTACAGTTTGCTCACCTTCGCCAAAAGCCCGTTCCTTTCACTGATGAGTAGGGTAGGAAAAAAAAATCATGTTTATTTTCAATTCAATTAAATAAGTTTTTTTTTTCATTTATGCGATATAAATAAAAAAATTTATTTAATTGATCTGAAAAAAAAAACATCATGATTTTTTGCTAGAAAATAGTGATTCTTTAACACTTGACGTAGTTTTAAACATGAAAGATAGATTGATACATTTGTTCGATCCCAGAAAAAAATAGGGAAGACACATTAATACTGCAAATGTAAACTTTTGAAGAACTGTTTAGATGACAGCATGCTGTCCGTGACATGTATAACGACATTCAAAATATTTCTTGCTATTTTAAGTTAGTGAAAATGTTTATTAGATATTTTTTGCGTCCTCATTTGCTTGCAATGGAATCTTTTGTTCTTTTCTTTTCTTTTGCATTTCGGTTTGCTTGTAATAGAAAATAACGTCACTGACGAATTAAGTGCAAGGTAGAGAGAAAGTCCGCTCTGGTTTGCTAAGAAAAGCGCTGCATTTTGTTCGTTCTCAGCCTACCATAAATCCTCGTTGCTTTATGATTGTTTCATTTAAATTCGGAACATATTCGCATAGAGAAAAGCAAATAATAAACAAACAAAAAAAAAACATCGAGGATTTTTTTTTTCCGGAAAGTTTTGATTTTAATCATTATAATAAAACTGGCGGAATTTAAGTCACCATACAAATGATGATTTCAATCATGATTTAAGTCATATTGCTTTTTATTCTTCACTCTGATGCTAAAACATCGCGAAGATTCAGGATCACGCTCGCTGTTTATGATTTCATTATCAAATGGTCTGTTCTTTAGGGCTACGAGGTGATAAAGGGAATACGGAGCGCAAGTTCGTCTGCTTCTTTTGCGGGAGTTTTAGTGACGTCAGAACGCCGAGCTCTGATTGGCTCTGATTGAAGGATAGTGGGTAGACCTCAAGGCAGCTTGCTTTGAGGTCTACCCACTAAGGTCGCCACTCCCGCTCGAGACGTACGAGTCAAATCGAAAGTGAAGATTTTCTGACGCTTTTTGTTTCCCAAATATAAAAATAGCTCGTTACAACAGTAACTTTTAAAGCCCATGGGAAGATCCCGAAAGAGCGCAGGCACCACGTGACTATATGGCCAGTCACGTGACCGCTAGTTGCCCCTTTTCCGCAGACTCCCGCGGGCGCCAACTACAAATTCGTTTCGCACCGTAAATATAGCTCTAATATTTTTTTTTTCGTTGTAAATTCCTTTTTTGTTATCATTTTTTATGTAGGCTCTATAAATATTTTTTTCTTTGCATATGCGCTTTAATTAAGAGGTACCAGCGTACCAATTCAAAAGACAGCAAACAAAAATAGCTTAAGTACTTTTTGTTTTCGTTATCTCTTTTAAAAGTGATTTAAGACCCGTATCCTTAAAATATTGCCAGTTTCTCCTGAATAGACAGCTTTTGAAATGAGTCTTTTTAAACCTAGTGTGGCAGGTTACGCCAGATGTAGGGGCGAGAAAAGGCGCACACGTTATTCTGTTTCTTTCGGATTGTACAATAGTGCAGTATGGAGAAGAAAAAAAAATATAGCCACGTGTCCTGGTTTGCGGAAGCAGTCCACTTTAGAGTTTTGTGTTTTTTCGTCTTTAGTTTGTCCTTTCTTATTATTTTCCAATCCTCTTACATACCCAACCTAACTTCCTGAACATTTAGCTGCTTTTTTTCTTGTAATACATTCCCAAACCTTCTTTCTCGTCCCTTGAATCCCCCCCCTTAACCTGTGGAAGTCTTGAACGCTATTCAGATAGTTCAAGGTACGCACAATAAGGTATACCCTTTCTTCCCATATTTTGAAATACTCCCCCCCCCCCCCTCTCTCTCCCGCAATATGCAAACCGCCAGCATCAGTGATAGGCAAGTTCGCGAAAATCAAAACATTGATTATAATAAATAAGCACTGAACGTGTCTTTTTCCCCGTGATCTGTGACAAGTTTGAATTACAGCCAGGTGAATTTCTTTTTTTTTTACTTTATATACGTATGTAAAAAAAAAAGAAAATAAAAAGCTACGGAGGAAAAGATTAGCGATTACAACAACAAACTTGAAGGGGGGAAACGCGCATTGCGGCAGCCATTTTCTTTTTACAGGACCCCATTGCATTAGAGCATTTACGTCTTGTTTGGAAATTGTCCCAAAAAAATAAAATTTTATTCGTTTAATCATTGCTTGGTTGGGCGTTAAAAAAAAAAAAAAAAAACACCAACGAGAGGGCTGCTTTTATTCCAATTTATATTTAGTGTTGCATATCGTTTGCAGTGCACATAAGACGTGTGTGTACGGGCACATTTCCGAGTATGCTGCATTTCCTGGAGAACCTTCGCATGAAAGGCACTTTCAAAACGCTCGCTGTCGTGCCTCTGCAAGCGCAGCAGGGCATTTGGAAAATGAAAAATGCGTAAACACCCTTTACACTAACTCTTGGCAATGAGGTCAAGGTACAGGCACGTGTGCCCTCTCCCCTTTTGAGTGCTGATAAAAGCTGTGTGCGCGCCCTCCTCTTCAGCGTTCGCGCGTGTGGCGTATGCTTCGCTGGCTTTCCGAAGCCACGAACCGCCACGTGCTGGGTTGCGAAGATCGCACGCTGGGCTGGTATTTTTGTAAACATAGCAACGGCGTATCCGGACAGAAGCTGAGGGGAAGGAGGAGAGGAGAGCGCGCACTGGGAGTGTCAGAACACCGAGAACTGGGTGTATTGATTTCTGGGAAGACTCAAAGGTAGCTGCCTGTGTCTCCACTGCACTCTTCGAACGTGTTCGAACGTGTTCAAACGCCGGGCGCAGGAGGTCCGCGTTCTAACGCGTTCGACACCTGCAGTAGAGACACAGGCATCTTTTGTTTCCACTGCACTGTTCGGACGCGTTCGAACCTCAAAGGTCGGACGCCGGTGTTTCGTGTTCTAACGCGTTTGACGAGTGCAATAAAAACGAAGGCAGCTTGCTTTTTGTATACCCACTAATCATTCCAACCAAAGCTCGGTTTTCGGACGTTCTCAAGCGCTCTCGTTTCCTCCTCTCCCTCAAGTGACTATTTTCAAAAATCTCCGCATGCTTGGCAGCACGCGTTGGTATTATATGACCTCTTTGACCATCGAGTGGAATGGCATGGTTTCAAATCCGCTTGACCCGCTGACGAAGTAGCGCATCTCAGCACTGCATGAAAATAAAATCAGCCCTCGCTCGCACTGCACCCATTGGTCTTCGCGAGAGCTCCCGTCGAAACACGGACCTTCAGTCGCGGTAGGGACCTGCATACCACTCCAGACTGCACCATGAACCCTCCCGGTTCACGGATTATTTAAAGGGGCACTGACACATCAAAATCATATTTTTTTTTTATTATCCGGAACGATTGAAAACGATGCCGGGACATTACCCTCAAAATTCGAAACTTGAAAATTCAGTATTTGTGAATTAAAAAAACAATTTCCAAATGCCGAATTTGAAGTTCCCGCGCGGTCCGCGCCAGTACAGTGAGACAAATTTTGCGGTCTCCTGCGACTCGATTTTTTTTTCAGACCTCCGCCGTTGTCACGGCAACCCCAAGCGAGAAGGAGGTGATATCACGCCGGCGCGGGGAAGAACCGGTTTCTTTCCCGGCTCGCCGTGTTGCTCGCCGACGAACGCCGCCAAGTTTTCCGAGGGAGGGTACAAATCTAGGAAGCAACATCACACCGAACTCTGATTTCTGGTATTTCAAAAAGAGGGGCCGTAGTGCGTTCGCAATTGCGTTAAAAAACATGTTTTACAATTGCCGTTATTAAATGTTATAGAAATGTCACCTACAAAGCTTCTAAATTTCCTGATTTTTGACGTCATCGATCAAAAGAAGCGAGGAGGTGAGCGCGGGAAATTTAAACGCCAAAAATAAAAAGGCGCACGCGCGCGCGGGGAAATTTTTTTTCGAGATGCGGTTTTTTTTCGCGTGTCTGTGACTACAACTTGCATCGTTTTATACAATAAAAAAAATACGACCTTTGGGTTGTCAGTGCCCGTTTAAGAAGCCCATCGAGGAGAAGTTGGAGCGCAATGCAAGCACTGTATTTGGGCGTGACGCCATGTCGTGAAGTGAGGTTGGAAAATCAAAACCAAGACTCTGGCCATGGGGCACCCAAGATGCTTTGTACGGCACTACGCAACTAAGTCGCTAAAGTTTTTTTTCTTTTTTTTTTTTAAGCCGCGTAGTATTGTTAATAAAAAAATGAGAAGAGCAAGCCGTGTCTTTCGAGTGCATCCAACAAACACACGTTGCTTCGCGTTTTGATGTGCGTGCACGCTCGACGTTCGAGAGATGCTGATGCTGAGGCGAAACAGCTGAAAAGTCTCCCATGCACTTCTCACTTTCTCAGTGTGCAGCGACCATGGATTCAAAATGTACACGTATAGTTAATTAATGTGGCCACACAAATAACAAGATATGTTTACTGTACGTTTTATCAAATTCCGAAATAACAATTCTTTTTTTTTTTATTTCAGGTTTGTACGGGGAAAGTCACGGGTTCGTCCAGAACTACATGTACGACGAAAAGTACGACGACTACTTCGAGATGGCTCCCAACCCCAACGCCTCGCACGCTCATTGGTGGAACCACGCCGAGCCGATCTGGGTGACGGCAGAAAAGAGCGGACTACGCACGGCAATGTACTGGTGGGACGGATGTCAGGTGGTGACCCAGATGCCTATTCTCTCTCCATATCAATCGCTTGCGTCTGGACGGATGTCGAGGGACAGATCCGTCGAGTTGCACGTGGGATTTTTTGCCAAGCTTAATCGTTTTGACGCAATCAAAGGCTCGATGGCTGGCAACTTCCGTGCCACCGGCAGATTGCTCTATAATGAACAAAAAGAACACCAAAAAATGTTTCCCGAACTCGAAAAAAAAAAAAATGGCCATAAGCATGTTAGTTTTTTTTGTTTTTTTTTCTAATTGTTTCCTCGGTCTCGGCTATTCCTTCATGAACCAGTGCCATCTAATCTGTTTTATGGCTTTTCCTTCAAAGTTATGTAAAAATTGGCAGCGAGCTTTACCTTCAAGGTCTTACAATGCGTGAAATGCACTATTTAAGAAGTGATGATTTTCATCTGTTTAGAAGACTATATACAGTCTTCTATTGTATAGGTGACGTGGTATCGATACACACATACACAGCAGGAAGAAGGTTACCGCTGCGAAAAGGCGCCAGCGCGAGTTTTCCGTCTCTTATCATTGCCCCGGCCTTGTACCTGTTGCACGAGTGGTATCTTTAGCGCACGACTACGCTTCCCATGCGCTCAAACTATTTAAAAAAAAATATTGATTTAGTGGTTTTCTAAACGCTCAGCAAGTTTATAATTGGAACCATATGTCTATTTTCACTGATAAAGAAGTTTATTAACAAATTGTATTTAATTATCCGACTGATCGTTAAGCTTAGGCCCCTATATACGTACCCCTGGCTGTATAACTCACCTGCACAAACAGCAAAAGTACGGCTTTCACGGCTTTAAGAAAAAAATAAATAAATAGTGCCACTCTTAGAAAACAAAACGCTATACCGGGTGTTTCCGCGAAGACTATAAAAAATTCCTACAATTAGTGTATTTCAGGGGAAAAAATAATTTTATCGCGACCACATTACTCGTGGTGGCGGACGTCAGAAAATGCGCGATACTTACTGATTAGTTCGCTAATTAATTTAAAATTACTAATCAACTTTTTAGTGGTGAAAATAAACATATGTTACCAATTACAAACTTGCCGAGCGTCGTCGAAAACCACTAAATCAGTAATTTTCAGAAAGACTTTGAGGGCGTGAGCAGTGCCTTGTACCACGTACCACTCTTGTAGCAGGTACAAGGGTAGCGGTCGCGGTAAGGCGCCCGCGTGATTTTTGCGTCCCTTGTAGCCCCAACCTTTCACCTACTTTACAAGTGGTAGCTTTAGCGCACTGCTACGGTTTTTACGTGCTCGAAGTCTTCCTGGAAAATTACTGAGTTAGTGGTGTTCGACGACGTTCAACAAGTTTCTAATTGCAACCATATGTCTATTTTCAATACTTAAAATGCTAATTAGTCATTTTAAGTAATTAGCGAATTTATTATTATGTATCGATCATTTTCTGACGTCCGCCACCACGAATCTAGCGGTCCCGAAAAATGACCCTTTAACCTCGAATACACTAATTCAAGCAATTTTCGCCAATCTTCGCTGAAACACCCGGTATATAGAAATAACGATAAGGTGACGTGGGGTCGTCTGTTAGAGCCCCCCCCCCCCCCCCCCCCCCCTGCCCCTCCCTCCCAACTAATGGTGACCGTCTGGCTACGACAAACACGTTAGTATTTCCTCTTTATCAAGCCTTCGTCCTCACGTAGGGTCACATGACGTCCAATTTCCCGCTAAATTTAGCGGGGAAACTGCATTAGGGAGTTTTCGCAGACCGCGTTTCCCCCTCCTCTACGCCCTCAGCAACGAAGAGGCCCCCACTGCGCCTGCGCGCCGATGGCCTTGACTGTAGAGTCCCGAGTATCATAGCGGGTTGCGGAGAGCGTTGCGAGACGGCGAAAACAATCTACGAAAACTCCCTTTAATGGATAGTTGACGTGATGTCAGGTTACGTAACATAAATTTCCCTGCCAAATTTAGCGGGGAAACTGAATTGGTCTGTAGGTCCCGTGACGTCGGGTCACGTGACATCAAATTTCTCGCTAAATCTAGCGGGGAAACTGGACTCGTGTATAAGTCACGTGACATCAATTGTTCCGCTTCCGCTATCTCTCTAGTCTGTTGGCTACCGCATGCAGAAGCGGTAGCAAACAGACTAGAGAGATAGTGGAAACGGAACATATTGCCAGGTATGACGATAAATGTGTTAGCACTCCATCGCTCACTCTATCAGGAAAAGAATCAGCTCATCTTTCTACTACAGGATAAACGCAAATAATCGTCATTTCATGGGACGTTAAAGAAAAAGAAGCCAATTTTCAAGAATGTATCGAAAAGGCGTAGAAGAAAAAGAAGTGCAAATATAGATTGAGTTGTGAGTCAGCGCTGTGTGAGCGTTTTGCCTGCTGTGATTGTGTCACTAAGTGTGATTGTTTTTGTGACCGGTGGTGAGGTGTGTTTGTGGCTAACTCCATACTTGCGCTGTTAATTTGAAACTCAATATTCTGTTTCACGCTGTGCGTTTCGACGAGCCGTTAACTGTTGTGTGTTTTCTTCCGACCAGGTGGAAATATCTGGGACGAAACCGACGTTTTGCTTGCCATACAAGGGTTATTGGGGATGGGATAATGTCACAGGGGACACGCAAGAAGCTCTTTCGAAGGTCCTGAGTGAGTTTGAAGCCGACAAACTAAATTTTGCCCTGGTCTACTTCGAAGCTGTCGATGCCAGAGGTAAGCCCATCTCAGCTTACCAAGATGGTCATCCGCTGAGCTATGAAACTCGTCACGTGCCCATCAGGTCACCAAGCTGGACCGGACTCCCCAGAGCGTCGAAAGGCGCTCCAAGATGCGGATGCTGTCATCAAGCATCTACTGGACGATATTAACCGTAGAAAAATGCAGGACCAGGTAAGTGATCGAAAAATATATTTATAGAAAAAATTATCAAAATTTGTTTTGCTTTTGGATGAAAACAATTAGCTCCCTAAATATAGATTTTAGAATAACATATAAATTGAAGTAAAACTATACACATCTTAGTCAAGACTTAAAGGGATACTACAACGAAATTTCGGAGCTTATTTTTAGGTGTATACGTGGTCAAAGCAGTTGTATCACATCGAACACAACAAAAGTGAAAGCCGTTTACAACTCCCTGTAACGCCGAATTAGAGCGCAGCTCTTGAGGAGGAGGAGGGAAGGGTACTGGGGAGGTGAGTCACGTGACCTCGGGTGGGGGGGGGGTCACGTGACCTGGGGGGGTCACGTGACGATGACGATGCCGGTGACGTCATCAGTGACGATAACGATGCGGATGTCGATGACGTCATCAGTGACGTCACTGATGACGTCATCAGTGATGATCACGATGAGGATTCCGATGACGTCATCAGTGACGTCACTGATGACGTCATCAGTGATGATGAGGATGCCGATGACGTCATCAGTGACGTCACTGATGACGTCACGCGTCCCATAATTCATCGCGCGGTTACACCGACGCCGACGCCGCTCAAGCCGGAAACGGGTGCCTAAGAGCTGTGCTCTAATATCTTATTAAAAAAGACACGAAAAGGAATTTTAAAACAAATTGAACGATTAGCAAAGAGCACCTGGTGGATGTCGCTGAAGCCTCGTTTGCAATGCCCGTCTGTGAAACTTGACAGGTAGTGACGATAACTGTCTCGCTTAGAGCTATACATGTTTTGAACCTGACGTCATCCCGACAGCTCTACGGCCAGCACAAGAGAAGACGGGAGGTAGGAGCTCCCCACTCAACGGGACTATCTTTTGTGTGTCCCAGGCGTCACTATTCTCGCTCTACTAAGATTATAGAAGATTAACCCGGCACTCAAAATTCACACAAAAGCAGCTCTGTGGTTAGTTCAAGTTGCGGTGGCCCGTTCGTTGGTGTACTTCGACCGCTTCGGTGGCTGGAACGGCTAGATCATTCTGACGACGTCAGCCTCGCAGCAGCTTGCTCATGCCGAGGCAGACTATCTCACGATTGCACCGGATGTGACGTGCTGCTCCGAGCGCTTGCCAGAGTGGGCCGTTTATAAAGGAAACTACAACCATCAGGCTCGAAATACAAACGTGCGATTGTCATTTACAGATATTGTAGATCATAAGGGATACTTTAACGAAATTTGAAATGTACCCGTCGTGTTCAGAAGTAGGCTGAATATGATCTACAATATCCGTAAATGGCAATCGCACGTTTGTATTTTGAGCCTGACGACTACTATTAGTTATAAACGGCCCACTCTGGTAAGCGCTTGGAGAAGGCTCAGCGAAGAGCACGTCACATCCGGCTCAATGGTAACGTAGACTGCCTCGAGATGAGCAAAGCTGCGGTGAGGCTGACGTCGTCAGGATGCCCTAGCCGTTCCAGCCACCGAAGCGTTCGAAGCACGCCAGCGAACGGGCCACCGCAACAAACCGCAAAGCTGCTTTTGTGTGAATTTCGAGTGGCGGGTTAATCTTCGATAATCTTGTAGAGAGAGAATAGAGACGTCTGGGCACACAAAAGAAAGTCCCGTTGAGCGGGGAGTTCCTCCCTCCCCTCTTCCCTTGTGATCGCCGTAGAGCTGTCGGGATGACGTCAGGTTCAAAGCATGTATACTTCGAGGCGAGACAGTTATCATCAAATTTCCAAGACGACATTACAAGCGAGGCTTTAGCGACATCCACCAGGTGCTCTTTGCTAATCGTTTAATTCGTTTTAAAATTCCTTTTCGTGTTTTTTTTAAACAAGATATTGGTGTGTATGATGTGATTCTGCTCCTTTGAACACGTATAGACGAAAAAATAAGCGCCGAAATTTCGTTGTAGTTTCTCTTTAAGGTATCGCAAGATATTTGAGTTTGTAATGATAAGTTTATATAAATAAGAATAATTAATACAAAAACTATGCGGAGCGCAAGTTCGTCTGCTACTTTTGCAGGGGTTGTGATGACGTCGGAACACCGAGGTCTGATTGGCTCTGCTTGAAGGATAGTGCGTAGACCTCAAGGCATGCTTGCTTTGAGGTCAACCCACTATCCTTCAAGCAGAGCCAATCAGACCTTGGCATTTTGACGTCACCATAACCCCTGAAAAAGAGGAAGACGAACTTGCGCACCGCATGCACCAATGACGCACAAAAATGGTGCTGGACCGCACAGCATTCACTGTTCGTGATTGGTTTAGTGAGTGATGGAAAAGGGACATATTTGATAAGCACCGTGACGATGCACCTTTTGGTGCTGCTTGAATGGCTCTATGCGGAGAGAAAGTCTTGCACTGGAGTGGCAGGGACGTAAGAACGACACCGAGCTCTTATTGGCTGATTGAAAAAAATAGTGGGTAAACCTCAAGGCATCTAGTAGTGAGGTCTACCCACTATTGTTTGCAGTCAGCCAATAAGAGCTCGGTGTCGTTCTGACGTCACCGCCACTCCTGAGCGTGAAGCAGACGACTTGCTCTTCGCATAGGACGGTAGCGTCGGCTGCTGTCGAACTTAAGGCGAGACGGAGTATGACTACTAGGTAATTATCGATTGTTAAAATGTGTGGCGTATTTCCTTAAGCGTGCAGTTCCCGAGAAAAGAGGACCATGCTTTTCGGCCCAGATAAATAAATTATGCATTCGCAGATAGCTCGAACTATGTGAAAATGTGAACTTAGCGGTTGGCGATAGAACGCGCAAGTTTGACAACATGGCGTTGCCTGGATGAAAAGATAATTGAGATAACCGCAATTTGTCTATGAGCCGACGTCCACCTGGGCCTAATATCGTGCAAACAAGAAAAAATATATTTTGAACGCTCGTGGGATTTGTTTCAGTGAAAAACGGTTTGAGCAAGAAAGATAATATTGTTTTCTTTCTTTCTGCCAAGTTGGTTTCACTGCTACAGGCACTCGACATGTCATCTCTTTGTTTTGACGAAATTAGGCTTAGGTGGACTTCGGCTCATCGAGAAAGTTTGTTTTCTCAATTATATTTTTATCGAGGTAACATCGTGTTCTCAAATTTCCGTGATCTATACCAACCGTTAGCGTAACATTTTCACGGTGGTTGAGCATTCCACGAAGCATAGTTTACCGGGGCCGAAGGACACTGTTCGCTTTTCTCGGGATCTCCCAGTATGAAAGCGCCAAAAACAACAGGGACGAAGACGAGGTTTGTGTTTGCCTTAGCTCATCTTCGTCCTTGTCTTTTTCGGCGCTTTTATACCTTTTAAGACCATGAACCAGCTGGCCCAAATAATAATCACCTTGCAACTCCCTGTACTTCAAACTGTTAGTCCGGTCAAACAAACGCATTTTTATGTTAATCTTTGCCCCGAACAAGTGTACGCTCGACGAATTTGGATAAGAATAATTTCGGAAATCAAGCTTTGTATCCAGAATGCCTTTATGCAGTCTACTTTAGAAATCCTCAGGTTTCATCTCGAAGCTCATGGTCTACCCTTTTTTTGCAGGTGAGCGTTGTGGTAGTCTCCGACCACGGAATGGCCGACACGGCAGATAAGAAGGTGACTGTGATTGATATAGAACCTTTGCTGGACTACAACGAGATTCAAGTCATGCTGGATGGAGGTTCATTTAGCATGCTGAGACCGTATCCTGACAAGATTGAGAAGGTTTGTGCCATCAGACACTTGGGGTCCGTTCAGTGGCTTAAATTCATGGAGCGAATACGGGGAAAACGACCGACTAACTTCGGCCAGCGGCACGTTGCCTTTGGGTGCGGCGCAGCAGTCACTGTTCTGACGTCACGCCTACGGCGACCGCCGCTGAAGGAGGGAAAGGGGGAGTTTCGATTTGATCTAGGATTGTTCCGGCATGCATTCGCGTAGTCACTAGGCGTGATGCGCCGTATAGACCCCATGCTAGCAGTAGTACTGCACTTTATACTTTTCTAATCTGCAATAAAGGCGTCCGACGCTCATTGGGGTTGACTCTCTTCTGACTCTCTAAACGAACGTACAACGCAATTTACCGCCACTGGATGAAATTCGTCGGTTGTTTCGCTCCGTGGAGTCCAGTCTTCATGCCGGAGCACTCGGGGCTAACATGCTGTTAATGATGCTCATTAGTCTTTAAGGCTGATAGTTATTACTATATGTGCAATGCTTAATAGTTCGTGAGTCTCTGAAGCTCATAATTATTCATATACCTGTATAAGCATCGACATTATATGACCCTACAGAAATGGCTTGACATGATAAAATACTAGTTCTGAATTTATCGGTGTCCTACTTACAAATCTACCGGAACAAAAAGAAAAACGTCAAAACATGACGATAATAATCAACTACCCATTTATTTTAACAAATTTGTCTCTTTTCTAACAAAGGCTGGAAACTGTGGCAGGTCTTTGTGACGGAACTTACGTTGTGTTTTGGTGCCATCCTATTTGAATGCTTGCAGGTGTACAACGATCTAAGGAATGCAAACATCAAGGGCCTGCATGTGTACAAAAGGGAAGAATTGCCCGATCTGTTCCACCTAAAGCACACGTATTTGACGCAGCCACTTGTTCTCACTGCAGATCCTGGTTACTACATAAAGAAGGTGAGAAATAATAAATTATTTTAGGCAGGTATAATCGACATCCGAACTTGTGCACGTACACCGATTGGATGTAGCCATTTAAATTATTTAATAGAGGTAATACCAAGCTTATGGAGATGACCGAAAGCAGGCGCACACAAGTTTTCTGGATTGGTCTGTCCCGATGAAAGAGCTGTTAAATGTATTACTGTAAACACAGGCTCATACTGTACAAAAAAAAAAAATCTTTTTCTATCATCTTTGTTGCAGAAAAAAAAAATTAAAGGAGTGCCGCCCAACTTGAAGAAAAAAAAAAAAAAACTCGAGTGGCCCCATACTAAAAATATGACCATCCTGCCCCAACGCAACGTGCATGCCGTATCTTGCACTCTAGACGCGGCCTTCCCTAGCCAACGTTAAGCGGTTCTTAGGCACGCACCGCGTGATAAGATAGTGGCTCTGTGTGCACGTCAAGAGAGGGCAACGTTTTCCTAGATTGGCAGACAAATCTAACGCTACGATGGGCGGTCTGCTGACTGCCGCCACAATTCGAGCTAGGAGCGATAGTACGAGTTTGCAGAGGATGCGGCGGAAAGAAAGCATGCATTGAATTGGCGTAGCGGGGAGGGGGCGGGGGGAGGGTTATACGGCTGGAGCTTCTCCTCTCCCACGCCTGCTCTCCTCAAGTTATAGAAATCCCAGCACCTCCCCCCCCCCCCCCCCCCCCGGCTCATTGGAAGAAACAAAATCTTTATGAAGGATTTCTGCAAAAGATATTTCACAACTTATACTTCATATCAGGTGGGGATCTGAAGCTCACTTGAGTGTGGCGGCCAGATAACTCGGGAAAGGTCGAGGAACAACATAAGGCCTGGAAGGGGGGGGGGGGGGGGGAGGGTCAAAAGATTTTAAAAAGTAGGAGGGACCTTGTGCTCTATGTGTTTTGCAAACTCGCAGTTTGCCAGTGACATCCTTAGCTTTCATTTGTTTAAAGGGCTATATTATTTAAAAAGCGCAACGAGACACCGACAAGGAATATAGAGACACTGCCCTTAGCGAAAACTAAGACGTTTGAAATACATCACATTCTAAGTTGAGTGTATTTGAAGTACAGTTCATAATTGTAAGTACAGAAAAAAATAGGCCGAAAATATACAGTTTTGTTTACTTAGTACTAAAAGATATTTCTGAAAATCTTTTTAAAATACCTTTATTTAAACTACATTTGAAGTTCCCTTCATGCGTTCTGAAATATGTAAATACTAAATTAGTAGGCACAAAATACCTTTCACATAGATTTCTTAAAATATTTATTTATTTCATGCAAAATATACTCCAACCCTAATAAAAATGCAGCGATCAAAAATGTGTGCAGAATACTCTTAAAAAACCTGAAAATCGTAAATACTGTTGTGTTTACTCTAAGTATCTTTTGACTGCAATTCTTTGATAGTTTGACTAAAACTACCAGAGTATTGAAAAGCTCGCCTATCAGAAGTTCACTTCAAGCAGATGTGGAGTAGACTGAAGTGCCTAAATACAACATTTGATTAGTTTGTCAATTGAGTTGTGTAGCATCGCACTGATATATCAGCCCAGTTTATGTTATTGTTTCCTTTTTTCTATCAAGAACACACCTGATGAGTTTCTTGCGCACCAATCACAAACGGGGTTCGGGAACTACAACCACAACACTTGGTGATGCTGGAAAGCTTCAGCAAGTG
The DNA here is from genome assembly GCA_013358835.2 of Ixodes persulcatus. Classification (NCBI taxonomy): domain Eukaryota; kingdom Metazoa; phylum Arthropoda; class Arachnida; order Ixodida; family Ixodidae; genus Ixodes; species Ixodes persulcatus. Next base: position 354,110 of record JABSTQ010009065.1, on the reverse strand, counting down.
CTTTGAGCAGATATATTTGGCGTGGTTGTGTTAGCACAATGTTACTTCACTGAATGTGTATACTCACCATTGTACGTGATGTGAGTAGTGACTTTAATATAGTGACGTTAATGACATATTGAATATTCAACTAGTAAAGAAAAGCAAAATAACTATTTTAAAGTGAAGAAACTGCCTTGACTCGCTTCGCCCTGAGTGGTGCTATGCAGAGAAGCAATAACATTTTTTCTAAGAGCCGTTTTTGTGGGTAATGTTTTAGCGACTGCGCCGAATTATTATTAGTTGTACCAATGCTTTTTAAAAAGAGATATCGTCCACGAACTTCAAAACACTGTTTCCCCTCTGACAGACTCCTGAGGAGAAGATCGAATACTTGGAACCTTAATAAGTGCAGAGGTGGTCACCGGCCAAATAATTACCTTCAATATGTAGGCTATATAAGGCCCTAGAGCAGTCAACGGTACTGTGATTTAGGTGTTCAGTGCGTCATGGTATTTCTAATGTGTAGTTGTTGGATGTATTTATAGTCGGTTGCAAGTCAAGAAGGTAGAAGCTCCTCCCACACGCGTGATGCGCCCGTTTCAAATCCCTCCGCAGTCGAAAGAAGAGTTCACTGGAAACGCACCTTGATCCGCTTCATTGGATAGATATTTGCTACTGAGTGGTGCCAACTTGTCTCCGATCCAACTTTTTAAGAAAGCAACCTTTGTATTCATCGGAGGGGGACGAGCCCCTGAAAGCAGCCGTTGCATCCATCTTTCCGGGGAACCTAATCTCCGAAACTCATATTTGTTTCCATCGGAGGGGGAAAACTCTAATCTCCCTCTCGTGGCTTTCACAATGCTAAGTCAAAGTCGAAAGATAAAGCAAAAATATGTTAGATTCGAAAAGCGCCAGAAAACAAGGACAACAGAAGGAATAGACGAAACGATGCGCTACTTTCAACTGAATTTTTATTCGGAAAAACAAACATATATATACACACCCAAGCAACCATTTGCTTGTAATCAAACTTCTCGTGAGATGAATTCAAATTCCTTATCTGATAAAAGGACTGAGGAAGTGCTGATACATGCATCGCCCTTCACCCTGATTTTAAAGGCCTCGAAGATTTCTCTTTCTGTTGTTGTTTTATATCGTCCCAAAATCTGCGTTTCATCGAGTGCAGGAGAACATGGGCACCGATCACAATGAACGGCCAAGTTTCCCGAGGGTGACCGCCTAACAGAAAGGTCATGCTCCCTGGCCCTCTCGTTGACGCACCTCCCCGTCTGCCCTATGTACGTTCTCCCGCATGACGTTGGTATCTCGTAAACCACCGCTGTTTCGCATTCTACATATTTGCTGGCATGCTTTTTTGTGCATGCTTCCGCCTTGCGTGACTTGTTATTCACCCTTGGACATAATCTGGATAACTTCGACAGTGCTGTAAACACTACAGGAAGGCCGAAACGTCCGGCTATCTTTTTGAGATTGTGGGACAATCTGTGAATGTACGGCAACACCGCCACTATCTGTTTATTCTGCGTGATGCCTTCCGATTCACTTTCTCTTTGTTTCAACTTTCACACAAGGCTTTCGGCGATTTCCACAAGATGACCTTCTGAATACCCCACCCCGCGTTTTGTAGGCGGCAGACTTGGGTGAGGAAGCTTGAACCAACAACGTGTTCACATGATTTTTCTAGCGCTGCGAGCATCAATGAAGTTGCCACTCCTCTCTTTACCAGCTTCGAGTGTGCAGAATAGAAGGGAAGCGCACCTCTTTTTGATCTTGGCTCATATTTCAAGCAGACATGATTTTCCTCAAACTTCAAATTTAAATCCAAAAACTGGAGGTGCCCATTTTTCATTTCTTCATGCGTGAAAGTCAACCCATTGGCATTGTTTGAGAACACTTCTAACACGCGTTTTATGGACTCTTCATTTGCACTCATGGGCCGATTCACTAAAACCAAGAAATCGTCCACGTACCTGAAGATTCTAAGGCCCCCTGTTTCCACTAGCTCCCTGCTGATCCCTCTGTCACATTCCGCCAAAAATATGTCACACAAGACCGGGTTCTTCTACAAACATATGTACAGAAAGGCAAGACCCTCCTCGCGCTATGGCTGCGACGTCACGGAAACGACGGGACGCTATTGGATGCGGAGGTGGCGGAGGGATATATGATTCCCTTTGAGGGGCATTCTCCGCTACCTTCTTGGCCTGTAACTTGCTATAGTAGTGCCTTCAAATACCACAGGGGCACCATTTACTAACAAAATCCTTAAAAAATAAAAAATAAAAAAAATGTGTGGCCAGTTTTTAATACACAAATGGCATCTTGAGGGGGAAGGAATTATATTTTTGGTAATCTTTTTTGACTAATATTTATGGTATATTTTGAATGCCTTACGCGTGTATTTTGAATGTGGACAAAATACTACAGAATGAATACAAAATGAATATTCATAGTCAATATATTTCAACTTCGTTTAAAGTACGGCCTCTTTTTGCTAAGGGTGCGCTAACTTACAACAGAACTTTATTTCCGTAGACACCTCGTACCGGTGTCAACAAAAAGAAGCCAGTGAAGAAACACAGATACACGCCGTTGAAACTTTACATCACTCATCGGCAGCAACACAAACTGCTCTCCTTTGCTCAAGAAACCGTAGTTCTTTATTCGACAATGGCACAGAGGGAGTGCTGACACACTGCAGTCCCAATCTACCAATATCTCGGGCCTCGAGTATCTGTCGCGTAATATTGTCTCTGCTTTTGTTTAGTACGTTACAGTCAGTGAAGAAGCCACTAATGTTCCCTTTTCTCTTGAACCTTACCAGTCAGAAAGTTGCTCTCAGCAAGACCTCCAGTGATTCTTTTTTCCAGTGTGTGCATCGTGTTTGTCCACATGATTCTCTATTTGTACTTACTCTTTCTTTGAACATCAGAAACGCGTCCGTCAACCACTTGGCGCAAGGTCATCAATTTGTTTGTTTTTACAGTACGTCAGCGTTCCGTTGCTGCCGTTGGGAGGATATGAATACGATTACGCCAATAGTATAATATTTGTTGAAGAGAAGGCGTTTATTATGGTCAAATAGAGACGGTCAATCAATATATAATTATATTCCTAATGTATCTTTCAGCTGAACAATACCGAGAAAATGAAGCCCATGTCCAGCAAAATCTACAAAGGTAACCACGGCTACGATCCTCTTCAAACGGAGGACATGCGAGCAATCTTCCTGGCCTCAGGTCCCGGTAAGTTCCTTCTTCGAGGATTCGAGACTTTTAATGCGCCCTGTTGCAACCACGTGGTTTGCTCTAGTATCGTTTGTGCGCCTAGTACATACAATACTCGGCGTTAACTATTTTGCGCTATAATCGTCGAGGCTAGCGTAGCGTCCACAGTATACCGAAGCCCCGCACTGCTGCTAGGGCACGTGTCTTCTTCTTGTGTCTCATTCGCACGCGCTCGCGCGTCTAGCTTTAAAAAGCTACGCTAGCATTGACACACTGTTTACACACTGTTTACAAACAAGCCCTCGCTTGTCCACACCGGGGGCACTGCGCGCGCGCAGAAACCAGATTGGACCGAGGCGAAGCATCTGCGCGTGCGCAGTGCCAACAGCAGCGCCACCGCACCGGCTTGACGTGAGAGAGTTGAGGTGGTCTATAGCACCCTGGTATACCTTTACTCGCCAAGTCCGAGTAGACGCAGCCCACGTTACCATCCGATCAATCAAGGAGCACCAAAAGTGCATCGTCATGGCACTTTGCGTTTTGGAGCGTTTGGTGTAACAGGCTCGACCAATCAGGCACTGAAAAGAGCGCTGGATCGCGGCGCGTTCACTGTGTCTGATTGGTCTAGTCGGGGATAGCGAACGCAGAAAAACGACGAGCGCCCTGACGGTATGCACTTTGGCTGCTTTTTGATTGGCTCCGTCGAATCGTCGTGTCCGCTGCCTTCAGTCTATGTGTGCAACCAAGTAAAAGTACTACATATTCGAAACGTAAGAAGCAAGATCCCTTAGAGTGTAGATATTTGTTTTATACCTTGACATATCCGAGTACCAGGGGCTTAACGGAGGTCAAGTGTGAATATGCGCAATTTCTTGCGAATTGTTGCTTCGCATTTACGCAGCGAAAATGTATGCCTGTTATTCGAGGTAAACCTTTCCGGGCTTTTCTGTTCTCTCATCGTGCGGTCGTCGCGAGGGCGCGAGAATGAATTGCACGTCGGACCCGTGGAGGGAAGTAGTCTTCCGGACTAAATTATCTATCGGGCTAATGGATCGTTGTCATCCAACTTGGTTTTTATTATTAATATTATGGCAATCGCGCCACTTGTTCTAACATCGTGGAAACTTGCTTTGTGAGACTAATGTTGCTTAAATCTATGCAGTAATCAGGACGCTGCCGAAGTGTGAAGGAAACTCATAGTACTTAGAAACATCGAAGGACTAGGCTAACATTGTTCAAAAACAGTTTCCCTTTACGATGCTTTTGGACTCAACTAAACGCAAAAGCTGGTGTCCATTAGCGATTCGGGTCTTCAAGCAGACAATAATTAAAAAGATATTTGCACTCGATGTTTTCTTCTGGCGTCTCATCTCCCCTCTTTCTTCGAAGTTGCTTATATCATAGGCCCTTCAAGAAGTACCGCATAGATAACATATCCGTAGTGCTGTTTTTGCACTGGACATACCGGAGGTCATCAGCCGTTAGCGCGGCGCACAGATTAGAAACGCGCGCTGCGTCTGCGTTCGGTGTGTGCTCGTGTTCTTAGTGATTTGACGCGAGGCTCAGCCGAAAGCAGCCATAGTTAATCTATGACTGCGTTCTTTAGGTAATCCTTGTTATATATGGTCGCTGTTAGCTTGAAGAATTGCAGGGCTTGGGTCATTATTCTTCACTCTTCTTGCTTTCTGACTGGTCCTTCGGAGTTCTTATCGGCTAATGCCGCCATCTCATTGGCTGTGGAGCGATAATGAGATGCTCGGGGCTAACCACGCACTGTTTTTCTTAAGCTGTGAGTAACTATATACTTTGTTTGAAAGTCTCTAGTCCGAGGCTTCGCTGATCCTTCCCCGATGACCTTTCCCCGAGGACGTCGTTGACCAAATCCACTAGCGTGGTCCGCGCAAGATACTATGTGCCCTTTCGAGGAGCGATCCATTCCTCCCAGGTTGCTTTCAACGACACCTTTCCTCACACGTCCCAGGTCTGAAGAAAGGCTTCCTGAACGAATGCGTTCACATGGTGGACCACTACAACGTTGTGTGTCGCCTGCTTGGCATCGCGCCCAAGGACAACAACGGCACCCTCGCGCACGTCGAGCCCATGTTCTCCGGAGCACCCGTGCCGACGCCGGCCGCGGCCTTCCTGGTTCCCAACATTATCCTGGCCATGCACGGATTTCTGCATCACTAGCGATGGGCGATCGTGTTCAACATTGCCTAGATTCGGAAGCTGCAGTGCTGAGTTTTCGACGTCATCCTAAGGTGGCGAACGCGGGGCACGGATGGGACAAGAGTGTTGGCGTCAGCGTTCGGCGAAGACTCGGGTCCAATCAGCTAGGACACGAGTCCCACCCGAACGCTGATGTCAACACTCGTGTCCAATCCAGGCCCCGCGTTCGCCTCCTTAGGGTGACGGCGAAAATTCAGCTCTATGACCATCTCATCTTGGAGGTGTGGCCATATCGCGCGGAAGGCTGAAACCTATCAGTAGTTTGTTGCAGGTTAGGAATGGCAGGACAAGCTACTCCCAAAAAGCCCACCACTCTCTCCATTTTAGCGGAGCGAACGCTGAAAAAGAGATGAGTTGTGGGGAGGAAACTGCTAATCCTGGAGAGTGTAGAGCTTTATGGGAGGGGCTTCCCCTGTGATCATAAACCTGCAAGAATTATGGCATTAATTTTGTTTACGAAACTTCACTTCGGTAGATATTTTGTGAATACAAACTAACACTTGTGAATATATCCGTGTAAGCGTCAAAACTGCACCAGCAACTTCGTTCGCAAATTTTCAGAGAACAATTTACGTAGTGCTCTTACACAACTGGAACACAGTTTTTTTTTTATTTAATTTTACCAGTCAAATGTTGGTCAGCCTCCTTTTTTTTTTGTCGGCTTGAGGTGATATGGATAAAAAAAAATCCCAGCTTTTTTATGCGGGAGTTTGTAAGATGGTTTCCAGAATGGAATTCAGGCTTATAAGACGCTCTTTTTTATGCTGCTGACGCAACTGTACCCCGCATCACACGTCATAAAGGCATGTGGCGCGGATCCTCTCTTCGTTTTTAGGGGTTTTTCTTTCGAACTATACATGAATAACTTGTATCTGACATCATCCCATTGTTCCGGTTTACGACAGATGGCTTTTAATTGCGAATGTGTCATCGGAATATACTCTCATAACTGTGGGCCGGCTGACCTGCCTTATGACCATGTGTAGCAGGCTGGTGGTTTTAACAGGTGGCTGACGCGTTCTTTTTAATCTGCGCGGAACTGTAGCTCTACAAAATTTATTTTACTTATATGTTTCTTAACAAGATAAAATTTCCTTTCCGAAACCCAGATGCTTCGTCAATGTTCAGCTGTACCCTACGCTGTGTCTTGTATATAATATATATAATGCAATATTAAAGAATCGGAAACAAAATAAACCCACAAAAGCAATAGAGATTTGGGGGTTTCGGAAATTGTCATCACTTCTATAGGACGTTCATGAACTAGCGTAGTTTTTTCACAGCCAATATTAAGGTGAAATAATACTTATGGCTGGACGTTTTATGCACATAAATTCATGCTCACTGGGCCTACCTGATGCTCAATTACCTCAGTGATAAATGCCGTCAATTATTTGAATATCGCGTAATATGTTGAGCTCGTAAGTCTTAAAGGGGCGGTGCGACGATTTTTGTACTTGGCGCAAATACCGCTTGAAATGAATACCTGATGATGATAAGCCGCGGTAGTTTTTCTCCCCATGCAATGGTAATCGCAGAACAAAATGCTTGTCAAGTTATTAATTATCTCAAATCGTAATCGAGTGCTCACGCAATGCCCGGATGCAACCTACAAGCCGAGTTCAAATATCGTCACGGGAAAGGGGGGATGGGGGGGGGGGGGTTACCCCGGCACTGCAACCTCCAATCAACGCCATCAGGAAAACGCTCGCTTTTTGCCTTGAAGTTACTCCGCAACAAAGATGGTTCTTGGTCAGTGTTGTTCCGCGCGGTTATACCCGGGTGCAAAAAAACCCTTGTAAAAAAAAAAAAAAAGCCTCCTTAATTTAATTTCGTTGCACCGCCCCTTTAAAGTAAAACTCGCGATGCCCAAATATCTAATGATCTATCACGCATCAGCGTTTTTGTGGCTTTCTAGTTATCAAAAAAAACCCTTTATCGCTCGAGAGTTTTTTTTTTCCTTTATTTCCGGCTTGTATTCGTTTTGACTTCAGAATTGTGCGCTGCAGATACTCCACCCTATTAAAGTACCAGATCTGCGAACATTGTGTGTACATAAAAATGAAAATAAAAAACTCCAATGATCATTTGTTTCCTGAATCAGTTCTATGGGACATTTACAGTCTTACGCACTTTTTTCACAGCCAACACTAAGAAAAATGATTTGCGGCGGGGTATTTTACTCGTATGAATTCAAGCTCTCTTGGGTTTCTTAATGTTTACTTATTTCAGTGATCCAGGGTTTTGATTTATTCGAGTATAGCGTAATATATTGAACTTAGCGTTTTTCTTACTTGTACAGCCGAAATAAAACCGAAATGCCTAAATATTTAATGCATTCGCAATGTGTGTGGCTTTATGAGTGATAAAGCCCTCTATCACTCAGTAATTATGTAGCTTATAATTCCGGCTTGTGTAAGTTTTGACTTCAATGCCAATGTGTCATTTCTGCTAACAGTATATTCAGAATAAAATAAAGAACTCAAATGACCATTCGTTTTTGTTTTTCAAAATGACTCTTTGTGTTTAGATGCTTTGTTTTAAATAAAGCGCTTTTTTTTATTCGACCGCGCGTAAAGTTCAGTGTGCGTTTCTATGTAATTGTATTGTTCACAAGACAAAGTACGCTAAATTCCAGACAGTTTTATTGCGTTTTTTTACTCTTCTCTACATTTGTATAAGTGACTCAAGGCTACGCTCCGGGTGAACTTGTAAGTAGCCATTCTGCTAAGCCATTCTGCTTAGAAAATCAACACAGCTCTGCTGTAATAAGGTGCACACTTGGGAGAGCATGGCATTTTGAAATGCTTTGTTCACTCAAGCGCTCGCTCATGCAAGAAATGTGTTTAGTCAAAGTTACGTACTCTCACACGTGCTTTCAGCAATCCTGCACAACACTCTTCGGTTTAATTTAAACGCACGGAAGACTCGTATATCAACAACTCCGGATATATTTTATTAATCATGAACAGAGTTCCCATTATGGCCATATTTTGCCCAAAGAAAACACATATTGCAATAAAGGTAAGCGCGATAGGTATACCATTAAAAAAAATCTGAATAAGGAGTGGATCAAACTCTAGACATTTAAATGGGATGATGGTCGCCGTCTTTTCCGGTGGTTCCTGGTTGACCTCCGTCATTAGGTGACATTCGTCTACGACATAGTATTGACCGGGGGCGGAGCACGGAGGGCTTGCCTGACTCTGATGACGTTTCGTCTGCATCAATTGTCATAATTGTTTTTTTACCACCAGTTCCAAATGCGTGCATGCGAAATGATCGCTATAAAATGTATCGTTTACGAAGCCGCAATTTTTGAAAGTTTTCAATAGTGGCACTCACTGGTTTTAGTAAGAACCATTCAAGCGCCTGAACCCAGAAGAGTGTTCCGAAACTATATAATTGTAATTAGAAGCAAGAGTTTGAACAATGTTTTTTATGAAAGCTTTGTAAAAAAAGTGAAGATCTTGATGGAGGCGAATCAGTGATATTGTACACAGCGAGCCAAAACACTAACTACAAAAATATTCCCGACAAATGAAATAAATAAGGTGCAGATCAAGATATAAAGAACAACATTTAATTTTCGTGCAAACTAGGCGAGTATAACCTGAGTATAAAATATCGCGTCTTCGGAATTTCTGATCGCAACACAGGATGGTCGCAAACGTATCATTTATTATATTGAAAAACGAAGATTTCGAATAATACACAAAGGGTGGTGTCTCATTGGTGCTGCCTGATACACAAATATTTCTTATGTGTATGTAAAGATGCTTTGATGAGGTTACATTTTCGCTCACGTAAAAATGTGATATCTATTATGTGCAAGTTTCTGTACTATTTTGTGGAGTCGTGTCACCGCTTAGCACATCATGAAATTCTGGAATACTCCATGTTTAAGTACTGTTGCCAACACGCTCGGTTTGTACTTATAAATCCTCATATACTCCTGTCCTTATCACGTATCGTTTTCCACGCCCCTGAAAATGGTGCCACAGCAGGGTTTAGAAGTGAAGTCTCCTGGATTGACCAAACATAACCCAAACCGTCTAGTGTTTACGTTGTTTTTTTTTTTTTTTTGCGTTTTTACCCAGATTGTTATTGCTATGGATATGCTTTCAGGAAACGAAAATAACTGCTCTCACTCAAGAAAAATTTCTTAACCATTGCTTAAGATTTGGTAGTCTCAGGCGTTCTATTTTGGTCATATTTCAAAGTAATTGGCTGCAAACGCTTAACTGAATTTATTTACAAAAACAGATCGCTGAGCCTATTTTTGAGTTTTTGTTCCAAGAGCTATCGAGAAACATAGTTCTATTTCACTGCTGACGTATTTATACGGGTCAAATATTTGTATATTCGGTTACATGCATGTCAGTACAATTTACACCAGAAAACGTCGGTAGGTAAAATAAAAAAAGTAATAATCAAAAGATTTCTACAAAGCGGGTGTACCATTGGAATTCACCGTATTTTATATTGCATATATACTGGGATGGTAACATACAGCAGGTAAGGTACTAAATATTTGATATGTCCAGACTGCATGATTTCCCTTAATACACTCTGAAGAGTGCATTGAAGGAAATTCGGCTCAAACCGTCACATATGGTGCCGAATTAAGACAATTTTACCAGGAGAAGCAGCCAAGGTATTTACTCTAAGCTTATTTCTTTCCTTCCCTGTGGGTTTTATTACCAAGCGCAACTTTCTCGCTTCTCTTTTGTCATGGGAGCAAGAAGGTTATAAGTCTTCTCTTTGGAAAGGTTTTGAGATTAATAATAAGACATATTTTAGAAAAAATACGCACTGCTATATATCACGCTAGCATATAATTTAAAATTCGCCAACAATTTTGTTTTCTTCGGTGGATCCACTGCCGAGGAGTTGAATTCGTCGTAGAAATTCACAAAATTTTAAATGCTTCGAACTTTTTTGATAAATATCTTTTAGTTTCTAAAGCGAACTGAAAATGTAAATGACTTACTTTCATATGCACTGACATCCATCGTTGTAAAAACTGGTTGTGTAGTGGGTAAATGACCCGTTCCGGATATTAGCCCCGTGCGCGACAGAAAGCGTTGCTGTGGTCGGCCCTCCACGATTGGCCGAACGCTGACTGTGACGTCGGAAAGGGGATTTATCATCGACGGAAATAAGAGGAATGAAAGAACTTTAATTTTGACGGTGTTGGCAGTGTTCCTTTGAGAGCGCAATGATTTCAAGCTTCCACCATGCTAATAGCAAACACCATCAAACTTGTTGTTTGCAAGGTAATGACGTCACAAGGGGGAGCCACAGGAGGGCGCCACCAAAACATCTCGCCGCTAATTGTCGGGGAAGGGATTTGCGCCACAACTGTTGCATTTGAGGTAGGTATTGTCCGATCCTCCAGAACTGCAAAAACTCCAATGTTTCAAGATATCTAATGCAGTGCTCACAAATGTTACATAGAGAAAATGCAAGTTAAGAGTGTTGAAAATTAAGATTAAAATGATCCTTCCTCGCGCTGCGGGCATGCGGGCGGTTAGAGCGAAAAAGAAGGAAGTTGAAGTAAATCGTTCACCAGAGCTGGGTCGTCCTGTTCCTTTCCCCTACGAGCGCTTTCAAGGCGCAACATTTGGTGCCGAAACCCGGGAGTTGAACGAGGTTGGACGCCGCATTGGTGAATATGGATCGACTAAAGAAGAGACGAGCGGTTCGACGCAGCCGGAACACCAAGCTCATAAATAAGATACGACCTGGGCTACAGTCGGACCCCATGGACCCCAAGAGACTTGAAATGTTGCGTGACAGACTGCTTGCTAGCAACGACGAGCTTCGGAATGTCAATGAGGGGATAAAACCCCTTATCGACGACAATGACTTGGAAGAGGACTACAACACCGTGGCCGACTTCGAGGACGAGGTCGCAAGGATCGTCAGCGAGGTGCGAGCCCAGACGACACCGCAACCGCCACGCTCCGGAGGCGACAGAGGTAGCAGCTCCCACATGACTAGAGTGAAGCTCCCAAAATTACAACTGATGCAGTTCCAAGGTAAGCTTACACAATGGCAACCCTTTTGGGAACAATTTGGCGTCGCGGTACTACCGGAACACAAGTCTTTCTGAGCCGGAAAAGTTCCAGTACTTGCGCTCTCTTCTCGTTGGACCAGCAGCCAGTATGATCTCCGGACTACAAGCCACCGCAGCATGTTATCAAGATGCGGTAGAGATGCTGACCGAGCGTTTCGGGGATAAACAACGAATCGAACGCGAATATCTGGGAAGACTGCGTAAGCTACCAGCTCTGAAATCTGAGCTCGACGTACAAGGACTACGGAACGTCTACGATCACGTGCAAACAAACATCCGTGGCTTGCGTTCCCTGGGTATTTCGAGTAATACATACGCAGCTATGCTGGTTGATATACTTCTGACCAGCTTGCCATAACACATCGTAGTGGAGTACTACCGCATCAAGAGCTATATGCCACAACTGGCTCCTCCTACTCTCACCGAACAGATTGCAGCCACTTCCAGTGGTACGACACAGTTGTGAGGCTATGGTTGATGCACCGAGGAATAGGGGAGAATAGCTGGCTAAGCTGCTACAATTTCTACAGGTAGAAATCGAGAGCCACGAGCGATCCTCACGTGACGAGCGTCCATCGGCGAATCTGTCACCATTGGCTTCTAGACCTCGAGAGACTATCTCGATTTCTTCTACGATGGTTCTGCAAAACTCAAGTCGTCTAGATGACGCTTGCTTCTTCTGTGGAAAGGAGGATCATGGTGCCAGCACATGTTCTTCTGGGAGCTCCTTAGATGAGAAGAAAAGACGGCTTGCACAGGATAGCCGATGTTTCCGATGCACGAAAAGAGGCCATCGCTCTAAGGACTGTCACAGCAAGGCTCGATGTACCACCTGTAGCGGGAGACATGCCGTCTCTATGTGCAACCCAGAGTGGCGGCCACAATCACTTCGTCGTGGAGCTCCGGCCGAGAGCGGAGAAACTACCGACGTCTTAACGGCGGGCTCCACATCTTCACCTAGCGGCAACAGCGTTCTGCTGCAGACTTTCAGGGGCTGGATTGTGACTAAAAAGAAGTCTGCTTACATTCGCGGCATCGTAGACGGTGGAAGCCAGAAAACGTTCATCCGAGAGGATGTGGCAACAAGGCTTCAACTGGATACTATATGGTACCTCGACCTGAAATTTAACACCTTCTCCAGCACAGAAACAAACAATCCCAGCCAACGATTAAAGGTCGTGCGTCTCCATCTGCGAAGCCAGTACGCTACGGCGAGCCATGTATTGGATGCCGTGGTTGTCCCGTTCAAATGTAAGGAGCTTGCAGAAACACCAGTCGATCACTCGTTCATACGAACCATCTCAGACGAGCTCGCGGACGAGTTGATGTTCCCCTCAGTGAAATCAGAAGCTGGTATAAGCCTCCTGATAGGCGCTGACCAGATGTGGCGACTTCCCACGGGAGAGATTCGACGCGCTGAAATTGCCACCGAGCTGGTGGCCATTTGAACTGTGCTGGGATGGACTTTCCAAGGGCCGACCAGCGCTGCGCAGGCGCTATCATGTTCCATGAATGCGGTTGTGTGTGCTCTCAGCGTTAGGGATAATCACGAAGACGACTCCACCGCTTTGCAAGAGGTTTGGGATTTAGACAGCCTTGGCATCGTGGATGAGCCAACGACTACACTGCGGGATAATAAGAACGCAATGGTACACTTCAACGAAAACATCCCGATGAAAGGAGGGCGCTATCAGGTCCCTCTCCCCTGGAAGCACACCTCATCAATTCTGGGGAACGACTGTGATGTACGACTGTGACGTCGCAGAGTCCGAACTACTGTGACGTCGATGAACGATGAACGATTGTGACGTCGCAGAGTCCGACGAGGCAATCCCACGCTATATAGATGACGGGCAAGCAGAAAGAGTCAAGGAGGATACCCAGAACAGCGGACCCGTCTCCTACATGCCCCATCGAGCGGTGGTTCGTGCGGAGTCAGCGATAACGAAGCTTCGAGTCGTCTTCGACGCCTCAGCTCACGGACCAAACACTAGATCCCTGAACGACCACCTTGAAACGGGCCTGAAGATGAAAACGGAACTCCTGCCAGCAGGTCTGATTTTGGAGAACTTTGGAAGCTACACGAGGATGCTGTGGGTCACGGCTGGGGCCCTGCGCTTCGTCCAAAATTGTCGACCACCGAGAGGGACAACTGAGCTCTCCTTGTCGGCAGCGGAAATTCGAGACGCAGAGCACTTGTGGAGCAGACATGCCCAGCATAAATGCTTTGACGCCGAGATTTGTGCTCTGCCTCGAAGTCAAGACATCTCGGCGAGATCAAAGATAATGGATATGCAACCTTTCATTGACGAAGCTGGCTTTATGCGGATCCGTGGCCGACTGCAGCATGCCTTACTTCCGGAGGGTGCGAGGCATCCTATTATTCTAGCGAAAGATCATCACCTGAGCAAGCTGGTTGCCGCCTCGGCCCATCAGCGCACCTTGCATGGAGGGGTTCGAGCAATGATGACGGAGTTACGTGAGAAGTTTTGGCTACCCAGCGCCCGGAGGACGATGATCGGAAAGTGTCGAGTATGCCGAGGCTTTTCTGCACAGCCAGCCTGTGCACTAGTCGCACCGCCACCGCAGAACAGAGTCTATGAGGGCCACACCTTCCAAGTCGTAAGAGTCGATTTTGCGGGTCTTTGTTTGTCACTACGGCCTCTACCTCCACAAGAACATCCCTCACCCCGCCGTGCATCAGGTATTTGGGTTCTCTTCTAATACCTGGAATGCCAACTACAGAGTGATGCAGATTGCGCGGAACGAAATTTCGCACGAAATCCAAGTGATGGAGAAGTCGCTGCCAATTTTAATGAAGAGCATCTTCGGGGAGCGCTTCGCCACACACCCCTCTTACGTGTTCCTCCACAAGTCCGGGCAAGATCTGCTGGACGCTTCTTGGAGAGTGGTGCTCGCAGCTGCAACCAGAGAGAAGAGAGATAATCTGAGCCTCAGGCTGGAGCCGCCGTTGAACCTCTCGGACACAGCCCTTTCGCCGCGCGCGGAGGCACTTCTCTCAAAGGGACCCAAGTTCGCCTCTTACATCGCGCCGACCAGAGTAGAACAACTGGCTGCTGTTCATCAGATAGCATCCAAGATTCCTGAGCCTGCCCGACAGGAATTCCTCGGGAACGGCTCCCGGCTGGTCTGCACACATGGCGCGGCCCCTCCAGCAAAACTGGAGTTTCCTGCGGTGGTGGACGAGCTCAGGCAATCCGGCCTCAAGGTTCTGGAGGCGGACAAGACTGGTGTGTTTGTGCTCATGAACGAGGCCTCCTACGGGGAAAAGGTAGATTCCGCCCTCAAGAAGAACTTTGTCGAGCTAAAGAAGAGACCGTCCCGGCTCCATTCGCTCGGAAGCAAAGACCATCTGCAAGAACAACAACCTCACCTCTCTCGTGACCAAAGTCTCGGCTCCCTCAAAGCAGTACTTGTCGGTCTTCTTCACGGCCAAGACCCACAAACCGGAGACCCCCTTCAGAAGCATCGTCACAGAGAGAGGGTGCTGGCAAAAGCCGATCGCCCTGTTCCTACAGAAACATCCGACGAACATCCCTCTAGATCGACCTTTTCGTGTCGGCAACTCACAAGAGATCCTCCCAGCTATAGAACTTCTCCACTCTACAGGGAAAAAGACATCGATGTTCTCTCTCGACATCACAGACATGTATTACAGTCTCGACATCAAAATTCTCCTGGATTCGGTAGAAGAAGCGATCACAAAACAAGGCCCTGTCAAATTCCAAAACGCGTCCGGCATTTCTCTCAACGCATTCCTGCAGCTCATCGCCGTCTACCTTCGGTCCACCCTCATAGAACACGACGACAGAATATATACCCAAAAATCCGGCATCTGCATCGGTTCCTGTCTGGTGCCGGCGCTCAGCGATGTCTATCTCTCATTTGTTGACCAAGCCATTAAGACCCAGCTCGACTGCGTGGCCCCGGGAACACAAGTATACAGGTATGTCGATGACTACCTTGTGCTTCACGACTCCGGTGTTTCCGCGGCCACCATCCAGCAGGTCTTTAAGGACAATGCGACGGGGCCTCACTTTCATCAGAGAAGACGCCTCAACAGAGGGTCTACAGTTCCTTGACTTGCGCCTTATCTCCTCGGCGGAGGGCACCTGCTGGAGCTTCCAGCAACGCTCACAGAAGCCTGTAGTTCCATTTTCCAGCAACCACTTCAAGACGGTCAAGGCGGGGATCGTAAAAAGTCTGATCTCGTCCTCCCGCCCTAAGTCCTGCCATCACCTCTCGGCCTCCAGCCTGGGGGTCCAGATCGGCCGACTGATAAAGGCCAGATATCCCCGCGACCTGCTGTCGGCCACACTGAAAAGACTAATAACTGAAAGACCCGCTTCGCAGAAACCAGCTCGACCGAAATTCGTAGCCATTCCATACAACCACAACACAGCGCACCGCCTAAAAGCAGCCGCCCGACGGTTCGACACCGACGTCGGATTTACATGTCCGTTCAAGCTGGGCACGATGTGCCGCCTCACTAACAACGTCCCGCCCCCGAAGACCGAGTGCTCCAAGAAGCATGTTGCGCCCTCTATCCCTTGCGCCACCGGTCGTGTATATTCGGTGCCCCTTTCCTGTGGGGCCGAATACATCGGGCAGACAGGTCGCTGCGTCAATGACCGACTACGAGAACACCGGCGGGAGATCACCAAAGATGAGGCGGACTCGCAACACCCGATGCTGGTGCACCTCAGGGCATGCGCACAGTGCTCCCCCACCTTCCCCACCACCCGCGTCCTGGGGGCGCACAAGAACCGGTACGGGCGGGAAATACTGGAGGCGTATGCCATGAGAAGAGCGCCGCGCAACATTTCGTCGCCGTCACTCCTGCTCTCGGAGAGGGAGATGACCTTCCTGGGGCCGGAGTTGGCGACCTTGACGGCCCGAACTGGCGGGCGTTGACTCGGAGAGTTTTTCGGGAAGAGATACCAGTCCACGCCAAGCGCCATCCAACCTTCCTTACTTCCTTTCCCGCCCCTCTCGCTCAATTCTTCGCTCTCACCCCTTTCTCCTTCCCCCCTACCTTTCACCCTTCCCGCCCTCCCCCCCCCCCCTCTCTCCCTCGCTGGTCTAATCTTTCAAACTAACCCTTTACCCAAATCTTCGGCAGCCCGTTGCTTGTCGGCCTGAAAATAAAGACCTCTATGTGTTGAAAGTCGAAAGATGTTTGTCCTGTCCGTCCTCTTTGTTTACTCTTTCGTATAATTTTAAGTAAATTCTTACACTGCCCTTTTCACCTGCCCAACCACTCGAGCAGTACACCAAGAGCTCGTCTCTTCCGTAGCCACGACACCCTTTCTTCTGGCCCTTCGATGTTTTGTGGCTCGTAGAGGAGTCCCGAGCACGATTTAGAATGATAATGCTCTTACGTTCAAGATGGCTGCGAGAGATTTGGGTACTCTGTGGGAAATAATGCACAGTCCATTGTCGCAGGATTACTGCAGCGCTCCAATAACCACGTGGAAGTTCATCGTGATGAGAGCGGCATGGTGGGAACGACTGGTGCCTTCGGTAAAGGTCTGCCTCCGAAAGATACTTGGACGAGATTGCGTATCGTTCGAGGAGCTGACGACTATCTTGATTGATGTTGAGGCTACAGTAAACTCGCGGCCCATGGCCTACCCTCAAGCAGATGCTGGCGAGCCAGCAGTCTTGACACCAGCACAATTTCTCATCGGAAGAAGACTGACCACACTGCCCGAGGTCGAGCCGCCCAGGCGTCGTCTAAGCAAACCCGTTTCCGGCGCTGGAAGTAGCGGCAGCGAGTCGTGGACCAATTCTGGAGACGTGGGGAACAAGATCTCCAAGAGCATCGCTCAGCACATCTCACCCGACCCGCTGGCAGCTGCGAAAGTTGGGGACGTGGTTTTCTGCGTGATGACCGCACCACTGGTCACTTGTAGAGAACCGTCCGCGTCACCGAGGTCTTTCTCTCTAGAGACAGGCATGTGCGAGCATGCGCCATCAGGTTGCCCTCAGGTACATCCACCCGAAGACCGATGCAGCTGCTCTACCCACTGAGGACCTGGCGATCAAATGAGCGGCTTGCTCATTTGGGGGGGAGGGTGTTGAAAATTAAGATTATAACGATCCTTCCTCGCGCGAGGTCATGGGGGCGGTTAGAGAGAAAAAGGAGGAAGTTGAAGTAAATCGTTCACCAGAGCTGGGTCGTCCTGTTCCTTTCCCCTACGAGCGCTTTCAAGGCGCAACAAAGAGTTCAGGGCGAGGGAAAGGAAGGCTGGTGAGGAGGAAGCAGATGGTCTGCCGGCGACAAAAGGAAACATCCCCTCGCTCTAGCAGTCGGATTGCTTCCTCCTCGCCAGCCTTCCTTTTCCTCGCCCTGAACTCTTAACCTGTCACCGACTCTACACTCCGCGTGGGAACTATAGGGGGCGCTTTAAAAAACGCGCGTAGCGCCGCTAGCGGAGGAGCTGGCGTTCGACAGTGCGACGCGTTCAGCAGCCTAGCTGCGGCCCCTTTTCGTGTGCGAAGCTGTGGCGCTGGAAGCGGGCACGCACGGAACTTTGGCTTTCTGAGCCGATACGTTGAGGGTGACGTTTCACGAGAGCTGGGGCACACCTGAGAAGGACATCTAGTTGATCTCCTCTTCTGATATATATATCAGAAAATAAATTGTACATCTGTCAATCACACTGCATCCTGGGTTTCGACGAGAAACCTTCCCGACTTGTAGAAAGTGCAATCACTGCACTTTTTCAGATTATCGACGAAGCATTTATATCCTGAAATAAACCTACCACAAATTCATGAAGCTTAGGATTGAGAAAAAAGTCAAGATGATTTAAACCATGATTTAAGCAACACCAATATCACTGTGATCTATCCCCCCCCCCCAAAAAAAAAAAAAAGCTTTGTCAAAGAAATTATTTCCCGCAAAACTGATACCATATACGTGTTTATTATTGTTTGTTTGTGATTCCATGCCGTTCGCGTAAATTTATTGTTTTTAATAAAAAAATCATCAGGTAAATAAAAATGTACAGCACACTGAACACGAGCAAAACGCGGAGCTCTTCTGCGCTAGTCAGAGAGGTGAGTTTTGTCCGCACACGCACACAGACCGACAAAGGGTGTGACTGAGAGAGACAGGCAGATACAGATCTATATTGTACATGTAAGGTTGATCTTACATCGGTCAGTATACGGTTTGTCTTACAAACGCTTGCCTGCTTTTTCATGAAACTTTATACCATCACCTTGCGTACTTTAAAACCAAAGAAAAAAACTCGCTTTCGTTAAAAAAAGAACTCGCGAACTGTGCTTGAGTTAAAAGGCCATAATTTTACGTCGTTGAATATATAAATATTTTTTTTTTCACTTTTGGTGCGGTTGAGAGACCTTCAATACTTTGTTTGGAACCAGCCTCAGAAGCAGTGGCAACAGTTGCACCGAGTGTACGCAGCTGAGAAAACAATCTGGCGGGAACGAGTTGTTTCATCATGCCACGTACGATGAGGACAAAACGTATTTGGAGGGCATTACTCCAACGAAATGGACAGTGTATACCCGCGAGTCTGGAATGGTATTTCAGTTCGTCCGGGCTGTTTAGCTACCGTGGCGACCGCGAGCAGACGAAATGATTTGGTTCGACGACACACAACGTGAATGCTCGCTCAAATTTAAGATGGCGGGGACACATCACCTACCTTTACTATCGTGCAGGGACCTTTTACTCTATCTAGCTTCGCAGGTCTTGAAATTCCGACCGGCAAATGTTAAGTCGACCGTCTTGTTTAGATCAGTCATACGCCAGAAAAACAAGGCGCCACGGATTGGCACGCTGCAGAATGTTTCACATGTTTACTAGAGGATGGCGCTGCCGGTCAAACGCAATTATCATCATCGTTTAGACGGTTGCGCCAGTTTTACGATTCGCTAAAATATGTTAAATTTCATGTACGGTTCCAAGGAACGGACCAGCTGCACCGTTCATAATTTCGGAACCATGTGCTCCAAAAACGACTCGATAAAACTCTCTAATATCAACGACACGTGCGATGGGGACGCAACGTCTTTCAAAAGCATTCCTGCCAACAAAATTAGAACTGCATACACCTATAGTGTGGGATGGTATTTCAGTTAGTCCCATCGGCGCTAACATATGTAGGCGTTACTGGTAGAAAAACAAACCCAGACCGCAAAGCGGCAGTGTAGAATGTATCAGCCGTGCCGACACAGTGACAAACATAATCGGGAGACCAAAGTTCTCGCGTCGTACGGCACGGGTCCATTGTTGTCGCTATCCCACAAAACATCGGCGAGTTGGAAAACTATGAAACTATGTGCACACGAGACACGACGCATAACTTTTGAAGCATTTAACGACGAAGCAGTTCATGCTGTCAACCCAGCGCAACCGGAGCGCTCCGACTTTAATGCGTACCAATGTATGCGGCGTGCATGGTTTCGTTTCGCTGGGGTTCTCACTGCCTACCTTCTGCAACGGCCGCGCAGCGGCGCGCCGGTCGCGTCGCACGCAGTGTGTGGAGTAGTGTCTTATGTTCTCCACTGCGAGGCGGATCATGTGGCTAGTGAACGAACTATAAAAGGAAAAACTGAAATGAGCGAGAATTTCTCTCATGAAAGCGTCCCTAACGTTGCTACGCAAAGCACGTGCATGTCCTCCGCGGGGTGTCGACGTGTGATGCGTAAATATACAAGTACCGTATCCTTCAAGCAAACATTGTTTTATTAAAATAATTGAATACAGCAGCTCCGGACAACAAGGGGCACTATTAAAACGTGCGCGGCACCAACGACGCTCTAAGCCGCGTATTGTGCACACCAGTAATTTATAGATAGTAGCCAAAGCTTGTATACCTGCACATTCTATCTTGGACAACTTCTTGAATAACATGGATTAAAATAATTTTTCCTGGTACCCTTCCGTTATGGAATATTGTTTCACAGCTACTGTTTTCAATATGAGGTACGAAATGTCTAAAGTAAATAAAATGCACGACATAAAAATGCCAAATCTGATAAATTATGTCGGCGCAATCACATAAAACAATATTTTTGCTTAACTATCTATAGGTGTGATAGTATTTTCGTTATAACCTGAATGCGAAGAAATGTCAAACTAGCTTCATTTTTATATTCGGTATGACTTCGCTCCTTGAAGAAGCATGCACTCGAAAGCGCTTTAAAATCCCTAGAAGCATTGTAAACGTATACCTTCCTATTGGTCCATGTTGATACAACATTGGTCTTTTCTTTTATGGATAAAATCTACACGTCGCTCCGCTAATTATCCATGGCTTAATAAAAAAGGCACATTATGTTCAGCTTCTACAAATACTGATGAATTTTCTTTTATAATCACACTACGGTTTCGCGATTGAGAAATAAGCTATCATCAAAAATGTCCAAAAATGTGATAAAAACCTTAAGTAGTTCAATTATTTACAGAGATCATTATCAATGTCTGCTATTGGTAAAAAATGTATATAGAGTTTTCTTTTTTTTTAAACCTTACAGATTTGTTTTAAAAAATCCGCGAAAGTTACACTAATGCGGTTTGTGCAGGTGAGTTATACGGCCAAGAGTATATAGTATAGGGAGATAGTCGCAACTATTAGTCGGCTAATCAAGTAAAATATGTTAATTAACTTTTTAATTAGGGCAAATAGACACAAAGTTCCAATTAGAAACTTCCTGACCATCATCGAAAACCGCTAAATCAACTCTTTTTAGAAATATATAATGGCGGGGCAACATTTTACGGCGTTCTCTAAAACGCTCCATCTGGACGCGTTTCTAGATTTCGGTTTCTTATTGGAGCGCATCTTTGCCCCCGCGGTCCTGCTCCCCGGTGGTCGCGACGCAAAGCCACCTCCTCGCCTCCCTCGTAGAATGGAGGGAAGTAGGGCGCACGTGTGTTGCGCGTCTCAGCCACTGGGGAGCAGGACTGCGGGCATGTAGATGCGCTCCGATAAGAAACCGAAATCTAGAAATACGTCCTAATGGAGCGTTTTTACAGAACGCCGTAAAATGCAGCCCGGGCATTATATCCTTCTAAAAAGAGTTGATTTAGTGGTTTTTAATGATGCTCAACAAGTTTCTAATTCATTTTATTTATTTATTTTTTATTATTTATTTCAAATACTGCCAACCCTTGCGGGTTATAGCAGGAGTGGATACAGTATTACATCAAACAAAATACAAGGGACACAAGAAATTATACATAGAACAATCATTCTCACAGGTGCGACTACTCGTCAGCAAACAAGTTCATCAACTTTTCTTAAAATCTTTCAACAGAAGTGACGTTCGAAAGAACACTTGGGTGTAATCTGTTCCATTCTTCAATTGTTTTGACAAGAAACGAATATTTAAAAATATAAATATTGGGCATAAATGGGTCAACTGACCATTCATTATTCAGTCGTCGAGACCGTCTTCCTGGAGATTTGATATAAGTTTGCGTGTCAATATGGAGATACTTAAAATACAACAATAAAAAAACTTCAGCCGTGCAATTCTTCGTCTTGACTCTAAGGAGGAAATTGGGTTTCCCTCAACAATGCCGAAACAGACTCGTGTCTCTCGTATTTAGAAAAGAAAAACCTCTCTGCTAGCCTTTGAATGCGCTCCACTTTATCTATTTGAGTTTGTGCGTGGGGGTCCCATATTATCGATGCATATTCCAATGGTGGGCGCACTAGAGTTTTATAAACGTTGGTCCGGATATCTGAGTTCGTCCGTCTTAGAGATCGCCTCATAAAACAAAGTTTCCTATATGCTGAATTACATACATTTTCAACGTGCGTATTCCAGCTGAGATCACCCAAGATAGTAATACCAAGATACTTAATAGTATTAGAACGTTGCAAGACTACGCCATCTATTTCATACAAAAACATTAACGGAGACTTCTTTTTGGTTATGCTTAAGACAGTAGTTTTATCAAAATTAATTCGCATATCTCATTTTTTACACCAGTGAAATATAGTTGTCAAGGAGTCATTCAGTAATTCTTGATCATCTACAGTTATTACGGGGATGTAAACCAAACAATCATCAGCAAACAAACGCACTTCTACAGCTGGGTCGTTATCTTGGGCGATATCGTTAATATAGACTAAAAACAAAACTGGCCCCAAAACAGATCCTTGGGGTACGGCGGACGTGACCGGTAAAACAGATGACGCATGGCCGTCAATTTCAACGTACTGTGTCCTATCAGATAAGTATGATTTGATCCAAAGAACCAAGTTCTTATCAACCCCAAGAAGCAATAACTTTTCAAGTAACTTTGTATGCGTGACTCTGTCAAATGCTTTAGATAAGTCGATAGATACAGCATCTACTTGGCCACGAACATTTAGCACTTTTCCAAACTGATGAGTTTATTCAAACAACTGGGTAATAGTTGATAGCTTCCTGCGAAAACCGTGTTGTTTATCATAAAAAAAGGTTTCTGTCCTCTAGAAAATCAACAAGATGTTTAGAAATGATGTGTTCAAGCATTTTGCATGTTGTTGATGTCAACAATATTGGCCTGTAGTTTTTCACTTCAAGATGGTTGCCCGATTTGTGAATGGGTACAACTTTGGCAATTAACCAATCATTTGGTAAGCGACATGCATCTAGTGACGTTTGAAAGATAATGGTCAAAAAACGTGAAACCGGTTTGCAGTAACGCCTCTGGAATTCATTTGGGATTTTATCTGGTCCTGGAGATTTGTTTATGTCAATATTTAGTAGGAAGGCCCTCACTCCCTCTAAATTAATTTGAATAGGTTGTGTTTGAAGGCTGGGTTTGTTGTCAGTCAGGTTATTTACAGAAGCGCCCGCTGAAAAAACCGAGTGAAAGTAGTTATTGAATTCATTTGCTACGGTAAGCGGATTATAGCATATAGCACCGTCCACATAAACGTCATTTATAACTTTCTGCTTAGGGGACAGATGTTGCCAGAACTTATGTGGCGACGTTTTTAAAATGGTATTCATCGCATTTTAAAAGAAGCTAGTTTTGGAATCTTCGAGTATCTTTTTCACATCACGGCTTAAAGAACTAATTGCTGATAAGTTCCGGTGCTTACACAGTCTCTTACGTTTTAATCTGCGCTTTAAGTGGATGATCTCACGTGTGACCCAAGGATTTGTCTTATTAATCTTTTTTATTCTCTGAGGAACATATGCTGTTAGACAGTAGTTTCCTTCTTCCTTAAAGTGATTCCAGAGGCTTTCAACGTTAGCGTCCTGGCGAAAAGAATCGAGAGAGTATTCCAAATAATCTAAGACAGTTGTGTCATCAGCTTTTTCAAAGTTGTAAACGAGTGCCGTATTCTTTTTCTGTTTTTGAGGGGGGCTATTTTGTGTTACCGTCACACGCACCAGCTTATGATCTGAAATAATCGGAACTATATGTCTATTTGTAGTAATTAAAAAGTTAATTAACAAATGTTACTTAATTAACCAACTGATAGTTAGCGACTATGTCCCTGTACTATGTCCCCCTGGCCGTATAACTCACCTGCACAAACCGCATAAGTGTAGCTTTCATGGCTTTTTTATGCAAACCTGTAAGGTTAAAAACAATGCATATATCTATATATAAAGAAAGAGACAAGGATATTGAAATGTGAACCTTAAAAATGCAATAAAATCCCGGAACGTTGAACGATTGGTTTGGTAGTTGGCAGGAGTTATCCGTGTGGCTTAAATATTGGCCAACAGGTGGCAGCATGTTGCTGCAATGCAAAAGAAGACAGCAGCGTCAGTGCAAAGATGGTCGCCCCCGTTGTCGACATGCTCTGCGTTAGAGCAGCGATCTGTGATGCGTGTTCTGAGTAGTGAAGGTGTTAAACCAAATGAAAGTTATCGCACGATGAAAGCGCAGTGCTGTGATTTCTGTGCGTTTCCCTGCAGGAAGGGCACAAGTTGACTACAAAGTTGAAAAGCGGCGCTAACTTTTGTGGAGGACGCCCCACGACCGAGCAAAGGACACACTGCGTAGACACGAACGAAAACATTGCCGCAGGGGAAGCGCTTGTGGAGGAAAACAGGCGTATTAGGGTGGAGGAAGTAGCCAATGTTTTAAATATCAGTATTGGTTTAGCCCAAAGATTTTCCATGATGTGCTGCGATTCAAGAAATTTTTCGCGAGAGGTGTGCCAAGTCAGTTGACTGCTGAATTGAGAAACCGACGCGTCGATGCCTGTGAGGCACATTTGCGTCGTTCTTAGGTCGAGAATGATGGATTTCTGGAAAAAATTGTTATAGTGTATGAAACCTGAGTACATTATCACCAACATTAAAGAAAACGAATCGAGCAAAGAATGTTGCCGTAGTTCTTCGCTAAATTCCAATACATTACGCACTCTACCGTGAGCAGGAAAAGAGATGCTCACTCTATTCTTGGATGCATATGGGTAATTTTGGAACATGACATCGAAGCAGTGACCAGGACGTATTATGCAGATCTGCTAAATTATCGCATTCGCTCCGAAATTAGGAGTAAACGACAAGGCCTTCTGACTTGAGCTGTATTTTTACAGCAGTACAACACCAGGCACCATACTGCCCTTTTAATGGTTGCGTCAATCCAGAAAAAAAAAAAATTAATGTCTCACGCATCTACGTTATGCACCCGACCTCGCCATCGGTAACTTTCATGTGCTCAGATGGCTCATAAAAGCGATGAAAGGCAAGCATTTTAAAATCGATGAAGAGATTAAACTCCAGTGGCTACAGTCTGTACCCACGTGTGACTACAGACACAAAAAAAAATTTTTCACGAGGTATCCATTGCACTTTCGAAGTAATAAAATGCGTGCATTGCACGTAATGGGAACTACGTCAAAAAGTTTATATGTATCATTTTATTTATTTTCCCGTTTGCCCCATAATAAATCATTAAGATTTTCATTTGAATCACTTTCGTATATAAATCCATTAACCTTACCTTCGTAGACGATGACTGCTCCGAGGCAAAGGTAAAAAACCAGAAGGGCGAATATGAAAACTCGAAGAACGTTTCGCGCGGTGAATGGGAATCCCTCATTTTCCCGGCTGCATGCAAATCAATACATTCTCAAAGCGCCTGGATGCACTCAATGATAACAGAACCCACTACGTCCCATCAAAGACAAGACTGAAATGTGCAAGAAAATTTAAAAGCACTTCTTAGCAGACACTAGTCAATTTCTACAATCTGCCCGACTTTTCCAAGCCGGCTCGGCTCCTTGTTTACGGTTGGCTGTATGTGGGCCCGAAGGTAGTAATCTGCCGTTGTTCTGTTTTTGTGTGTGGCGCATCGTAGCCTGTGTATATAGCTGCTTGGCAGCGTTCCGGTAGATCGGTTCAGGTTGTTGTTCGTATTTTGTGTATGGCAAGACTTTAATAAGAGCCGCTTTCTACAGTTTCGTTTCCTGTCGAAGATGGAACTGCAGTCGAAGGCGGTGACGTGGCCGGTCGTCTGAGTGTCTTCCACCAGCGCGTTGCCTTCGATGTCTTTCTTATTCACGTCATACTTATTTCTGCGCAGACGTTCGGGAAAGTTCTTTCTTTCCTCCACATACGAGGCGTCGCATTCACCACAAGGATTCGGTAAATCAAGCCTTGAGCTCTTTCTTTTAGGGGACGATCCTCTGGAAGAGTAAGATAATGGCCCATTGTTGAGGCGGCTTAAGTGTAACTGCGAAGCCGTATGGTCTCAGAGCGCAGGCTAGCACCTCGCTCGTGTCATGGAGGTACGGGACACACAGGCGGCTGGAGGTATTTTTGTTCTTTGTTGCTGGAATGTGAGGCAGTTTCTTTTGTATATCTTGTTGAGGAATCCTGTGGGGTAGTTTTTTTTCGAAGGTCTTGGTTTATAAGTTCGACTACCATTTTAAGTTACTTCTTTGTTGAGCAGACCGCTCGCAGGAGGGTTTACACAAACTAGACCCTTGCATCCGCGAAGAAGCTCACTTGAGAGCTATTGGCGTACTTTCAAAGGTAAACCAAAGAAGGCATTTGAACTATAGCACAGACTAGAGTTCAGCCCTTAGGAAGCTAAAGGAAGGCAACAGCATTGTAATTCTCCCTGCTGACAAAGCTAATACCGCAGTGGTATTGAACCGCAAGGACTATGGGAAGAAGGTGCACGAACTTCTGAACACCAAAGCGTACACGATGCTAACGAAAGACCCAACATAAAAAAAAAAATCCAAGGAATCTTAAGTAAAGCACTTTTCGCTGTCTTCAATACATATCCGGAGCCTCGGGCTGTCTACCTGATTCTTATCTGCCGAAACGGCTCGACACCTGAGTTCTGCGGCTTATCGAAAATCCACAAGCCTGGAATTCCGCCTCGTCCCATAGTAGACTTCACGACGTCACCATTCCGAGCGCTGTCAAATTATCTCCATCGTATTTTTCTTCCACTCATGGGAAATACCAACAACACGCATGTCGAGAACGCCTTCGACTTCCTCGAACTCACTTCGGACCTGCGATTGAACGATGACGAGTGCCTTGTTTCATTTCATGGGGTATCTCTGTTCACGAGTTTACCCACTCGACTCGCGGTGTCTGTTATCAGAACAGCTCTCACGTCAGACACGACTCTATCTGAAAGAACCCTCCTCTCGGTAAATGAGTTATGCCGGTTACTAGAACTGTGCCTGACGAATACCCACTTTTCTGTCGCTGGTCGCTTCTACAAGCAAAGTAGTGGCACAGCCATGGGTGCTGCTGTGTCCGTCACGGTAGCCAACCTCACAATGGAAGCCATCGAGCAAAAACTCCTAAGCACGTTTTCCCCCATACCCACTCTGTTTCTACGTTACGTGGATGACTGCTTCTGTGTTTTCAAGACCAGCGAAGTCGACCGCCTTCACAGACACCTCAATTCCATTGATCCAGACATACGATTCACAGACGAACATCAGTCGAACGGTTGCCTTCTATTTCTGGATGTGCTCATGGAGAAATCAGGGAAAGATTTAACCTTCCAAGTGTACAGAAAATCAACGCACAGCTGTCGCTACACAAGCTTCTTGTCATACCACCTTACAACTCTCAAATCCTTCGTGGTGTCGGCGCTCTTTCGACGCGCCCTCACGGTCTGCTCAACAAAGAAGTAACTTAAAATGGAAGTCGATCTTATAAATGAGACCTTCAAAAAATCCACTACCCCACAAGATTCGTCAACAATATATACAAAAAAACTGCGTCACCCTCCTGCAACAAAGAACAAAAATATCTCCAGCCGCTTGAGCGTTCCGTACCTCTACAGTGGCTTAGTACCTCAATGGCACGAGCGAGGTCATAGCCCGCACTATGAGACCGTACGGCATGGCAGTTACTCATAAGCCCGTCTCCACCATAGTCTATTATCTTCCTCTTACAAGGGATTGTCCCCCAAAAGGAACAGCTCAAGACCTGATTTTCCGAATTCCTTGTGCTGAATGCGACGCCTCGTATGTGGAAGAAACGAAGAACTTTCCCGAACGTCTGCTCGGACATAAGTATGACGTGAGTAAGAAAGACATCCAAGGAAACGCGCTGGCAGAACATGCTCAGAAGACCCGCCACGTCATTGCCTTCGACAGCAGCTCCATCCTCGGTACAGAAAGAAACTGGAGAAAGCGGCTCATATTGGAATCCTGGCGTACACAAAATACGAAAAACAACCTGAACCAATCCACCGGAACGCTGCCAAGCAGCTATATACACGAGCTAGGACGCGCCACACACAAAAAGAGAAGAAACAAATACTGACAGAAGGAAGAAGAAAACAACGACAGATTGCTACCTTTGGGCCCAAATGAACAAAGGCCGAGCCGGCTTCGAAACGTATGGCACATATAAGAAATTGGTTAGAGTCTACTAAGTACCGTTTCTTATTACTTAACTGACCAGGCGGAGTTCCACCAAAATGTTTACATTTAAAAACACTTCTTCGGCCAAAGAAATCATGTCGCTATATAACAGTATTAATAGAATTACATCCAGACGCGTAGCTTGTGTCTTTGAAACGGATAATTTTAGGTCATTAAACAGAAAGGGAAGAACTTATTTATTTATTTATTTATTTATTTATATACCCACTGTGTCATCGAATTGCGGGATCATTAGAGCACATGGCCAACTTTATGGGACATTCCGTGAAATAAAACGTTTTCAATGAAATATCAAAATTCTAATTGATTTCCGTTCTATGGTACATAGGCAATTAACGTTCTCGGGTTTATTACAATATTTTATCAAGAAAACCAGAAATCAATAATTTTGTGATAATCGCCCATAAGACTCAATGCAAGAAAAAAATATGTAGAGCCGTGGCATAAAAAATATACGCGTCCAATCGTTTAATAACCGTCTATTGATATTTTATGACTGTCATCCCAAATGCGCCGAGGCGTATGCGCCGAGGCGTTGATGTCCAAGAAAGTTGGGGATGCGAAGTTCATTTTGTTTTTCAACATAAGTTGGCCACTAAAATTACAGCTAAATATTATGATATAAACTAAAAAGAAAATGCGAAGGTAGACAAAGTTGAAAGAAAAATTGTGAAAACTTTGAAAGGAGCGAAGGTATACAGGCGAGCTGGCTAGGAAATTATTACTATGCAATGAAATGCAAAGGTGCAAGCGAGCTGGACAAGTATGACGAAAATATTCCTTGGAGAAGAGGAACAAGGGGGACAAAGGACAAACAGAAATCTCCAAACAGAACTAAGTAACTGGCGTGTGACCGAAAAAACGCGTTTGCTCTATTGACGTCTAACTCCTGGTTTGCTCAGTTGTTAGAGCGCTTCGCTAGAAATGGGGAGGTCCTTGGTTCGATACCAGGACCAGGCGGGTTTCTTCGGCCGCGCACCAGACACCCAGCTGTGTTTGGAGATTTGTGTTTGTTCCTTGTCTCCCTTGTTCCTTTTCTCCAATGGCTAGGAAACATCAAAATCTAATTTTGTGTCCTCTTTTTTTTTTCTTGTCTCGGGGTTTACAATATGAGGTTAAAACGTCCTTTCTGAAAGCTCGAAAAGGCTGTCGGCGCCCTCTTTTTGTGAGGCTACCCGGAAGTTGTTTTCAGTTGTACGTTGGCATCGGGTACCAGTATAAGAAATTAACCTTTTTCCAAATAACCCTTTGTTTATGTGAATACCCTCGCTCCCAGTTAGTCGTTTCCGGTGATGCCATTATAATAGGCATCTTTGCAGTGGCAAAAGTATAGCAACTGGGCAGCCAACGTTAGTTACGGTCGTGTTGCGATTGTGTTCATCGCATTTCTCACTGGTGTTTTGGTGATGCATGGTTGGCTTGTTGATGTCTTTATCGCGGTAAACCGGCGAAGCATCCGCAGTTGGGCGACTTTTCTTGTTAGCGGGACTATTGGATTAATGTCAACACACCCGGGAGCTTGACGCAACCAAAAGGCAGAAACTTGTAAACCAAGTGCTCGCTGCCTCCTCGGGTGTGAGATAACAGGTGGTGAATCATGATAGTGGTGGTGTGTATGTACAGGCTTGAGATGAATACATGCGTTGTAAGTTACAGAATATACAAAACTTAGACATCAAGATCGAGATCAAGATGCCGTATTAGATCTTTATATTCATCCACACACGTGGCCTGGCGAACGTCAATTGGCAAGAGTTCCAGAGCTTGGGGGCCTGGACAACGAGGGTGGACGAAGCACTTCAGGTGCGAGCTAGGCGCTGGTCGAGCTTTAGTGGGTCACGCCTTGATTTCCGCAGGTAGCCTTCTGAGATGGGATAGTCGCCGTGTAGGAACTTGTAAAGGAGTATTTGCCTGGAGAGAAGTCGTTGTCTATCGCCCCTAGGCCACCGGAGGGACTGAAGCCGCCTCTCATAGGTGTGTATAGCGTGTGTATGTATGTCGCCATAACGTGGGATACAAACGAGGCAGTTTTAAAGTCAATTGCTCAACACAAAATATACAAATACAAATGTCTTCAGCCTG
Source organism: Ixodes persulcatus (assembly GCA_013358835.2). NCBI lineage: Eukaryota > Metazoa > Arthropoda > Arachnida > Ixodida > Ixodidae > Ixodes > Ixodes persulcatus. Next base: position 323,598 of record JABSTQ010009065.1, on the reverse strand, counting down.
TCCTGCCCGGCTACAACCATCCGCTTCTACGGCATGGTGTTCCGTTCCATGTTGTGCAGGGTAACTGTGGACTCAGGTCTTGAACTCGAACTTACAAGATCTGACCTTGCCTGGCTCTCGGCCCTTTCTTTACTCGGGAGCATTATCCTTTTGAGCAGATTTTCAAAGTTAGTTTGTTGACTCCTTTGGTCTTGCTTTTAACTTTCTATCTGGACCAAGGTCAGCAACCTGTTTTAATTATTTTCCGTGCAATTTACTAGTTGATGGCACATTTCGAGCTCCTGCTCGTTTGATCCCCACTTCACACCATCTTCATGCGAAGTAACAAAAATTATTTTAACTTCAATATTTACGAAGTACGTTTGGGCTGCGTGGATAATTCAGCCTGCCTCTTTCATGAGGTTCAGTGCGTTCAAGTCGCTTTTTATTGAAGTGGGGATGAGGTATACCTCTCTCTGAATTCTAAGAGGGGACGTCTACGTAACTAGTTTGCTTCTTCTTTTCTCCTCTATGTAGTGAGCTGTCCTCGAGGCTTTCCTTGGACCGAATCACGTCGCTTTTGGCGGTCCATCTAGAAGGGGGACCAGGTTGTGGGGGTTTAAACACCGTTCGCGGAACAATAAGACCCGGGGCTCACTGAGAGCCCGTGTTCCAACACCACCCCGCAGCGTACTCACGTTCAACCGCCGCGGCGGGTTCGTTCGTTTGCTGCACAGCGCCGCTCTAATAGAAGAGACAAACGTACCACACAGTGTGCCGGGTGACCAAACAGTTTAATCACCGCAAGATACTATACAGGGCATACAATAACGCGACACACTGGGCACCGGTGACGAGAATTGACTCACCGGCCGATGCACTCCCGAGAGCCGACGGGCGCCAACGTACTGGAGACGGGTCCGACGCACAACCACCCGCTATGATGGCCACCCGGAGAGTCCTCTCGGCGTCCGACACCCTCTCGTCGTCGCCTCCCTTGCGCACCCTCGACCACAGGGGTCCCAGGATTTGGGGACAATCGCGTCCCCTTTCGGAGGGGGTGACGAGGGTACAGCTTCTAAGATGGCGCTGTCCCCCTCGCCCCCGACGGATGCGTGCGGCTGAACAAATGAATCCAGCGGCTCGCTCCGCGGCCGCTTTAGGGCCTCTCGAGGAAAGGAAATGACCTCATTTCCACAAGGTGGAGGCGCAGATTTTGAGAACTGCAAGCACGAGACCCGTGTAGAGAGTACAAAAGGCATGGTGAGGGATGGCTTTTGACGTTCTGGTAATAAATCCTCCCAGTCTGTTCGCCTCCTAACAGACGTAGTCGATGTACGGCCTGAAGGACAGGCTGCGGTCGAAACATTAACCGGGAAGCTTTGTCTCAGTTACTTCCTTTAGTTAAGTTCCGTGGGCTCTATATGTAACTTTACCTGTCTTCGCTTCCGGAATATTCTGAAATATATCGTCTTGCTTATATAGAGGCACATACTGTTATGGCCAGACAACTTTGAGATCTTGAGGAGGTCAGACTGCAGGACCTGCCTGTCCTTAATGGAGTTAATGGTGCGGTATAGTGCATGGTCGTCTGCATATCGTAAGGTGTTTGTATCAATGCCAGACGAAACGTAACTTACAAAAAGATTGAACAAACGGGGCCCAATCACAGATGCATGTAGTACGCCCACCCTCACATCGCGCCACTGTCCGAAGGCACCTTGTAAGCTGACCCGCTGACGTCAGTCCGTCAAAAAATTGTATATATATTTTAGCGTCTCTCCAGCGATTCCAAAACCCGTGAGCTTGGAGAGGATTTGCTTATGGTTGACGCTATCGAAGGCTTTTGAAATGTCTAGTGAGAGAACGCCGGCTTCTTTGTAACTGTCGAGAGCACTGCTCAGGTCATGGTGCAGAATAGAGAGCAGATTTACTCATATCCTCTGTTTCCTGAATTCATGCTGCGTGTTGTGGACGAGGTTGTTTGTTTCTAGGTTTTTGGAGATTTTACTACAGATTATACTTTCCGATATCTTGCAAAGGATGCCTGTGAGGCTTATAGGACGATAACGTTTTAGTGTACTCAAGGGTTTCCCAGATCTTTCATAGACAGGAATCACGTGGGTCAATTTCCAGATCTCAGGGAAAGTAGACCTCGAGAGGGTGTAGTTCTAAAATTTGCCAGTGGGGTTGAGAGAGCAGGAGCACAAGCCTCCAGAAGATATGGCGGAATTATTGCAGGACCAGGCAAGGCAGTGCTCTTTAGCTTGGAGATAGCAGATTCAACCACAACTACCACAGGTGATGGAACGAACATAGGAGTGGACTGTGTGAGGTTGAGCTCGTCTGCCTCGACACTCCTCTCATGGGTAGGTGGGCAGGAGTTGTTGAATTTAGGCACTGGCATACAGAATTTAGGCACTGGCATACCAAAGGCGTTAGCCACATTCTGAGCGTTGTCAGAGCATGTGCCTTTGATGTGAAATCGGGTAGCAGCACAATTCCTTCGCAGGGAGCCAAAAAACTGCCAGAACCGTCTTGGCCAGGTTCTTTCTTGACTGGACATGTCAACGAGGTTTCTCTGGTACGACAATCGTATATCTTTTTTCAACGTTCTGAGGAGGTCCTTGTCGGCAGACCAGTGATTAGCGTCTTGGCTTTTAGAGGCTATTCTGTAGAAACGTTTTGTTTTGCTTGATAGCGGTTTTATCGATTGAGTTATTCACGGTTTAAATTTCTTGCTTTTTGAGGTGAGCTTGGTGTATGTAGCATCCCTACAGGCAGCCCAGAACATGTCGTAGAATAAGTCACAGGGGTTTAGTCGGTCAAGAAGTCCACACAAAAAAACTAGGGAGTGGTGGCCCCAGAGCGTTCCAGCATTTCCCGTCCGTCTTTGTTGAACAGAAGAGTCCGCTTTGAGGAGAAGCGTTTTCTCGTGCAGCCGAAATGCCAGATAGATGAAATACCGGCATGGTCAAAGTTTTATTGGGGGGGGGGGGGGGAGGGGGAGTAGAGAGTAGTGATGCCATACACTTGTTCCGCAGTAGTTGTCTCAAACCACAGGCGAAAAGCAAACGGTACAAGTTTTTTTTTTTTTTTTTCTCGCCCGTCTTCCAAGTTTTAAATTAGTCAACGAAAGAAATGAGTCATGGCTGCACGACAGGTGAAAATTGATGGTTGACCCTGGCAGCCGATGAACAGTATTCGAATATGCAACACGTAAAGAAAATCGAACTATAATGCCCTTATACTTTAAGGGCTCCTTTGTAGAAACGGGATCGTAAGGAAACGGTTCGGGCTTGGTCGGCCCTTCATCAGTTTGTTAGAGAACTAAAGATCTTCGTTTACTTTAAAAGGTGTGAAAACGTCCGCGAATAAGGTATTTACAAAAACTGCTTACGAAGTGGAAAATATCTACTAAATAAATATCTCGCTAATGGACTGATGCAAAACGGTTAAATTTCTGTGAAGGCTGGTTCACACAGTGCCGTTTTCTTACGTTACAAAGCTTACGTACGCTTTCGTCGAAATACGAACGCAAGTTAAGGGCACATCCGTGCTTCATATTTCGTGTGTCAAGTTACTTCTTTAAAGGGACACTGACACAGTATTTATGCTCGCCGTGGTTTTTATTCGACGTATTCTACGGACAAATACGAAGAACAAATTTTGCGGCTCGAAATTCGTTTTCTTTCCGGCCGAAAATAGCCGGTCGAGAATGGACCTTCCTGAAAACGCCAGCTCCACCAATGAGCGCTCCGGGGAATTATGGGAACTGTTAGGGTGTAGCGCCCTTTAGCCAAGCCAAATCTAGCCTAGTCGAGCTTTTACGTGCTAGGTGGCGCACATTACCGCCCAAACTGCGGCACTATTGTTAATTCATTCATGCAACCAGGTTATCTAACGGTCGTCGAACGTTGTCAAAACATGTTGCGTTTTTTTTTTGTTTGTTTTTTTAATTGGCGGAAGAATGCAAAATGTACCAACTAGCTCAACTAGTGACTTTAGTTCAACTGATTCCCGTAGCAAAATTAATAACAAAAAGACAGACGTTGCATGCGTGAGTGCGATACCTGTCTCTTTTGGCGCGTGGCCCACGCGCAATGGCCCATCCAAAAAAGAACGGTGTCCCATCCCGAACGATGGCCCATCGAAATAAGGGCATTGGACAGACGGGCTGTGTGCCAGGGTGCTCTCATAATAAGCCTCGCCCTGCATTGTTCTGAATAAAAAAATACAAGAAGATCCATTGGTTGATCCCTATGAAATTCGTTAGCATGACCCTTGGAAACGTCACACACGCCCCCCTTTCGGAAACGCTAACGCTGACCCCTTCACTTTTCTTTTTTGAATTTTTCGTTAGCTTCCTCTATTTTTCGTTGCCTCGTTTTCGGCCTCATTACGGGGTAAGTGTTAGCGTTTTCCAAATGTGGGGCGTGTGGCGTTTTCCAAAAGGTGGACCTGTATGACGTTTCTCCAGCATAATGAGAACGGATTCCCTAAGAATCTATCAATGTATCTTCGTGTAACTTTTTTTGCCCCCTTTCCTGTACTCTGCCTCTCACAGTACGTGGACGCCCTTGGATACGGTGATACATATCACTTGGGGAAAGAACCACATTCATACCATTCGTGGAAAGAACCGAATCAATATCACTCATGGAAGGAACCGTATTCATTGTTCTAACTACAAACTCACATATCACAGCCCACGCACCGCTGCGACGCAGCGCAGCACCTCCACCGCCGCGACGCGTCCTATGATAACAGAGCCGTAGAGCTGAATGAGGTGACGTCATCAGAGAAGGGCAACGCTGGGCACAGATTGGACATAATGATTGCGTCAACGTTCGGCTCAAACTGGACTTGAAGCCGAGCACTGAAGCAGCACTCGTTTCCAACCGGTGTCCAGCGTTGGCCTTCTCTCATAACGCCATCTCATCCAGCACTTCGGCTTTGTGTTCTAGGAGGTATTGCACGGCATCGCCTCTTTTCTGGCTCCTCGCCAGCTGTGCGCGTGACTGACGAAAACGAAAGGGCTTGTTTTGACGAAATCTCGGCGGTGTCTGTCAGTTTGTCAGCGGCGTGGAGAGAGAGAGAGAGAGGTTTACGCGTGCTGACGCCAGCGCTTCGGACCAATGAAAGCGTCGCACGAGTCACCCTCTCCCTCTCCTTCTCCCTCTCTCCCCGGTGCTCCCGCATTAAGAACCGCTTAATGCTCCCGCATTAAGAACACTAGCAGCTACGAGAATATGTTCAACTGAAATGTCTTTGAGGGTTTCTCACCTCATATGGATAACGCAATGCAGCAAGGTGCTTCAAAGATTGCCGCCTGCTGTACACAGGGGCATAACCAGAGCGTAGGCAAAGTGGCTCTCGCACGAGGTACGGCGGTAGCAGCAGGTGAAGGAGCAGCGACGCTCACAGTTCCCATAATGCCTCACGCGCGCTGCTTGAGGGCGCTTGCTACTTTGCAGAAAGGTCTTTTGGCCGGTTTCAGTCGCGCTCACTCTCGTTTTTATGTTCACGTAGCGTTCAAACTATGTGTACCAAATGTATTTTCAAGTCGTGGGTGATCTAAAACATACTCAATAATAAATATATAAAATAATGTAAACCCCATTTTTGTTGGCATAAAAAAAGAACGCAAATACGTTGATTGAAAGAAATACAAGATCCATCGGTGGATTTTTCAAGAATACGTTAGCATGACCCTTGGAAACGCCACACACGTCCCGCTTTGGGAAACGCTGACGCTGGCCCCTTCACCTTTCTCTTTGGCTTTCTATTTTGCTTCCTTTATTTTTTGCTGCCTCTTTTTGGCCTCGTTACAGGGCCAGTGTTAGCGTTTCCCAAAAGGTAGACGCGTGTGGCGTTTCCCAAGAATAATGCTAGCGGATTCCTTAAAAATCAAACAATGGTTCTTTATGCGTTTCTTTTATCTGTTTTCTGTTGTCTGCCTGTCAGAGTACGTCGACGCTATTGAATAGGGTCATCCATATCACTCGTGGAAAGAGCCACGTCCATCCCACTCGTGGAAGGAACCGCATCTATATCACTCGTGGAGGGAACTGTACCCATCCTTTTAACTACACACACAGACACACACACATCACAGCCCACGCACCGCTACTACTGAAACAAAGAGCGAAGAACTGGCGACGGCAGAGCGGCAACTGAGCACGCCCGCATTCCACCGCGCCGTGGCGCATCACCTCCCAGATAACAAAACTGTAGTGCTGAATGAGACTGCGTCGTCGGAAAGGGCCAGCGCTGCGCACAGATTGAACATGAAATTGCGTCAATGTTCACACGACGGACCGACTCGCGATTTTCGTCCGCGGACCGTGTACCACGTGACCGGCACGTTACCGATTCCTGCGATCCGCTCCTCGTCCGCGGACGCGCGGACTGATAAAGTCGAGCGCCTTTTTCACTCGCGGATTTTTGGCGGGAGATTGACTTGAAAAGCGTTTAGTCTGGCAACGGTAGCATGGTTTTCTTAGTTTTTTTGTTTCTGGACGAAAGCAAAAATGGCGCATCGTTGTATTTTATGCGTTCGCTGGTTCATTTTGTCGCAAGATTCTTGGTTCCACGCGTGAAAGAAACTGCGGAAATTTTGTCCGGCTGACGGGACGCAGGTCCCGGTGCTCCTCCGGGTCCGTGTCAAGAAGCTCCCGTCAAAACTCGTCTAACACGCCGCGATAATTCTTGCACGTCCAATCAGGATTTCGCCGAGCGAGACCTCCCTTGTTGCTGTGGTGTACTTGGGTGTTGTGCACGAGCGCGAAACGCGTGAAGACATCTTCAAACGCCCCTCCGCGAGCCCAGAACTTCGTCGCTTCTACGCCGAACCCTTCTCGAACAGGACCATGCCTGTGTCACTGTCATGCTTTGGGTTAGTAAAGCCAGTGGCGCTTCTCGCGAAGCCTATCACGGTGTTTTGTCTCGATCTGTACGTAACAGCGGTGTACGATTCTTTATCGCGGTAGCAGACGTCGATTTTTTTTTCTTGGACAGCGGTGCCACGGTGCGATGTCGGAGTTTCGCGGCACTGTGGGGCGGCGAACAGGTTCGGTCCGTCCTCGCTGGCGTATGCTCGTCGTCTCCCTCGTGTGGATGCGCTTCGGAGACGGACGAACACGCGGACATGTCGTCACGTGATCAATCCATCCGCGGATCAGTCCGTCGTGTGAATCGGCCATATACGGTGAAATCGAGCGCGTGCGGCACATAGACCGGCATTCCCAGCATTCTCCTTGATGTCTGAGTAATTTAGCAATCGGTCTATTAGTCAAACGCTGACTATAAACTATAGACCCTTTCACTGTTTACAAACATGAACCGCTGTTTTCGTCCCAAGCGACTTCCGGTCTCTCCGTCTTTGCAATAGTTTGTAGAGCATGCTGATGTCACCAGTGCTAGAAGGCATAAATGCTACACGGACAGCAAATTTGGAGATTTGGTGAGGGCTTTCGGTTGTACGATTTAACGACTTGGAGGAGACAAGTTTCTACACAAGAATATTCGAAAGATTTCCACAGATATCGCTCATCTTGGTTCTTTTGCCATTCGCCTGGAGAATTTGTGGTTTAACGTCTCATCGACGTTTCAAGCAGTGGTTTTAGAGTTGGCTTTGTTTATTCTTTTTATGAACCGGAAGTTCGCTGGGACGTCAGTGACTGGAGCACCGCCTGGTGGCGTTTGCAAAGAAAGAGGGTTTCTATATATTAACCATGTTGAATAAACCTGAGACTGGGGCAGAAATGAACATATAAGTCGAAGGAACAGAAAAGGAGAGGACAACGTCTCAATTGAGACGTCGTCCTGTCCTTTTCTGTTCCTTCGACTTATATGTTCATTTCTGTCCCAGTCTGAGGTTTATTCAACATGGTTAACATTCACCAGCTCGCCTGCACCCTTACTGTATTATCTTTGTATATATGATATCTTTAGTGGGTATAATTCTGTTTTCATCCACGCAAATAAAAGTAATGTCGGACTTTCAAGATTGACGGCGCTGTTTAAAGAACGTACTTGAAGTTACCGCCGTGCACCGTCTAACTTGTCACTATCGAACACACATCATCAAACATGTCAATCGTAACTGATAATCCAGGTGCTGACACCAGGGTAGCAACCATATCAGGGAACCATCAAACGTGCCTCTACACCACGGGCGCTGTTACGAGCCCCTCGTTTAGAAGCATGTCATGGTCAATCGTGAGTTTATAAAACGCGAACTGTTCTAATTTCAGAACCTCTGGGGCCTATTTTTCCAAAAAATGTCGCCGGTTGTTGCTGGCTTAAGACACTGCGTTCACGTATGCGTCCACTGAAGAGGTGCTTTTTTTTGCCATTGTTACGGTGATCATAGCGGGTGGACCAAACGTTACTAGCCTAATTCAATGGTGAAACTGGCCGCGGAGAGATGTAACCCCCCTCACTCACTTCAGTACGCCTACCATCATTTGAGGCGCCATCTAGATTGTCATGGCAAAACTGTGCATTCCTAGGGTACGGTGAAACGGCTCTTTTCGAGCTTTTCAATTAGCATAATTTGAAAAAAAGAGTTCAAGATAAGGACTTAACGCACATGGCGGATTTTCTTCGGCCCCTAATATTAAGACAGTTATAAGTTATGTTTCTTTTTGTCTGTCCGACGGTCGGTGTATATTTTTTCCGGAACGCGTTGCTTAACCATCAAACTGCACTAACATTTTTTGCGCGGCCCTTTAAAAATGTAAAATAAAGGCGTAACGTTGCCTTATTTTACGAGGTTTTTCCGAGATCACTCGCGGTACACTGCACAATACAGTTGACGGGAATACTATATACGCTCGCGTTCTGAATTTTGAGGAGCGCAAAATGTTACCCCTTAGATCTCGGCATCAAATGAGCACCTTCACGACGGATTGATCGTTTGTGTAACTTGTGTCTAACTCTATACATGTCAAGTTGGAACCTTCGTTTGACCATCTGTACTCACCTGTCATCTTCAGGCTCTTCAACTGGTTGATGAACACCTGCCACAAATGACAGGGGCCTGAAATGAGCACGATCATGTTGATAACCCGCTCTATCCTATACCACTCAATATGACAAGTTGTGTGTACTATTATTGAAAGCGCGTTGTACTGCGGCGAAATTCGGCACAATGTGCCTTTTTCAGGAGCACTCGCGTGAACTGCAAATAGATTTACATGGAAGTTCAATTGGCTGCCATTACGGTGGCCAGGCAGCTGAGCGCGTATACTTCCTGCAGTATATATTTCGCACCAAAGCCTTTGTAGTTCTAGACAAGAACCGGTTACTGACAGCTTAGGAAAAGCAGGACGTGGCGACGTTCCAGCATTTTAATGGCAGCCTATGAGATCGCCTAAATTGTCAATAAGAAAGTCGAAGAACCAATCGCGAAGCGAGACGCCCAGGCATAATAAATCAGGCCCCATATTTCTTAAGTTTTCTGTGCCTATAGTTCAACGGGAAACACTCTTCGAGTAACGTTGTTACGTTCTGGAATATTTGAATGCAACAAATATACAACCAACCTTGAAAACATGAATATTTAACCTTCTCGACTTATACGCAGAGTAATCCCAAAACTTAATTTCACCGTGACAGAGTGTTTTTTTTTTTATTAATAAAATCAAGCGTGGTCGAGAAACTTTCAGCCTTTCCACTCTGGTGAAAAAGTAAGACCAGCGAAGCTGTACGCTCGTCCCTTTTGTTTTTTTCTTCGTCCTCGTTTGTTTTGCGCGCTATTTACGACGATGAATTCCCAACAACTCTCCCAACTATCCATTCTTCTATGATAGCTGGAAAAGTTGCCGCCGTCGCTCATAGATGGCGGTAGCTGTCGAGAGTTTTGTGTAGTTTTGTGTCGACATTTGTTTGGTACCGGACACAAAATTGGGGGAACTAGCCCTTAACAGCTCCGCGTTAAAACAACAACGATTATACATTGCTTCTAGCAGCCAACGGGATATTTCAGAAGGCACGGGGGCGAGAGCGCGTGACTTTAGGAAGAGTTTTATTTTTTCAAGTTTTAAATCGCAGGAGCCCGTATTATCAGTCCTTGTTTTCGTCGTGTGATCAGACCTAGTCGCCATTTATCGTCTGCAAAAAACAACGATTAAGATTGGTGGTATATGCGCATCGAACGTACATAATCGTGGCTTCCTCCCCAATTAAGATATTTGCTTTGGGAGGAAGAGAAGTGTGAGCCAATTCTGAGCATGCGCTGCGAACACCGCCTAATAATATGGCGTTATGCGAATGCCTATGCGCCGGGAAAATGAAGGAGAGGAGGAGACGAAAGCGCACGGCTTCGTCAAAACGCCGAGCTCTGGTTGAAATGTTAGTGGGTTGACCTCAAGCTAGCTGCCTTTGTCTCGACTCCACTCGTCGAACGCGCCAGAACGCGAAACGCTGGCGTCCGGCCTTTGGCTCTCGCATTCGAACGCGTTGGACGAGTGTAGCGGAGACAGAGGCAGCTAGCTTTAGGCCTCGCCACTAATCATTCGAACCAGAGCTCAGCGCCCCGACGGCCCGGCCGCTCCCGTCTCCTCCTCTCTCTGTTTCTCGCGGCATATAGCAAAGTTCTTAGATCTTATCAGTGCTGAATGCTGGGCTAGTTGGTATTGGTCTTGGGTTGCCAAAGGCATGGTAGCGCTTTTTAGACGAGGACAAAAGAAAGAAAGCGCTCGTGTCTGTCTTGTCTTTCTTCCTTTTGTCCTCGTCTAAAAAGCGCTACCATGCCTTTGGCAACCCAAGTTCTTAGATCTGTCAGTTGACAAGCTTTACGGAAGAGCGGCGTTCGAAAACGGTTCTTCACTGTTACCTGCATGCTAGCAGGTAGGGGCGAATAGCGTTCCTAGCTCGACCAGCGTCAACGCCTCCATGGGCAACGGAGATGGGCCGTTTTTGAACGACGCTCTATTTTGCGCCGTTTTTCGCGCAAAATTTACGCCTACCTTAAAAAAACAAATAACTCTTCACCGTAGGTAATCTGTATCCAATGTTCCAGCGGTTTAGCCCCGTCTGTTCATAGGGCGTGCTGACCGTTTCATCCTCACAAGCATGGGCGCTGCCATCTTGGAATCACGTGATGCGGCAGCCATTAGGTTGCTTCAACTTGCCTCTCCGCTCTCGCCTCCGCGCCTTGGCGGATGCGTTGTATTCGTGTTTTTCGCCGCGTTTCACCGCGCTTTCTTGCCTTACTTCGGTAACTGTAGTCCGGTACGTCTACCTGACGACTAAGACATCACGAGGGTTGAAAGGTCTTTATGACAATTGAGGGTTGTTTTCTAATAGTGGCGGGACATTATCAGTAAGAAGCGCCTATATTTATATCGCGCATTTAGTATCGCAAGGCGTCAAGAATAGTCAGCGCAAAGAGACTATCTTTATTTCCTAAAAGTATCGTCTTTGTATTCATAATATATCGAAAACAGTTTCTTTTGATTATGTGAGGAAACTTGCGGAGGAGTAAGACAACGAACGTTGAACTTGTATTTTATCTGAGGCTAGAAGTAATGGATCTTCAACATCAGGCAATTTGTTTGTTCATAATATTACACCTACATGTGTATGAGGTTCTCAATCTTTATTTGCGACGTAAAAATTCGGTTGGTCGGTCTACTTATGAAGTTTAAGAAATTGTATACCGTGCTCGCTCCGATTCCGACAGTCATTTAAGTGATTTATTGATTATATTTTGATAACCAGTGCCATCCACTTAATTTATTTTAACACAAAGGTTGGGACTTCCCGCGTAAGAAACTGCCACAGACAATTTAACAGTAGCGAGTTTTAGAATAGCGTGCACAAAGAAATAACGTCGTTTCTGTTTGCAAATCCATAACGCGGTTTGGGTTCGGCGCATGCAAAATAATGACGACGCTTTTTTTTTTGTTTTGTTTTGCGTACTACGCTGTTTTAAATTTGGTCAGTATCTAAAATCCGCAATACTTGACGCCAAAAAAAAAAAAGCCGTCTGCATAACAATTATTTGGGTTCAGGTTTGTCGATGGCAAATAGAGGTTTACCTTTGGTGGCTGGCGACGCCGAAATTTACAAAGCAAATCTCTTCAACAAATAAATATTTGTTCACACAGGTCCGTGAAGTGGCGCCTAGCGCTAGAATTAGCCAAACTTTCCGAGCTATCTCTCGTTCTGCGCCCATTAATTATAGTTGGCCAATGTTAGGGAAGACAAATGCCAGATTTAATTTGACGGGCCTATTTCTCATACCATATCATATCTTGAGTAAGCAAATGTTCATATAAAAGTAATTTATTTCCTAGAGCCAATATCGCGAAATGCTGCTTATGTTTTATGAGTACTTTAGCAGGGTTGATAATCTAAGAAGTATACTACTCGGCCTGGCAAAACATGCTCAAGTACGGAATTAAAACAAAAAGAGGCCAAGACGATACTACTTGTTTATGCCAATTATCTGCGTCATTACACGATACGTTTTTAGTCTTCGAAGTTCACTAAAGGTTGGGTGCCCACGAAAACGAAACAGTGAGTAGTAAACTCGCGAGTTCATCTGTTCTGACCGATTCAGCACATTGCTAATCAGCTCTCGATATGATTCTTTATATTCACGTGTTAGTCTCTTCATTAGTTTATTTTTCCGGAAACTGGTGTCATCGGGTACGACCGTAGACGATGGTAATCTTTCCTGTACGTCAGTCAGTCAGGCGTTTCGCAACCGACCATAATTAGATACATCAAAGGAGTTGGTTAAAAAAGAAAAGCTCGCAGTTTAGGCTAAAATACACCTAGTAGTTCTCAAAGTGGCTCAATGCCACTGTTTCATTGGTTGTGTGCTACAAGAAAAATAATCGTAATACACTATTAAGCATAAACAACGTAAAACAGCAACATAGCTACGTTCAGGTTGAAACCGAAACAAACCAAATTGAAGCAACCCAATGGCGCCGGGTGCGTCAGCGCCCTCTATTCGCCGCTGAGGCAACTACTAAAATGAAAAGGTCTATAAGAGGGCTTTAGGCTGATAGTTGTAGCAAGTGCCACCAAGCGGACTCTACACGAAAAGGCGTAAGGCGTTCTAAAGAAAATTGTCAACTGACTCTGATCTAGTAACGTTGCTATATAGGGGGTATTCACTGCACGCCATATTTGAGTGCGCAATTTAGAGCCCATACTCAGAACGAGCTCACATTAATAGGCTGTTTAGACTGGCAATCTTGATGGTGTAAAATGCTCGTCGCAAACAAACTGTGGAAGCTCGCCATCGGCACACGCTCGGCACTCGCGAACAGAGCTATGGGCGCCAGTGAAAATTCCCTTTACGGTATTCACTGGATGCCATATTTGAGTGAGCTGTTCACTGAGCGTGCTCAGAATAAGTTCGCACTTACAGGCTGCCACGACCAGCAGTTTTGTTTTGATAGCGTGGAACACACGTTGCGCAATCAAAAGGGAATCTCACCGTCAGCACGCGCTCAGCAGAGACAGACACAGTTATGACGACCAGTGAATACGACTAATAGATGCGCCCTTACATCTGAGCCCTCGATGGCGCCACATAAAGCTAGAAAAATAAGGTCTATGTGGCAAAGTCCGTGCTAAGGCGTTACTGATGCCAACATATATAAATAAGGCCATGACATAAAATGTGCCACCCATTTATGAGGTGTACGATATATTGCATGAATGAGAAGATAACGGCACTCTGCTTTAGTCTTGATAAGTACTTTAGCTAACCGTCTACAGAAACCTTGACTTGTGTTATCAATTTACTCAGTTAGTGGACCATTTTTGGCTAGTATGTGCACCCTTGTGTATCATACATGCACCACTTGCCTTTAGAACTCCACCGTACTGTTAACTGAGGTTGTTTTTAGGAGATCATAGAAAACTCGTGGAAAATGGAGGGCCCACTTACCAATTGCCACAACTTCCATTGTTGTGTTGTTTGGCCGGAATGGGAAGCTTAGCTACCTCTGTTTCATTAAGATATTCAGAATAGTTTTCAGAGGTTTAGTAAAATAGGTTCAGTTGCACTTACTTCAAAAGAGCTAAGGACAACGAACTTCCCTTTCTTCTTCTTTACTGGCATACAATAACTGTTAGCACAATCAAGCCAAATGAGTCGGTGGAAGAGGAGGAAGAAGAAGGTCACCAGTAACTAAATAGATGTCTTCTGCGCCCCTATATTTTCCACCTTTTTTTTAGAGGCTCACGACTGCCTGCCTGTTTCATGGAGACTGCAAGGCTCACCCGGAGGCCCTTCGGATCCTACGACCACAAATGATGTCTCACTCGGACAAGCCTAAGCCTAGTGACGATCCTCGCAGTGAATGCAGTAAAAAGGATACTTCTGTTTCGGGTACACCGCGTCTGTTCCTCACTTCAACAAAAACGCCGGAAAAAAAAGGACGGAGACGATGAAGGCATCTTCTCAAAATCTACGATCATCGCCGACGTTCGCGACGATGGTGAAGTAATGGGTGATTCGCCTGGACAGGAAGATGGCTTTACACTCGTGGAACATCTCCGCAACAGAAGTACCGGAGTAAGAGAACTTACAATACCAGAGGATGGGACTTGCCGCCTACAACAGCAGTTCCCCGTGCACCCAAGAGTGCGATGAATGCAGCTGCAGGCGGAAAGGTATTGCGTTATCATTTCGCAGCACGCGGAGGACTTCGCATCGAAGTCGCCGAAAAGGACGTCGCCAATCGATTGCTGAAAATGAAAACGCATTGCGGTGTTGAAGTTCAGGCGTCCGTGTCCGCCGTTTATCTTTAGAACTACGGGCTTATCAAAGGCGTTCCCCGGTGGTGCTCCGATACCCAGTTGTTGGATCACCTTGCACCAGTGGGAGTCATCGCTGCCCGACGTCTCTTTCAGGGACATGGTCAACCAGGAGCCCCAGCTACACCAACAGATAACGTTTGTTAACCTTTCGTCCGAACTCAGAGAGGCCAGCCCAAATAAATCTGTGCATTAAGAGACACAAAGTAACTGGACATTTTGACAGAAGCACCACAAGACAAGGACAAAAAGTAAGAAACACAGCAGAAGCGCTACTTTCAAATGACTATTTATTGAAATAACACAAACTATTTATACATCCAATCGGGCTTCTCAAGCAGGAATTCCAATATTGTTGAGCTCTATATTTTCTCTACTGAACTTATTTAGTGTACTCGGAAGGGTGTATGATGCAGTGTGTTGTCCGTAATTAGTTCTAAAAAATGGTACTTCCCATGGTTCTACAGTTCGCGTTGGATATACATATACCTTTTTTGTTAGGTTTGCTAAGTCTTCGAGATAATGCTGAGATTGTTTTTTTTCTACCATATATTTTGAACATAAACGATATTTGTATAAATCAAAAATTTTCATTACTCTAAGTTGATTGAAAACATTGTTCATTGGATAATCCAGCGTAACATGAGAAATGCTTCTTAATATTTTTTTTTGTAATATAAATATCTTTTGAAGATTGGTATATGTAGTGGTTCCCCATATAAGATGGCCATAATTTATATGCGAGTAAAATAATGAATTATATAATAATAACTTTGTTTTAAGAGGCAAGATGTGTTTATGACGATATAAAATACCAACGACACTTGATAGTTTAGATGCGATGAAATTAATATGATCGTCCCATGACATGTTTTCCTGAAAAAAAATACCTAAAGTTTTAAAGGTGGGTACAATTTCAATTTTCGAAGAATTTAAAAAAATATCTTCGGTAATCGTGACATATTTATTTCTTGGTCGAAATAAGACTGCTTTTGTCTTATTGGCATTTATTTTTAGGGCATTACATTTGCTCCAACTATCAAGTTTTTGTAATATTTCGTTGGCGTCACGTATAAGCTCTGTGGCGTTTTCTCCAGTAAAAAATAAACTAGCGTCATCAGCGTAGATAAAAAAATTCGTTGTTAAACTTACGTTTACGATGTCATTTATGTAGATATTGAATAATAAAGGCCCCGAAATACTTCCTTGGGGAACGCCAGACTTAATCGGTTTTATTTCAGATGACTGACCATTTATATCTACATATTGTCTGCGGGAAGACAAATATGAATTTAAAAGAAGTGACACTTGGCCACGAAATCCATACTCATTTAATTTCCTAATTAGCAAGTTATGATCTAGGTAGTCAAATGCTTTAGTGAAGTCGACGTATATACCGAGAGTAAGTTTTTTATCCTCAAAACATTTAAGTATATGTTCTTTTTGGGCTAAAAGAGCGAGTTCGGTAGAACGATGTTTGCGGAAACCAAATTGACATGAACTTAATATGTTGTGTTTATCCGCAAATGTTGTCATTCTAAGGTGTATAATTTTTTCTAGACCCTTAGAAAATACCGGTAGGATTGAAACGGGTCGGTAATTACCTAGGTCATTTTTATCACCTTTTTTATATATGACTGTTACCTTAGCCAATTGCATTCGACTGGGAAATACTCCGGCTAGCAAGCATAGATTAAAGATGTGCGTTAAGCAAGGAGAAATGAGATCGATAACATGCTTAACCGGCGTGATCTGTAATCCATCGGAGTCACAACTTTTACCATTTTTTAGCGCATTAAAGACAGATATGACGTCTGTATCAATGATAGGCGTAAGAAACATTGATGCATCGCTTTGAAAATTTATATACTTGCACGCATCTGACTCGGGACTTTCTTTAACGAGGTTAACAAAATAATTATTAAATGCATTTGCCAACGCTCGACCTGATAACTCCTGGCCATTGTTGTTTATATTTTCTATTTGTTTCGGCGCACGTGAACGACCCAAGACAGAATTTAGTTTTTTCCATACAACGTCAACTTTGTTACTACACCTTATAAAGAACTCACAAAAATACACTTCTCTAGCATTTCGAAGTTCTTTGTTTAGTTGGTTTCGATACAGTTTAAAATATTTCAGTTTTTCACTTTCTCTGGTTTTTACGAATTTATTATACAGCGCATTTTTGGTACGAATTTTCGTGAGTAATTCCTTTGTTATCCATGGTTTACGACTCTTTTTAGAAGTACGTAGTGATTTAAGTGGAAAACAACTTTCATACAATTTTTGAAATTTATTCAGAAACAAGTTATATGCCGCATCGGCGTTCGTTTCTTGAAGGACATCATTCCAGTCCAAACGAGACATTTTCTGTCTAAAATCGTTCAAGCTATCGGGTGTTATGTTTTGTATTTTAATTGCCTGATTATTCTGTTTTTTGTTTGCAATTTTATTTTGTATGCACAAAAATATGCCTAAGTGATCACTTATGTCGGCTATTACGACGCCAGATTTAGTGTATGACTCATCATAACTTGTGATAAATAAATCAAGTAGTGTCGATGATTCAGTAGTAATCCTTGTTGCCGAACGTATCGTATTAACACATCCGCTGCCCCTAATCAATGCATTCATCTGTATTTTACATGACGTTTCAAGAAGCATGTTTATATTAAAATCGCCCCCTAAGATTACGTTATACTTATTTTCATTTGCATACTCAAGGAAAGACTCAAGGTAAGTAAAAAAAGACGATAGGTTCCCACTTGGCGGACGGTAACAAACAGCAATAATACTATGACCTATCACTAAGGAAAGTATCTCGTAATCTTTATGAACACAACAATAATCAGTGAGCATCTCACAGGAAATGTCCGATTTAACCAAGATAGCTACGCCACCTCCCCGAGACGCCGTGCGATTCAAAAAATAGCTGTTATACATTGGTAGCTTTAACACGTCAGTGGTATTCCTAAACCACGTTTCTGAAAACATAATTATATCAAACAAAAATTTGAATTGATCAAAAAATAAGTCAAGCTCATCTACTTTGTTTCGCGCTGATCTAGCGTTAATGTGGAAACACTTAAAAAAACTGCAATATTCACTTCCCAAAAAGGTTTTCACATTTGACGGAAGAAAGTAGTCATCATCTGACGGAAAATTCATAGCATCCATTTTATTATTCAGCAATAAATTGGCGTTGTCATCCATTGCAAAAGAAAAAAAAAAAACTAACTAAGGCTGACATGAAAAGCATCACACAAGTTTCTGTAAATCATCCGAAGACTTAATCACGTGCACACGCTCACGTTCCTTCTTCCGCAAGAGGACGTTCCCATTTTTATACCAGACGTAACGATAGTTCGCTGTCTTTGCCCATTCCTTGGCTTCCCAAAGAAGTGCCCTTCCATGTTTAGTCAAGTTTTCCTGGATGTAAATTTCATCTTCCGATGTCCTCAGAGTCAGCCGTTTCCTCAGCCAATGATCCCGGGTCGTCTGATTAGTAAAACGAACTATGATGCCTGGAACTTTATCAGATCTGGATGCTAGCCGATGACTCATACAATTCTCTCGAAATCCCCTTTCTTAACTTACCCAAAATTTTTTTTTTCGAGTTCAGGGGCACAAGGGCATCTATCGCAATGACTAGCCAAATTGCCCGAGGTGGAATTCCTTACTAACAGAACGTTCTCTTATGCCGTTATTGACGCTCCTGCCCGTTTGACTTAAGTACGCCTTACCGCAAGTCATGGGAATTTCATACACGATCGAGGGGGCACAATCTACGAACTGATTTGAGGGCTTCTTTTTGCACACGTCACCCTCAATTTTTTTTGTTGTTAATTTTTTGGCAGAGACCAGACAGCCAAAAAATTCTCCCTCTGCCAGGGTGCAGCAAGTCAAACACGAACTCGGATCGAGTCACTATATGGGACGACTGGCCCAGTTCCCTAAGTAAATCCACAGCTGCCATTACCACAACCACAGTTTGCGCCCCGATGTTAAGCGTGAAATTCGTGTATTTGCCGGAACACTTTCCTTCTCTTGACTTAAAACTGCTGAACTTCATTGCGGCTTGTCGAAGAGCTCAGCATCATTTGAGACGTCACCCAGGTTTGTCCAACCGCACAGAATTTAATCGTATCTGCGCTACGTACACTTCGCAGATATGCCAATAACTTACTGCGGTCACAGTGGTGGTCTTTCTGTTAAGAAATTAGCACAAACACACACACGCACAAGCACACGCACACGCACACGCACACACACACACACACGCACACACGCACACACGCACCCACACACACACGCGCGCACGCGCACGCGCACGCGCACGCACGCACGCACGCACGCACGCACACGCACACGCACACGCACACGCGGACGGACGGACGGACGGACTCTGTAAGGTTATCCGATCCCTCACTGAATCTGAAAAGTAATCTGATCCCTCACGACCTCTTGAGACTCTCGCACTCGCTCATACTAAATCATTGAAAGAACTTGCAGAATATTTTGCTTCCACGTACGAGGGCGAACGTACCGTATTACCAATACCACCCACCCCAAATTGAACCAGCAATGACATGGGCGTTGCTTTCAATAAAAACTGAGAACAGCATTACACACACGTCGACGACACAGTGCTACAAGACGAGATGGCATATCCTACCAGGCTCTTCAGAATCTCCACATTGGAAGCTTCATTGGATTGTTACACTTTTTTAACTTCATCTCGAAAACTGGCAAGGTCCCCGAAGAGTGAAAATTGTCCATCTCATTCAAATCCTGAAGCCCAGAAAGCCATCATATGACCCATGCTCATATAAACCTGTGGCCTTCACCTCATGCATTGCCAAATTAGTGGAACACATGATCCAAGACAGGTTGAGATGGTTTCTGGAGAAACGTAACTTAATAAATAACGACATTAAAGACTTTCATCAGTCTCTCTGTGCGACAGACAATATTCTTGACCTAGTCAGGAGCATAGAAGATGCTAGAGCTCAGCGACAAACCACACTCGCGATATATTTTGACGTGGAAAAAGCTTTCGACTCTGCAAATGTTGCAGACATCCTTCAGCGGCTTAGTA
Source organism: Ixodes persulcatus (assembly GCA_013358835.2). Lineage (NCBI taxonomy): Eukaryota > Metazoa > Arthropoda > Arachnida > Ixodida > Ixodidae > Ixodes > Ixodes persulcatus. Next base: position 303,725 of record JABSTQ010009065.1, on the reverse strand, counting down.
CTTTAGGCATCACGGGCTGCATATAAACTTTTATGGCCAATTTTGTGTATGGTCGACAATTTCAGGTTCGTGTTGGAAACACACTGAGCAACTTCCATCGAAAACGTAAAGGCCTTCCTCAAAGTTGCATACTAAGCCCCGTACTATTCAATATCGCCATGGCTGGACTGCCAAAAGCAATAACACGTGGAGAACTAGCAATCAACGGTTCCATCTACGCGGATGACGTCTGCCTATGGGCCAGCCACTTGAGACGCGATGTGCTTCGTCGATCATTGCAGCCAGTAATGACGTCTGTTCAACTGTATCTTACTACAGTTGGACTTAAACTTTCGGTAAGCAAGACAGCCTACATTTTTTCCCCGTATGTTCAAAGGCGATTATGCCCGGATATTTAATTATGTTGTAATACTGAAAGTATTCGTCGGGACAGGACATGTCGCTTTCTTGGAGCAGTGCTCGATGCGAGGCTTTAGGAAACACCACAAGCAGATGCTAGTGCCCAAACGCCAAGTAAATTCACAAACGCCGTCTGTCGCCTCGGTCAGTCATGAGGGAATCCACCGTCCTCAATGCTTCGTTTACAAGACACTGTTTTGATGTGACGTATGCTGTACAAGCTTCCATACGTTCGACTTTCGAACACCCAAATGTTATGTATTGAACGTATTCAACGACAAGGCACCCGTAAAGAACTGGGCGTCCCTCAAGCAGCATCCAACGGAAAAGTGTACGCTGTGAGCAACACACTACATCTACTACTTAGTAGTACAAGAACCATTACGCAACAGTTCAAACGACTGCATAAGTAAAAGAAAAGGAACTACCTTTCTATGTTGTTTAGACGCGAGAACTTAGTCCAGATACAACCACCGTTTACGAACAGCATATTTCTTGTTTGCGAACAGCATATTTCTCGTAGCTCAAAACCGCCGGAGTACACGGGAAATCCCCTTGGCGCAAGCTCGCATTCCATTACCAGGAACACCTGGCAGGCATTCGGAGAAAAAACTACACCCCAGACATCGTTCTTTGAAGAATCGTTGAAGAGACACTCGAACTGCGGTACCCGGGAGCGCTTCGAATTTACACCGATGGCTCAGTGCATCGAGGCCGACGAAGCGCGACTGTTGCTTTTGTCATCCCAGCAATGAGAATTCAATGGAGTGGCCGATTCGATAAACTGGTATCGTCAACATTCGCTGAAATAGAGGCCATCAAGAATGCTTCGTCCATACTTGCTGAGACAAACGTACACTGGTATAAACAACTAGCTCTCGTTATAACCGATTCCCGCACATCTCTCAAGAGGCTTGCGACACCAGAATATAGTGAGGAACACGTTAGGACATTTCTAAATTTACTGAGGACCCTCGCAGGAAAAAGCCTCACAGTATAGTTTCAGTGGGTACTTTCGCAAGTTGCAGTTCCGGGAACACCAAATCTGACCAACTAGCAGGAGATGCACACAATCAAGTCCCCTCGATACAATGTCCAGTAAATGTTAAGGACTCGCTTTGCCTGGTCAAGGCACACATAGAAGATCTCACTCCTTCAAGCATACCAGCACTGCATCACCAAGGAATTTCCTCGTGCAAATAACACCCTTCTTAGGCGTTTACGCACCAATAGTGTTTTTACTAAATATTTGCTACATGAAATTGGTGCGATGTACTTACAGCCCATTGGGTACAACGTGCAATGAAGAAGAAATGATTCAACATCTGCTTCTTCACTGTGAGGATTGCGAGGTCAATTTTTCAAGAAAGCTCTCAATATTTGGCAATCCAGCGCCGGCCGGCAATAGCAAATGTTATATATTTCCGTCTGAATGCGTACGCCAACACCGTAAACTTTAGCGACTACTCCTCCACTTCCTGACCTCTACCGACCTATTCAACAAACTGTAACAGTCCTTCGCGGTTATGTGTCCTGCTGGGAGGAGAGGACCCTGCCCCAGTGGAGTCAAGCGGGCGTATCTCTCTGTCTGTCTGTCTGTCTGTCTGTCTGTCTGTCTGTCTGTCTGTTTGTCTGTGCGTGCGTGTGTGCGTGCGTGCGTGTGCGCGTCTGTGTGTGTGTGTCTGTGTATGTGTGCGTGCTCGTGTGTGTGTGTGCTCGTGTTCTATACATTCATCACAATCATCCTAACTCAACTGTCATCTCTTTTTATACTTTTCTTCCTCGTTTCTCTTGTTTCTCCGTTTCTTTATTTCCTTTTTTGTGAGAAACAGTTCTTCAATCCCTGCAAGAATGTCTCCCTCACCTCTACAACATCCTCCTCCCTCCTCCCCCCCCCCCCCCCTGAAGTCTGAGGAGCGATAGCTCATGTTGCAGAAGCCAGTGATTCTGAGTTCACTCTCAGCCCCTGCCCGTTTTGATCGGGGTGAGCATCGTAGAGGCGTGTGGTCTTGAATCACTACAGCGTGATGCATGTTAAATACCATAGGCGAGCAGTCGTACCGCACTGACAAAAGTTCTTTGCGCGTAACAGTATCGCCAAAAACTGTGGCAGACTAAATTCGCGCTGTCTAAACATATTACGTCAAATTTGACTTTTGTCCACCACGTAGCTGTCTTTCATATGTTGCGGCGCCGTTGCCTCTACTCCAACAAATAGTTATCTTCGCGTAAATTTGGGGCATTTTTTTTTAAGTAAAGATTTTTTTTTTTTGCAGTGTACGTGTAATGCTTAAGGACTTAAAATATTTTTGAGTGTTCAGTGTCCTTTTTATGTGACATAATCTGTGCACGTGATTTTATATAAGTGTTACCCTTGAAAAAGTGTGAACGTCAGCGTTTCTTATGAAATTAGCGTTGAGCCCTCACCCCTCGCCGTTTCGATCTGGATGAGCATCGTTCCGGCGTGCGGTCGTGTATCACCACTGCGTGATTCACGTTAAAGAACCCAGGCTAGCGGTTTGTACTGCACTGGCTAAATTTCTCATCTACAGCTGGGAGAAAAGACGCCCGTTGAGGATGACCAAGTTTGAGGCTGTATAAACATACACACACCCAAATTGTGTTTTGGGAAATTAGCTAAACGATGCATACTAGAATGTAATTGAATTACGAGAATCCTATCGGTGGTAAACCTCTTTAACGCCGACGAAGCAAGTTTTAGATCTTGCTGTGTTGGCAGTTCTTAGAGCAGAAATGAATGAAAAGTTAGGATATCCAAAACCGTCATGAGGTTTAAAAGTGACAGCAAGAAGATTAAAAGCGAGAAAAGTTAAATTTCAGAGCTAGTATTACAAAATGTACACACACCTTAATTATGTTTCTGGATTTATACGCATCACAATACACGTATTTTTATATTTTTATTCTAAGTTCAATGAAGTTGGCCCACAACACGGAAAAAGAGGGTGAACAATGGGACAATTCAAAGTACGAACGCAAACACTATTTTATTGTAGACCCTCACAATCACTGGGGTCTGAACACCGCCAACTTTAGCTATGCCGTTCACTGCATCATCGCAGGAAACAACACTAATCAGGGATACTCAAAGCACTCATCGGGTTAAAAAGTAGCAGAAAGAAAAATAATTCAATACATGAAGACGCATAATTTACAATGATAGGATCTCGACTTTATAGACATATACTATACGAGGGGCGTTCATAAAGTTCGTGTTATTGTCACGAAGGAATAGAGATTCAGCAATCAAACTCGAGTAGGAGTTGAGACTTTTTCTACTTGTTCGCCACCAAAAGTTACCCACTTTTTTCAGCGATGCACCATATGCCGGAGGCCATTGTTATAGAACTCCTCGTTTTGAGTGTTCAGGAATCGCTTCACTTCAGCAATCACTTGGTCGCCGTCCTTGAAACGCTTTTCTCTTATTTGGCCACACTGGAAGCGTCTGCGCCATTTAACCAAAGTGTCATAAACTGGGGCGTTGTCCCCGAATACCGCCACCAGCTCGGAATGAATCTCTTTGGCATTGCTTCCTTTCAAATGGAGAAAACGGATCACTGCATGTGCTTGGCACCGATGGGCGGTGCCATTCTTGTTTCGACTCTCTAGTGGCTTTCCGAGCTACTATAGCAAGCGTTGTTTATACTGTGCGGAAACTAGGGGGACGTGCGCTCATGCTGATGCCTGTTTTGTTCTGTTTTTTTCGATTTTGTTTGCCGATAATACGAACTTTATGAACGCTCCTCGTATTAAAAACTACCTTACACGTTTGCTGCCTTACATGGTTCTCCATGCTTCAATTCCAATTCCAGATCAGTCCTTTATATTGAAACCTATGTCTTACTTATATAACCATGCCTTGTAGTACAAACTGATTTATTGTACATGGTGCGTCTTCTTACCACTGTCAAACTATAGCGATATATCACTACCACAAAAAATTAGAAAGAGAAGTATACGTAGCGTCGTTTAACTTGGCGTGACCTTTTTCGTCTCGCGTTAATAACTGTTACAGTGGTCAAAGCAACCTTTAGCCTACTATTGGTTTGTGGACCTCTGTCGCAATTTTGCTTTCCCATCTCTACATTCTACGGCCTGTCGAAAACAGTATCAAGTCTCGGTGACCGGGACTTGATACACTGTTCGAGGTTCTGCGGCCGGGGTCACGGGAGGAGATTCGGTTGTGCTGCTGAAGTATTCCGGGTCTACTGGAGTGGACGAGGTTCGGTTCTCGATCCAGTCGAGAAAGTACGAGACCTCCGTGTAGACTCCGGGTTTTCCGGCGCGAGCGCAGCCTTCGCCCCACGAAACGATCCCAGCAAGAATCGCTCTGCCACTGACGTACTGTACTGCAGGTCCGCCAGAATCACCCTATAAAGGAAACAAAGACGAAACATCGTTTGACAACTTTCCAACTCAGGATTACTTTCTAAAGTATTACGAAATGTAACTGATAAACTCCAGGTTCTTACTACAGCTTTTTACGTCATTCAACCCTAGCCATTGTCTTTTATTTTGTGCCATTTTCTACAATACCATGGCTATTTAAAGTTTCAACTGAGGTTTACACGGTACTCACGGACGACACTCCTGTTTTTTTTTTACGTCAGTTCTTTATTATTTATTCTTTCTTGCTACTCAATCTTATCCAGTCTTGTGCGTGTTACTGAAGAAAGTAACCAATTGCGATAACAATTACTGTATTGAAAAATGTAACTGATTACATAAATCAACTACTGCATCATAAAAGTAAATTAAAAATTGCAAGAAAGTAATTGATTTCTTTTCACGTTAGTTTTTTTTTTTGCTTTTTAGTACGAAATAAAAAATGGATGCATGTGTTCACAAAGGTTATATTCTGTTTCTTTTTGTCTCTTTTTCGAGATGAAATTGGGGGGGGGGGGGGGCGGGGGGGGGGAGGGGGGGTCTTTGTCGTGACTAGGTGAGCTCAGTGCAGGGTCATAGTCGTCTATGCTGCGACAAACCCGGACCGTAACAACCCGCACATAGAAATCGAGGCACTCTCGACAGTTCGACAGTCGAAACGTCGCTGAGCGCGTGGACGTTCTAATCCTTCAGGCATCTTGGTGTCTTTATTTAGTTGTTTAGGGGTAAGATAAAGTGTCCGACGTTGGTGCAACATAGACGAGTGACGCTCTAGCAGACAGCAATCTTTTACGTATAAAACTCAACTCAACACTTTTAGCTCTTTCGGAAATATGTAATTGCTTAATTGTAACTGATTACAAATATAGTAATTGAATCGCAGCGAACGTTATCGGAAAAAGTTAATTGAAGAGTTTAAAAGTTACACTAAAATGTAATTGCTTACAAGTAATTAGTTCCTTGTAACTCGCTACGTACAAGTCTGATATCCTATCATAGCCCCCGCTGTAAGAGAGATAGCTTTTGTAAGATAAGCAAATAATTACACTCCCAACAGCATTGTAATGGCGTCAGTTGAGTTTGTGGCTTATTTTTGGCATAGCCACTTTTATAAATTTTTTTTCGTATTTTTGCCTTTGAATGTACATTTTTCTACAAATGATTTTGGTGTTAGCCCGTCTTCCCGATTAAAAAGGACGTGGACTAAGTTCATGGTATTACATGGTAACACTGGAACCCGGTCCATTCCAAGGGGCTGAATTTAATTATGGACATAAAGAAAGTAACGTTTCAATCCGTGTTAAATGAAATTGTTGTCACCATGAGCACATATTGCTTGCAAATGTTTTTATATAAAATGAACAGGTTTTCAAACATTAAAAACAAATTCTAAAACGGACTGTTCAACTCTGCTTAAGGTGTGGCCTTCAATATTCAAGCGCATAGCAGCTACTACACCGGCTTCTACCATACCAGCATACTTTTGTATTCTCCTAGACTATGCTGGCTAGACGGCAGCCAGCATCTTACGGCATTCTCTACTCCTACTTCTGACAATGAGTAGCACTAGATGTTTAGTTCAAATTAGTTGAACGTAGTTCAATCATGTTATCCCAGAAGCAAGGTGGAGAATTAGAACTGAGATGATTTAAATTAAGATTTTAATCGGACCAGTTTTACTATCATGATTTAAATCAAACCTTTTCATCAAAAGTTACTCCTAATTTGTTTTCATTTACCATTTGTCTATCGGTTAATGTTTTCTATATGAACCTGTTTTGTACTGAAATCAAAGAATAATCAAGCAAGAAAGAGTTCTATCAGACTGAATACGGGCAAAAAAAAACAAAAAACAGTGCTCTTCCGAGCGAATCGGAGCATTAACCTTTCTTTGGATATTCGACTCTGTTTGTACGTAACCTAACGTCCTATTTCAAGCAAATCATTACGCGAAAAAAGGAGCACAAACAAAAAAAAAGTAATGTTTTATTGCGACAAATCAGACCGTGAAAGAAAAAAGCAAATACAGATTTTTAGCTGCCTAAAATAGTCAAGCTTTTTTGTTCTAATATGGCAGGGCTCACATTATTAAAAATTTTAATTAAACAGTACTTTAAATTTTAGTAACTCTTTCTTCCGCATTGTTATCTGTGATCAGACGGACTGATCAATCAACCTGCCATGTTTAAAAGTACATGTAGTAATAAAGATGCAATATTTCCTGGCTACAGTGATTAAAATCAAAGTAATATAAGTTAACCCAAATAAATTTGATCTAAATAGAGTAAATTAGATTTATTTACTTTTCTCATAAAAGCCACTTTTCCCCTTTGCCCGTATTAAAAGACAAGGAAGTCAGTTTACTGAAAAAGCTTTCTTTGAGTCTTCTAAGAACGAGTATTTTTCCCAAGGAGCGAAGTTATGCAGCAAGCTGCTTAGGAAACATCATCTAAAACCCGAGAGAAGGAGAATAAAAACCACGGTACTGTGTCGTCTTTTCCCTTATTTTGTTTAACCTTCTCTAGGGGTTTAGATAATGATATTTTGTTTCTGAGTTTTTTCAGCCACGCCGACATCGAGCAGCCACTTTCTAACAAAAAATCGCTGCCGCACTTTATCCGAGGGGAGTAAGGGACGTACCTGGCACGAATCTTTTCCCCCTCTCCTCTCTCCGGCGCAGAACATGCTGTCGTAGTGAATGTTTCCGCCGATGAAGAGGGACCAGAAGGAGAAGTAGCGGTAGTAGCACATGGCGTCCCCCAGGGCCGGTACCGAAACTGCCTTCAGAATGTCCGATGCCATGCCACCTGCATGGGGCCCATTTCATTTATGAATTGAAAACATAGCAACAGTCGAGACCGGTTAAAACGAAGTCGCTTAAAACGAAATGCCGGCTACAGCGAAGCGATCACAATTTCCCATTCCCTTTTGCACTTCGTTATAACCGAAGTCGGTTATAACAAAATAGCGGATGTGCCGAAGTGATTTTTGATTCCCGTTGATTTCTTTATAACCGGTCTCGACAGAACCTGTTTTTACTTACAAAATAAAACCTTCGCAAAAGTGTATCAAGTAGCATTTCTGGGGCCCAAAGTGACCGGATCCGAGTGCTCACCGAAACCTGACGCAATCCTCCTGTCCAATACATGCTCAGAGTACGTACCCGAACAAAGGTGGCTCATGGCGAATTCCACTGGGCGTTTTGGAGCGCGCTGGGATCAGTTGAACAGATCCGAATGGAGCCCACGATCCGAACGGGGTCGCGCCGCCTACGGATCCCCATGTGGAACATGACCACTGCTCCGGGATCGGCGGATGCCGTCCCGTCATTCAACTGCCCGGGAATCCCCTTTCCGCGGGCGCCGCGGTCGTTTCGAAGACGTTTTCGCAATCGTGGCGCTAACACGTGTTCGACGCACGAGCGGCAGGAATGGCCCAGGAGCTTCTAGCAAAGATTGCCGGAATGCCCGTAGCGCGGCAAAACCTTCTCTTCTCCTCCCTTGGAAACGAACCGGCTGTCGAGCCAAGGGGTAAGCAAGCGGCCATTACGAATTCTTTTGAGTCTGAGGCGAGATCAGGCGAGATGCCACGCGAGAAAGGAATTCACGTGTGTGCGCCGAGGGCTTGCCCCGCTGGCTTCCGGTTGAATCCGCCGAAATCGTCGGAGCGACTTTTTCTCGGATCCAGATCGAGATCTGAAGCGGGAGTTGATCCAAAACGACGCGTGGAACACGTCCGTCTCGATCCCGATCGCCCAGTTAAATAGGCTCGCTCCAGAAAAGTCGATCCCGGCGCGCACCAAAACGACCAGTGGAATTCGCCATCAGATAATTAAAGCAGTAGCCCCTACACGGCAAGCGCTTTCGAAAAGAGAGTTGTTTTGCTTCTTGCAAGAGGACGTATATCGTCACTTCAAGTCCGTCGTCGTAGGGGTGCAAAGATGTTTGGGGTGGTTTTATTTGAATTCGACCAAACACGTCTGATGGAAGAGGAAAAAAAAGGGGGGGGGGATTCCGATTTTTTTAAATTGTATGTGACAGTTCTGTTTATTCCATGAATAATGCAGACCTTTAAAAGGCTTAGAGCAAAACAGTTTCACAGAAAAAAAAAATCCGAAATGCCAGAAGGTAAAATATGCCAAAACCGAAATTTCCTTTTTTTTCCTTTTTTTTTTTCTTATTTTGAAAGTAAAATGAAATATAATATATGATTAATAAAATATATTTTGACGACAACGGTAAATGATTGGATCTAATTTTCGTGTAGCTTAGTATTTGTCTAAAATTCAACTCGCACAGTAAGTTTCATGCAGGTAATGAATAAAGAAAGTCATTGTTCACGCATGCCATAGAGTTATAATGTGCGCTAGAGGTTCAACTGGAGCTAGTGTTTATGCGACTTCCGGGATGAAATTTGAAGAAGACTATTTTTGCGGTACTCCTGTGCATTCCTATTTAAAAACGAGCGTGCATTTTGTCTTTTCGCCAGAAAATAATGACTCACTTTTGCTATTTGCGTCGCACCGAATAAAATGTACCTTTATTAACACTGTAAATGTGTAATTGCTTCAGTTACAACATTTTTCTTCTTCAGTGAAAGGTGTTTAACTCCGCTATATTTCAGGCCCCAAACCCGTGTTCTGCAGAAGGTGTGCAAACACGAGCGATGAATCTAAGTAAACGAACATTTGAAAGGAATATAGAGAGTGTTCAAACTTAGGCAGCATTCCGGTGAAGCTTATTTGATTCTAATATGCCAGTTATGCCACTTGTATGAAAATAAAACCTTTACGAGCGGTTAAAACCATTCACTCGGCTGCACTAAAACCATTCAAAACGTAAATAACGTACGTGGGCTATGAAATTTATTTTAATTATTCCCTTTGCCCGGATGCTTTTATCGGGCACCTGTTTTCTGGCTTCTTTACATCTTCGAAGATTTCAAGCGTGCGGTTGATGCTTTAAACGCAGAACAAGCAACTCCGCGCATAAGCACGAGTAGAGAGAACAAAGCAATAGTTATTTATTTTAATTTAGACTATATTACATTTCCCTTCACTTTATTTTGATCGTCTACATGCACAGGGAGTTACTGATCCAATGTCATTGCGTAGTTCTTGCCGTCGCTCTTTGTTTCTTGGTTATGTTTTTTTACATGTTCTTTGTTTGCTTGGTACGTAAATCCCCCACGCAGAAAAGCATCGACGCCATGTTCGCGCTAATAGTGCCCGACAGTGTGCAAAAACGCATGTAAGAAGCTGTTTTAGTACTGTGTTTATTGACGTGAATTTGACAAAAAAAACAACACTATAACTGACCAATATCTTCATTTATGTGATTAAGAAATGTTCCAAAATACTTACTATGTTATAATTTTTTTGTAATATTTGCTCCTATAATCGAGCGCAGAGAAAAACTGCAGGCGCTTTTCCCCGTAGGAATGCATTACCCGAAGTCAATATTCGACCGGTTGCTGTCTGCTTCAATTTGCAACAGCGCAATAGCGACAGCTGAACTTGTAGCGTACATCATAATAACTCTATGAACCGCACATCTGTCATGGAACTGTGCGGACGACTATTTTTTTTTTTAATGAACTGTGGCGCCATCTCTCGAAACAAAAAGCACCCAACCTTACCCTCGGCTCAAGTTGTTCGTCTCCAGCTAGGCCTGGTGTTAAAACCTGTTACTCTTCATTTTAGTAAAATAAAGCAACGTTTTTTTATGTTTTTTTTTAGAGTTATAATTGACTTCTAAATCGCAGTTTCGATTACATTTTCAACTCGCTATCTTTAGGCACCGTATTTTCCACGGTTTAATGGCGCCTGAAACGCGTTTAGCATCCTACCCCATTCATATGTCGAAAGCGCTCCCCAAGTGGCAAAAATTACGTCGCAGAAGCCGGAGTGTTAAGGCCAGTTCACACATTTGCGTCGACCGCGTCGCGCTGCTTGCGTCGTGCAGCGCAGTGCCTCCTCTATTGGCTCGTCGTAAGGGTCACCATAGCAAACGCTTAACGAAGTCAAACGCAGTCGAACGCGACTGTGTGAACGAGCCTTTACGCTGTCTGATGTCGCGGTCCTGGCGGTTTGTGTTTAAAGACCCGTCAAAAAGGTACGAGCGAACGCGAAGTTTCCGTCAACTGTCAAGCTGGAGAGGTCTCTGCGGAAGAACAAGCGTCTCCCACGTCCACCATCTCTGCTGTGGCATGACCAGGATCGCGTCCGGCAGTAACGTGGTACTTGTATGACGTCATCAGGCAGAAATCGAGGGCAAACCTCTTTTGGACGGTGTAATCACTAGTTCGAGACCCGTTGCCATAATGATTTAAATTCCTACGAATGCGTACCTTCTCGGGTTGTTCCCCATCCGGAGACGATGACGTCCCCCTCAATCTTGTGGCCCTTGGGCGGGAGGCACACGGTCCCGATGTATCCTTCGGAGCTCTCGATGTCCAGCGGCTTCTCCAACTTCAGGAGGGCGATGTCGTTCCTGAACGTCCAGAACCCGAAGCCCGAGTGCACGAACTTTTCGAGCCCCTGCGGATTTTTGTTAAAAAGACGAAATAAAATGGGAATCTTCGGTAATTTAAAGGCTGGTTCCCCACATTTGTGTATTTAGTGTAGTCGAGAGCGTTGCAACCGCTTGTCACCGCTTACCACGAAAAAACACAGCGTTACACTGGCGCCATCCATCAGGTAACCATGGAGCACTTACGATCTCGGTACAACTAGACTCAAGGTATTGCAGGATTTGTGATATCGAATGTACTCACCATCTATGAAAATGTAGCTCGTAACATTGTGAGAATTATTCCGAGCCTAAAGTGAATAGGGACTACGTAACAAAGTTACAAAACGTACGCAGTTCGAAAGTGTTTTAGGGCTTTCTGCTGCAAGTTCTTGTCTTTCGTTGCAAGCAATGATAAGTGGTTGCAACGCAACCGGTCACGCTCAAACGAAAGTTTGTGAATCCGCCTAACACGCGTCGACATTGATAATTCATAACACGACCTCTTTTTCGCTAAAATGTTATTGTTTCAAAATGAACGGTCTTCCTCTAATACGCATCCCCATGTGTTCAAGATCGAATAAATATCTCTTACATAGCATCTCACTTTTGGCCACCATGTTGTCGTGGCGGTGAACGTTCGCGGCTTTGGGACTTAATTTTACGCTGCTCTATGGGTACGCGAGTGCCTTTCGGCGGTAGTTAGCCGTCACCGCAAGGCAGGCAAGGGGTACCCTACGAAATGGTTTCTCCGGGGATCCCCGTTCTGTAATTGAGTAGCCCGGCGTGTGTCTTCGTTGTGCGGGCTACGGTCTCCATTTTGTCTGTGTAGTTTGTCTCTTCAAGCGAAGCGCGGAGTTTTGTGGTTGCACTCGGCATGCGTGTTTTCTAGGGGAGTAGCCCCTGCTAAGGAATGGCTGGAAGGAACACGGAATCATGAGTGGTGTTTCATTCCAGGCGCGTTTGCATGCTCTACATATATAAGTTGGTGTTTGGAATGTGCAGTTCTCATCAAACCTTTACGAAACACGCAAGATGTGTGTTATCTCATGGGAACATTATCCTGGTGGCTCTATGACGTAGCGCTCAGTAGCGCAGCCCAAGAAGGTGAGGCCGCACACTCAAGGTCGAAATCGCGTCTGAGGCACGGAAAACGACTTTTCGGCAGCACCGTATGCACCACAGCGTGAGGGTGTGGGGCGAAAAGCGTGGCTCGCTCAGCCGGCAGAATTGTTGCGTCGGCCCAGGTCCAGCCGCGATTTTGGGCTTGAGCGTGTGGCCTCCTTTTCTCGGCTTGCTGCTCCATTGATGGCTAGGTCATAGAGCAGTTTTTCGGCTGTCGCCAGTAGGGCACTTCCACCAGATAAGACGGAGCTCGCGTGTTCCATACGCGTTGGGCGGGTACTGAATGCCGCTGAAGCCAACATAAGGAACCCTACAATGGCCGCAGAGGAACAGTTTGGCAGCCGGGACCCCTGACCTTGTCAACACCATGGTTTTGGATACCAACCGGCACGACTCATACGCTTCGGCTGTGGAGCTAGCTCCCAAACTTGGAAACTTTTACGGATCTGGACGCGCTTGCTCACCCTCAGTTTGTGCCGATCCCTGATCAGAGAGTTTGGCTGTGCTCGGGGCATCCACTAATTGTCTGGTGGGGAGGAGGGCAGGGAAAATCACCAGACGTCAGTAATTTTATTTGAAAAGTGTTTTCTCAGATTGTGTATTTTTAGTCAAATTTTTTCTCAAATTTTAGCTAAATAATTAGTTCTTTTTTGTCAATATATTCCTGCAAGCGAGGGAATTTTTGCTTCATTACAATATTTTTTTTTATTTCTACCAGTGCGTGTAGTACATAATTTTATTTTACACTCAAGCATACCAAGACGGCGCCCATCTGAAACCAAATTCAATACCATGCAGAATAACACTTTTATAATGACCGTCCTCGATGTGCCTCTTTGGTAAGAAGCAGGATCATAGCGGTACAACATAGACATACCTTTTTCTGTCTCTTGTTCTGGCTTCAGCCAGCCAATAAACGTTGTTCTGACTTCAGCCAGCCACCGCGCATCATCAAACGGCCGGCCTCATAAAAGACGGCGATCTCAAGCCTTCTGATTTCAGATAAGCGAAGCATCACACTCGCGATAATGCTCCCCTTTGCAACGCAACAGTGTCCAACAGTCGTCTTCTCCACAACGTTGTTACGAAGGAATTCAGAAGTCCGTTATCGCCCGCAAGAAGAGCTCGTGTCGGCCACGCTTTGATTCCTTATAGCCCACCTCCACATAAAATGGCCGCTTAAGAAGACAAGCGAGATAAGTCCACTTAAGTGTCGATGCTGAAGTGGCACGGGGCTCTAGCTCTTCGTTTGTTCTCGCGATTAGAGCAGAAGGAATGCATTGTCGGTGCCAAGAGAAACGACCTGTCCATAAAACGCTGAAGTACAGCGCTTTTGAAACATACCTGGGTTGGTTACTTCAAACATTTAATTTGCTTACGATTACAACAGCTTTTATCTAAAAGTTGTTAATTACAGTAACAACTAGTTGTATACAAAAAGTAATTATTAAGCTTATGCATTGCATTAAAAAGAGATTGCAATTACTTTGTAACTGCTTTACCTTTGAGGGCTACCCGAATTTAGTTATGTTTTATCAGACTTTAAGGATGCGATAGCACTTATCGGTACTGAATCGCATTCGTTAAGTCCGTGTCCAGCCGTTGAGGATTCAGTATACGGGGATTTACATTTGTCAGACTTTGTACGGGGGATCGGTGGCCGAGTGGGCTGGCGCACACCAGGTCGGAGCACGTGGAGCGAAACCTCACGCTGCAGAACCCAGAGATCCTGGGTTCAATCTCCACCCCTGCCCGTTTCGATCTGGATGAGCATCGTACCGGCGTGCGGTCATGTATCACTACTGCGTGGTGCACGTTAAAGACCCCAGGCTAGCGGTTGAACAGCACTGGCTAAATTTCTCATCTACAGCGAGGGACTCGTCGCAACTTTGAAATGGCTGACCAACTACACGCTGTCTAAATATCCACAAAACCCCAATCAGACCTCGTACTATTGTTTCACTTACCTCATTAATGGTATGATGTGAGATTTTATGTTTGTATATAACGCCAGTCAGCCGTTTTATTATTTTGCAACAGTACCAGCATTCTAGCATGCAAAGTAAAGGCGATCTTTGAGTTTGAATACTTCGTTTCACGATAACTTGGCGAACTGTGGAGGCTGCACCCCATCGACCCCATAAGAGCGTCCGACCAAGGCACGTGCCAAGACTCCATGGTCGAGGCCAGACGCGGGAGGTAATCCGTTACAAGTAACGGATTTCTTGTAAATGTTACTTTTTCAAATATCTTGCGATTGTCACGTTACTTTTTTTGCGGCAGTAATTTGTATTGTAATTTTGTTACTACATATCGGTAACGGATTACTTTAATTACCCGTTACTTCTTAAAAATGGGAACATAATACAGAAACTGGAGCAACATGAGCAGACAATAAAAGGGACCGTGAAATTAATTTCGCGCCGGGATGAATCAATGTTAGATTGGAATTTTACGATTAACCATCGTTTAGTGGGCCAAAAGATAAAACTAGTACGCGAAAATAGAAAGCCAAAAGCCTGCTTTTCGGTACGCAAATTTGAAGATATAGAGGATTATTTCGTATCTCCTTTACGTTCGAAAGTTCTCCGCCTTTTCACTGCGATGCATCCGCGGTGGCCAAGCACGTCAGCCGAACCCAGCTCACGTATCGGACACGAGCACTGCGTCACTATCGGACGTATGCGGACGTCAACAATCAATCGGTCGACGAATATTTGAATTCGTGCTCGCGGCCGATGAGTGCCGTGACGGCGCTTATCATTTCTGGAAAATGACAAGTTCCATGGTGTGCCTAAAAAGCACGGTGGAAGCTTGGAGTCATCGCATCCGGTGCCCAAGCACATCACTACCACGTGATTTCTCATTTCGATTTTGACTTGAGGATCACTAGCTAATGGAGGAAGATGTTGAAAAATTATTTCAAGGTCTTTTTAAAGGAACCATAAAATTATTCTTCATCTTCTTCCACCTTAGCTTGTATCCTTGAGGCTTTCTAGGCTTTCTACGGTCGTGTACTAGTTTTATTGTGGCGCAATAAACGATATGCGAATAGTAAAATCTCAATTCATCCCAGCCGGAAATTCCTCGTACGGTCCCTTTAAGTGGCATAAAGATATCAAGTTCATCAAAATAGAAAGCAACGTGAAGAGGAAAATAACCGAAAAGAAAACAGGATTTTTTTTTTTTTTTTTATATGAGCGGTCACTACATTTATTAGAAGAACATACATTATTTAAATCATTAACATGATTGAAATGATCTTTGTTCTTCGCATATACAAATATGCGAAAATCAAAGTCCAAAGAGATAACGCCCAGTAAGCTCTACCTCTTTCCATCGCCTTCCATTGTGTTTTTCTTCTTCTCCTGCGTATGAGAAACGGAATGCAGTGTTGCGGGACATTTTTGAAAACATCAAAATTGTTTCTATTGTTTCCTTGATAAGTGTACCCGAAAAGTAACGTGAAAGTGATTTGTGACTTAACGAGTAAAGTAATCCGTTACTTTTCAGCGAAAGTAGTTTGTAACGGTAACCCATTACTTTTGAGGCTCAGAAATTTGTCATTCTACTCCATTACATTTGTTAAATAACTAGGACAAGTCTGGTCAAGGCCATTAAAGCCCTGCACAGCAACAGCGCCGTCCGCGACCAAAAGTAGTTCTAGGCTTCTTTTTCTTTTACTAGTGCTGCGGTCAGACTTTTCTGACCGCCACACTACTCGAAACGGAAGGAAGACAAAGACATCTTACTTTTCAACGATGCGTAATACGGATCAACACTTTTCCGAGAAAAACGTGGCTTTTGAACGATGTCTGAACTAATGCAGCCGTGTAATCCACTGCTTCCGCTTAAAATATCGCCCTGGCATTTTTTGCTCCCGTATTGGAGCTTAACATTTTTAACCATTCCGCTAATGACCGACATAAGTCATGATGAGATATTCAATCGGCATATTATAATAATTCTGTACCTTGTGTTTTGTTTTTTTGCGTTTTGTTTTCATTGTTCACTTATATTGATGTATTATTCCACTCCTCTCTGTAATGCCCTCGGGCCCTGAGAGTATAATAAATGAAATAAACGAAATGAAATATAATTTTAATTTGTGCTCTATACGTCAACGACACTTTCCCTCTATGTTAGGCATCTTCTTGCCCATTGCGGGTGCTGTGGCTTTTAAAGTTCATCAGCGGTATGTCCGCGTCGGCACCCTGACGAAGTCTCAGCACTTTGGAAGCCCCGTGAGCTGGCAAAACTACAGTGAGGTAGTCCCTCAGTGTGTTTTCGCCTATCGATCGCCACGAAGCTTCAAGGTGACAAAATAAATTTCTGGAAACGATAGCAATAACTGTCACAGTGGGGGTTTAAAAACAATAATACAGTTGTAATCTTCGCTTGAAAAGGCTTTCAGGGTAGGTTTGGCGAATCTGTTATTGGCAGTCGTGAGCACCTTATAATGAGTATTTTCTTGTTAATAAATAAACATCATAATAAAGTTACGTTGGTGTAGACTGAGCTTGGAACTGGTGTCATGTTATTTGACCAATGAACGATCGACGATCTGAAGAGAGGAACTCCTGAGGCTGGGCAGGTTTTATTAGCTCAGCACAAGTGCCCTAAATTTTTTATTGTCATACACTCAAACATCCTTCTATGAGACAGAATTTCCAATGATAAAATTTGAACAAGGCCGCTTTGAACAAATACCATTGTAACGTTCGGGCAAGGCCTAGAACTTCCTACCATCGAACTTTGCACAAACAGCACAATTGGCCAACATTTCTGCTGTCTTACCTTCCCCACTTGTTTCTGTGCGTTGTCAAGGCTCAGCTGATGAACTCCAGCGTAGACAGTATAATCTCCAGGTTGTCTACTGCGTGGACAAAAATTATAGTTAGCGCACTTGAGTAGAAAAATTAACATGATTGAAATACTCCTCGACGTAATATATGTATGTTCGTTGTTGTAAAGGTACCATTCAAGTAATAACGAGTATATATTTTAATTTAGCAAGCTTTGAATGATTTTGACACTGCATATAATTCGTGCTGGCTGTGGCAAAATTAAATAATTATATTTTTGTGTTTTAAGATTATAAAGTACCTAGATATTATCTATCATCGGACACTTCCAATTTCTATTTTTTTTATTTTCATATTTATTATGGTGTTTGGTCTTGAACGCCGAAAATCAGCTTACAACAAAAGGTACCTTGGAAATTATTTATAAATATAGCTCCTAAAATGTTGACCACATAGTTATACAGAGAAAGAGGAAAAACTAAGTACCGTTATACCTCAACTTTGAGAAAACAAATCACTGGCAAGTAACTGCACATTAAATTGGACAGCATGAATAAATGAGAAACTCTCAGAATGCGTTGCCTCCAGTTGATAAATTAAAGCTACATAAGATAGCTGCCTCTATTCTGGCATATATATTAGTGACTACTAGTGCGTTAATTCGGCACGACATTGCTGATCATTTTATGTTTATTTTCAATTTTTAAAAGGTTATGTTTAAATGCTTTGTTTCTACACAAACTTCAAAAAAAAAAAAAAAACAAGCCGCTCAACGGCTTCGCGCAACTTGGTTGGTTTTGTACCAACGGGACGCCTAAGCCATTATTAGCGCAAAACATGTTAGTGCGCGGTAATATGGCTGCCTGATTTATATTAAAAAAAATGTCCAGCGACAAGTACAGATGAAGTCTGCCGCGAAGTGAAAATATTATTTCAAAATATAATTGAAAATTATGATAATAATAAGGGCTATCGATTGCTATTCGCATTTTAGTACTTGATTTCTTCTTAGAATAGAAATGCGAATGCACACAAAATATTAAATTTTCTACATGCAGTGTGAAAATGCGCTATTCGAGGTAAGAACTCAATAAAGAGTTGGTTGTTTAAGTTGTCCTAAAGGCTAAAATCTCGCGAGTGAAATGTTGTCACTCATGCGATAAGAAATATGGTACAATAGTGACAGGACGCACAGAAATCACAGTGATAACATATTAAGCGGAACTGTCATGTTGCACACCCGCCTTATGAGCAACGCGTTTATCAAGCTGACAAGGAATCGGGTAATGTATATGCCTTTGTAATATAGACTTTCTACATTACTCACGTTCTGAGGCAGTGTGCGGCCGTGATTACCCACTGAGGCGATATCAGCGCTCCTCCGCAATGATGTCGTCTTCCTAATCGTATGGACACCTGATGAAAAAGAATCGGCCCTGCAAGTTCTCGAAAACACATCAATACGCCATGTATTGTGAACCGCACATTTGGTAGTTGTATAATCTTTTCGCAATTATTGGAAATGTTTTGGCAACACGTTTTTGTGTGTGTGAATGATGTGACTAACATGTAGGAAATAAGTGGGACACCTAGCTTATATTAGATTACAGGTGCGAAGAACCATCCTCACAAACATTTCTTTTTTATGACTTATGCAGTTAATCAGCTATTTATCTAAATAATGAAACCACCAAAATTAGCAAGTGGGTAGCGTGCGTCAGGGTAGAGTTGTAAAATAAGGTAATTGAAAACAATTTCTAAATACAACAGGCAGAAGTGTCTGCCCGTGCCAGAATACTTTTAAGTGCATGGTCCTTACAATGTTCTTTTTTTTTAAGTTAGGTTCTGATTAGTTAGGCAGATAGCCATTGTGTTTATCGCTGGGTATTCCAGTGTCGAACACGACCAGCCCTAGAGTTTCCTCACTAGAAATTAATGCAAACATTAAAATGTATATAAATGTGTTGATTTTCAGAAAATTTGTGATCGTGATTTTTGGGGAAGCATATCTTGGTGCAAATTAGGTTAAATAAAATATATCGTTTTAAACCCTACTATATTTCATTTTAGCTAAGTCCAGAAGCAGCTGATGCTACAAGCGCGAGCACGTAGCCTTGAACAGCGCTCACACTGCACGAGCGCGCGTGCTTGGCAGGAAAGCTGAAAGCCCGGAGCTCGCGCTTGTAACGTCGGATGCATCTGGACTTAAGCTGAAACAAAGAATACCACGGAATAAAAAAAAAAAACATTTGGGTTTTAGACCAAGAAAAGATCGCCCGGTATCTTGGGTCGACCTCAAAATTCGCTGGTAAGACTCGAATCATTGCTGATTCCTTCACCTACGCACAGTACATTATGCACTGTTTCCCTGCATCCATGAGACTATTGTTCGTTTTACGATTGATTCTACCTGGATAGCTGATGATAAGTCATCCCAATCTTTAAAGAACGCATGAGCATTAAGAACATAAAGTGTCCTGTTCTGGTTTGTCTTTTTTTCTTGTATACCTTTCTTGGCCTAAAACAATGATCGCGAATAATTAACTAGTCAAACTAGACAAGGTGCACAGGGATTGTTTAAGTGGAGAATTTCATGAAACACAGACCTGCCAAGGGAACTCCCTGTAAAGTGCATCACGTCCTCCAACGATTCTTTCGTCATAAGTTTGAAGGAGGTCGAAGTTGGTAAGACCGCACTGGCCGTTTCCTAGAGCATGAATTCGATCAAATTTCAAATGTGAATGCAAGAAAATGCTTCAATACATTCCCTAGCTCAAATTAAAACCATCCCAACCGCTAAAAAATTATATATTACGTAACCCTCTAAATGTAGTTATACCCGACATCTTGATAAACAATCTTAAAATTGATCACGAGCACAGCCATAACCATAAAATTTACGAAAACCGGAAAAGAAAAACGATCGCTGCCAAAGGCGAAACTTAATTTTGTCCGTGAATGCTTATCATTTTCTTAATTGGTCAGACTTAGAAAAACTGAGCTGCAGCAATATAAAGTTTGTGACTACCAAAATTATCGCTAACGTTTGTGTTTACTATAGCTAAAAATTAAGAATTTTAGCTATAGTAAAGAAAAAGAAGACATGGTCCAAATTATGAGGTATTTAGGGCGTCGTCGACCAGAAATTTAAGAAAAAAATTCACTTACCACTTCCGATGCTAGCTAACAGAACAGCTGCATATGCGGCGACAAGGACGCGGAGATAAACCATGTTCCGCTGCGGTCTTTGAGAGTCGTACGAAAAGGAAAGCAAACGTCGCGTGTTGCGCCAATCCCTTAAATAGTCGTGTCCCTTCAAAGAGGTCAGATGAATAATTGATTTATGACCCCGACGCCGAGCCTTACACCGACTCTGCTTCATTATGTAACTCCTCTGTAAGCTGTGTAACCTTGAGCAGTTCCACGATCCGCGGCTGACGCAGGAAGCAGCCTGCTCTCAATCGGTGCTCTTGTTTTCCGTCGGAGGGCAGGATCCCCGTCAAATGCGGGTCACTCAATTCGAGTTTCCTTTCTGTTGCGGTCGAGGTGAAGAAATACAAAGCACAAGGGCCATAATATTTCACGCTAATAATATATCTACTACTTCGTAATGCAGAAAGGAGACATTCGTAAATTTTTACCTAAACGTATTTGGTGTTATTCACAACTAGAATCGATATTTTCGAAATGGCGCGCTTATAGTTTGTACCAATTAATCAACCACTTACGAAACATCGGCATATATAAAACCTTGAAAAGGGACGGTTCTGACACAAAGTTATAAAATCTGACATCAAAAGATGTCATAATTTGTAACTAAACTAGAAATGGCGTCCTCAAATCGTGCAGACAGTAAATCTGGACGATTTGATAGAAGAACTTTAATCTTCAAAAATCAAATAGGGAAACTTTAACGCTTCGAAACTTCTATCTCTTTCAAAACGACAATCTCATTTTGTTTACTTTTTCGCTATATTTTTATTGCAAGCTTACAGGATGACGTTCACAAAACGTCACCTACTCGACTTGGTAGCAGCAAATTGAACTTTCTCTTAATCAGTTTCATTTTTCCTTTTTTTACCGCTCGCGATCAACTACAGCGATGTCTCGTTAATAGGGACACCACACCCCCCAAAAAGCACCTATAATGTGAGTTCTCCATAATAACAACACAAAAATGCGTATATTTACCTAGTTCATTCTCAAAAAACTTGTCCATAGAGCGGGATATCTAAAATAACGGGCTCCCTTTTAGCGAGACATGACTGCACCGGAATAAATTGCTCGACCACATTAGTGCCGTTCATCAGCTGTATTTAGACAGGCGTCTTTAATTGCATCGTAGCAGAATTTAGTTGTCTAAATTTTAATCACTTCTATATCATATTTTGGCGGCAAGCAACATATCTGATTGAAATGTGCCAACTAAACTGAACATTTAAAAAGTTAATGAGTAGATTTTCAGTTACTAACTTTCCACTCGTAACCAAACGTCCGCTACTGTCGATATCGTTATCCTGGAGGAATTATTTCTTTATCTCCAGTGTCATTTCTTTTATTATTTTCAGTCTTCGAAAAGAAAAACACCCACTATAGCGTGTGCCGAAAAAAAAGTGTTATTTATATCCCTTGTGTGCACAGACTCAAACTCGCAAATGATGCAATCATCTCAATTATATTAAAGGAGCCATCATAGCGTATCTTTAATGTGACCGAACTAGCCTGGTCAGTGCAAATTCCCGAATCTTACAAGGACCCAACTCTTTTTAAATAACGGAATAATGTATAGCAATTCAAGCCTGCGAACGATCATTGCAAGGGCAACATTAGAAATAGTTGTCTAAAAGCACGAAATGGCTTTTCGTGCTTTTGTCAAAACGCAGATTCATCTGGTACGAGACAGCTGAACTTCCCTTAGAAGATGTATTATTTACATAATTCGTGTCATTCGGAGGTGTGTGGTGGCTACTCAGAAAGTCATGGCGACCCCATAATTGTGTTTCGGATTGTTCAGGTGCACACAGAATGCCCATCGACACGTCAGTCATTGAATAATGCAAACAAACGAGAAGTGCAAGTCTCGGAACTCCTCTCTCTCTCTCTCTCTCTCTCTCTCTCCCCCCCCCCCCTCTCTCTCTCTCTCTCTCTCTCTCTCTCTCTCTCTCTCAGATTTGAACCACAAGCGATTCGGGTTCCGCGTATGCTTAGGGTGCTGTAAATGGCGATACTATAATGCATTCGCGTGATCATATCACAAAATGACAATTTCTCGTAATATCCGTCGTTAAAAAAAATTTTTTGCAAGCGTTTTTTCTCATTTAAAATGTTTTGTTGGACCAAACGGTGTCTGGGACAGAAATGATAACGCTTTAAATAGATAGTATATGTAGGATTCCGTGTTTTTGGAGCTTATTTTCCGTCAAATTCGGAGTTTATAAAAGTTTTTTTTTTTTGTTTAATTCCAAAATCTCCGAGATTCGGAGCTTAATTTCGCAGTGTTTCTTATGAAAAAATAAATAAATAATATTCGGGTATGCTAAATAAAAAAAATAAATAAAACGTGCTAATATTAATTAATACTTCTTCAACTAGATTTGGTGTTGGTGCCATTGTCATTGACAACTCTAATTTGTCCCATGGCAAAAGTTGCACACATGTGCGGCTTCGATAAACGTCGATACCTTAAAAATAAACTCCTGGAGGTAGTCGCTGGGAAGCACGTATTCATCCCATCCTTTTCCATGCTACCCCGCGGCCGCGCGAGGTGGAGTGGTAAAGGATGGAATAGGGAAGTTTCAACTGCCCCTCTTCCCAATTTTATGTAATCTCTATGGTCCATATCTTTCACTGTTACAAAAACACAACCTCTCCTTCTTAAAACACAAATAGTATGGGCCAGACTGGAGACCAATACAGAGGCTTTTGTCATAACCCGAAAGTACAATGACATGTCGTCCTGAACTTTGACGAGATAAGCGGTAAGACCCCTTTTTTCAATGATCCGAGATTTGAAAGGTAATTGTGGTGGCATTTTCCCGGGACCATTGACCCTGTGCGCTGATCGAACTTAATTGTAAACAGCCGACTTTATTTAATTTTTTTTCAGGGGGGGAGGGGGGGGGGGAGGGTATTGGTACACCAACATTCGGTGTTTATCGAATAAATCCGAATTGATCAAAATTCTACCGGCGAGTGTTTTTCGGAGTCTTCCGGAGTTATGCGAGAACACGGAATCCTATATATATGTTGAATAAAATTTTTTACCTTTGTCTTTTTATGCTTAATAATTTTAGCGCATGTATTGTTATACGTAGATCTTCATTTCTTAATTTTATTACATTTTAGACGTCATGGGCATCATGGCATACCGAGGTGGTTAAAAATATACAAATTTATTGGAATAAAAAAAATATGAAGCACACCTTTTTCTCACTGCTACAAAAATAAGGCGTTTCTTTTTATTCAATTTGAAAACTTACACAAAAGCTATTTCTAGACCTATCATGACCCACCATTAGCCTCGACTGCCACAAAAAAATTCTGCGCGCATGTATTTTATTTTTCTATTGTTTCTAATTACCCTTTTGATTATTCTCTTGTTCTGACAGCAGCAGGCGAAGACGACGCATTTTAGTTACCGATACAAAAAACAGGAAGGGCTTTAAGCGCCATCTCTTATGGTTTGATGCTGCATCCACCGCAGTGGCAAGCTTAACAGTGGCGAGTTTTATTATAACGTACCAAAACGCTTTGCGCACGTGCAAAAAAAAAAACTGTCATTGATATGCGCCAATAAAATATGCAGTCTGGGCTCGGCGCATCCGCAGTGGTTAGAACGCTGTTTAATTTCGTGCACAAATCTTTTTGGGTGCGCTCATCTAAACCTCGCTAGTATCAGCGCGTACCAAGGCATTTGTTTTGCTCCAAGCGAGTCTAAATGGAAAATAAATGGTCTAGTACGCGTGGCGGTCAAATGTTGTGACCAATGTAAAACTCGAGACATTTAGTGGATGTTCTAGCAAAGCTTTACCTTAGCCCCGAATCTACATTAGTGCACAGTTGTAGTGCACTTTGTGCATGCGTTTCGTAACTTCGGTTTGTGAGTGACTTATTGTGTCTTAAGAAGTTGCATGCCGCTTGATCATTTATAGTAGTCGATTGCAAACACGCTGCGAAATACCTTAATGAAAATTTGGGCCGTTAGCAGCCTGCACAGCGGCCGCTGGATCGAGGGACATGATGCCAATGAAAACTCCACTTTAGTTCTACCCCACATTACTCTAGAAGAAACGGCGCTGATAATCGGGTGTCATAGGGGGAAACTTGCAGACGTGGCCACCCGAATTCGAAGTGAACGACGTGATGCGAAGAAATAAAATTTAAATGTAACGATGCAAATGCCCTACTTTGAGTTCCAGACGGCGTGAGCGCGATTTTGTTTACCTGTATAAATGTATTCATGGATTAATTTATTGCCCAGATCTCATCTCTGCTATTAATATTCATGTTTCAAGTCGAGTTTTCCGGGTTTCTCCGACTTTCCATGTTAATCACATCGTACCAACGAGTCCCATGACCCGTATTCTACAATTCACGAAAAAAGAGTCATAGTACAGGCTAGCTGGTGGAAGTCAACCATTTCGTCGTTTACCCTGAGACTGGGGGTTTTTTTAGAAGAGCAAAAGTAACAGAAAAACAGACAGGTCTCAAACTCAGCTACAAGTTTATTTCAACAACCTCCTCTTATATAGTTCGTTCTCGTCGTCATCAACCAATCACAAACGACTTGCCCTCTGCACCGTGACTTTACAAGTTCCACTCTATCACAAAAGAAGCGGACACTCCCAACTTGGAAACGTTGGGAGTGTCCGCTTCTTTTGTGATAGAGTGGAACTTGTAAAGTCACGGTGCAGAGGGCAAGTCGTTTGTGATTGGTTGATGACGACGAGAATGAACTATATAAGAGGAGGTTGTTGAAATAAACTTGTAGCTGAGTTTGAGACCTGTCTGTTTTTCTGTTACTTTTGCTCTTCTAAAAAAAAACCCCAGTCTCAGGGTAAACGACGAAATGGTTGTCTACAATTCACTTCTTTCACTTCTACAATACCCTCAGGGAAGCAGATAGTGATGTTTTTAACCCAAATTTCGTAGCTTTTAAGACTTTTGTAACTAACCTGTGAACATTTTGTTGTGCATCATTATCAAGGCGTCAAGCTGTTCATGAGCACAAAAAATAAACAAATGAATGAATGAATCTATATGTGTCTAAAATTAGCGTAAGGAGAGGTCTTAACTCAAACTAGCCTCAATAGGACAAAGCAGTGGTAATTTTTATCCTCTAAAGCTAACTCATTTTATCCGGTTTTGTGGCTACCAGGTGCGCTAAAGCTGTCACGTCAGGTTCACTTGCTTTCTAGAAGAACAAAACAGTTGATAAAATTGTTTTCACGATGAATCTTGGGGTAGTAAGCTTGTGCGCTTTCATTGATAAAAAAAGAGCAATGCAATAAAAACGACAAAATGCTCGATACGGTTTTTCCGACTATTTAATCGTATTAGGCAGAAGGAAAATTTGGGCGAGTTTGATATGAGTTTATCGTTAAAAGCAGCGCGTAAAAGAGAAGGATAAAAAGGAAGGACTACACAGGACAAGCGCTGACTAACAACTGATATTTTATTTCCTGCGCGAACACAGTGCCATCTACACATTCCGATAAAAAATCAGTTGGTAGTCAGCGCTTGTTCCATGTAGTCCTTCCTTTTTGTCCTTATTCTATTCTCGCTACCTGTGCGATAAGGTGCCCGCCCGATGTTTCTTTCTCTTATCATAGCCCCAGCCTTGTACCTGCACCACAAGTGGTAAAAGTGGTGACTTTCGCACACTACTGCGCTTCTCACGCGCTCAAAGCATTTATAAAGAATACTGATTTAGTGGTTTTAAAAGACGCTCAGCAAGTTTCTGATGAAAATCATATGTCTATTTTCCCCAATTACAAGTTAATTAACGAATTTCAGTTAATAACTGACCAAACTATGACGGTTGTTTGCCCCTCGAATGTACGCCGAGCTCAAGAAATCTATAGCGAAGACGGCATTAACGTAGCAGTTCATGCGCCTTTTTTATAAATCTGTTTCGAGTTCAAAATATTACCCGGTATAGACCGTTCCATTAGGGTCATAGCAGAGAGGGTAATAGAGAGAAAAAAATGCCCTCCCCCTCTCACCCCGCATGTCGTCTGCTCCGCCGAGTGGGCAGTACCTGGCATCCGGCTGGCGTGCAAACTCTGTTTAAAATCGCGTCATTTTGGAAATTTCAAGCGCGGATGAGCAGATTTTGGTATGCCAGTTATTGTGTAATACTATGCTAGATAAAAAGATTAACAGGGTTCAATTGCGCTCTTACCTGCGTGCAAATAAAAAAAAAATAGGGAAAACTGTGTAAGATTGGCCGGTCTCTCCGGCGAAAAGTAAATCCGGTTGCTGTACCTCTTTTACTATACAAAGTTCGTACTGGTGTATGCCTTTAGCGACAATGAGTGGAAGTCTGGAATAATAAATAAAAACGGGCTCTCCTGACGCAATAGACGCAGTGGTTGAGGGTATAGTACTGCCGGCTGACTCAACTGCTATTTAAGTAACGGAAAAAGATATGCTAGTTGATCATTTACCGAAATAGAACAACAGAGCTATAGGCTGATTTTGGAGTAGCCATAACCATTCTAAGAACGCGAACCACTTCACAACGGCAGCCACGAGCGAGAGTTCGATGTTCCGTACAGCCCGCCGGTACAGCCCAATGATGGAGAATGACAACCTCCCGGTTTGTCGTCTGCTAGCGGAGTCGGGCGCGTGCCCTATCTCTCGTTTTACTCCGCCGAATCCGCTTAATTTCCCGGATGTATGGAGAGGGCGCTGCTGTCGAACAAAATGGTACCGCCCAGAGAGCGCTAAATGGAATGGTCTATATAACCAGAAAGTAACCCACAAATGTGCCGTCGCAACTTATGTGAGTTGTCTTTCGCATCACAAATAAGATAAATTTAAAAAAACGGAATCACTTTTCAGTTATTCAGATATGCACAGAGCCACCCTGAATACGATGCAATGCTCTTTTTTTTTTAAATTTAATTCGGACGTTTCACGACACTATATCGTCCCCGAGAAGTTGAGAAACTGGTTGCATGGTTTATTATACCCTTGCTTCGTGACTTATTCTTCGGTGTTTTTATTGTCTAATTCCGCTATCTCATTGGTTATGAAACGATAACGATATGATCGGGCCTCGGCACGCCTCTTTTTTTCTTAAATCCTTCAAATCCGCGAGAAAAAAAAAAGTAAAACGGCCATTGGACATTTGGTCCAAATGTTTAACTCTCTGTATACACCAACTCATGTTTACAAACAAACCGGAGCGCCCAGAGCGCCCCTAGCGGACGCCGCCGGCGCCGCGCATGCGCGATGGGGGTGTGGGCAAGAAACTCGCCGTCGCCCATAAACACACCAATGAAATGCGATGTTGTCGGCGTCAGTGTGAGTCCCCCTGCCCTTTTCGCGTTCGAATTGTTGGTTCTACGTCTTCCAGGCGATGTATGACTGTCTTGAGCGGCGTCAGCGAAATTACCGAGGCTCGTTACACCCCAAAACTTCGCGTGAATAATGTGACATGTGGCGATTCATTCCGCGTGGACGCCGCAGAATGTACGCTAAAGTCCGATTCGCAAAATGAGATTTCTCGGAATTTTCAGTCGCGACGCCGCTCGGGCTGCAAAAGCGTGAACCGTAGCTGAGATGGTCGATGTCGATACTGAAAATCGCAAGCAGAATCGTACCAACTGAATTAGGCATAACAAGTCGGTGAGGGTCACTGGTAACAATGATCAACATCTCCTTGTATCTACTGTTTTCATCGAGCCTGCTTACCAACCTTCAAATTTAAGTCTTTTGAGGCCTGCACTTCTTATCGCAAGTACCGGGCCAACATTTGGTCTACGGACCGGCGTCGTCTAAGAGAGCAGACGACAAGCAGAAACGTTTGAAAGAGCAGACGACAGTTCGAACAATCAGGCGGCCGTTTGAACTTGAAGACGCACTGAACGTAGTCCGCAGATGGTCCGCACAACTTGACGGTTTTCTGGCGTTCATGTTGGAACAAAACAAATAAATCTGATGACCACAAATATCCGTGAATTCAACCCAAAGTGCTTACCGCCCAAGCAATCGTTGTCCGACGGCGTCTGCTTTTCCCTTTTCACGGCACATATCCAGATTCTCGGACGAACCGAGCACGTGAAAACTGAGCTTCAAACCTTTCGCGACACTTTTGGTACGGCCCCAGGCGCGGCGTTTTGACGAGAAGGCAGGTTTTTGTCTGGTTCCTTTCAAAACAACGCAGGAATACACGTCTGGCATGGGGACTTCTGCCCACAGCCCCAGACCTGGAAGTGCAACCGACGCGCCACCACCGCGCCGTGACGTCACAGAGATGAGTTCGTGTATATTTATGCCAATGCGTAACATTAAAACCCCAGCGATATTGGCGCATTTTTCTGGTAATTAAAGTCTTTCAACTAAAAACGTAAAATTTCTAAAAGAAAAAAAGACGAGGCCTTTTTTTTTTTTTTGAGAAAGATGTTTTGCCGCTTCTTTTCGGATCCCACTACCGGAAGACGGCCGGTGAAATTCAAATGTAGGGCTAAGTTATTCACTCGCATTCGACCTTACACTTGTCACTTGACGATAGGCCATTTGTTAAAGCGCGAGTCATCTAGTAGCTGGTGCGCCAGTTATTAGTCGCGACTGTTCGGACACGTATTCTGAGCATATATTGGACTCGAGAGCTGCACCAGCCTTTGGCAACGACTCGGTTCGGCCCGTATTAAAACCAAATGCTGCGCCAGACTTTGAATGAGGCTCTAATTCAATCAGACGATTTGTGTCCAAGGACAAATGGATGGATGGAAGCTAACGGCTGTACCCTTTATAACGGTTGGTAGCTTGCGCCACCTAGCCTAGAAATTAAGAAACAAAAGTATGCTTCCTTTCCTTCGCTAATTTGCTTACCCTCCGCGATTTCGTAACCACATTGGTTGCCACATTGGTGGTCGCCAAGGAATGTGGCTTGATGTCGTTCTCAAGAAGCGATATTACAGATCCGAATGAAGGCGCTGTGAGAACAAGGGATAGATGCGCGCCCGTTCAACTGTGCAGCGCGCGCATAGCGGCGTCTCTACGAAGCCCGCAAATCACAAAACTTACCTTGATGTCGAAAGCTCCTGCCTGGTTTTACCAAGAGGGCGCAGATCTGTCTGCTGTTTTCCTATGCTATCGACAAAAAATAATAGGTGGGCTCGGCGATTCAAGTCGGCGCCTTATAGCGCAGAAAAAGTTTGATATACAGACACAAAAAGAGGCGCCATCTCCGCGCGCCGTGTACATTGACGGTGTGATGTTCTCTGGTCGAGGCGCATTCCTACTTTTTATTGCGCTAAAAGATCCTCCGAGTTTTCTTGGATCCAGTCGATGTAATGGCTGACTTTCGTGTAGACGCCTGCGTTGGCTATTCGTGCGCAGCCCCTTCCGAAAGAAACGAGGCCCACGAGCACGGTGGATCCCCTTCTTGGTCTGAGTGGCCGGACCTCCGGAGTCCCCCTGCAAAAGAACGCGTCCTATTGCTGTAAACGACGATAGCCGTAAACGTGCCCACAGTTGATGTTAGAAGAAAAAAATATAGGCTTGTAGCGCCTGTGAGCTAAAATAGGAAGACACTCAATGTTAAAACTATTATAAAGTAACAGTAAGTAAATATTTTCTACAGTCCTCGGAGCATCTTGTAGGGCCTGCCTTTTAAACAATGGAGGGATGAAGTCTTTCTGCCCATGATTTGTCAATGCATGATCTATTAAACAAGGACCGAATCATATATAATTACATACGGAAATCGAGGTGCCTATAGTTGAAAAAATGAATAAACATGATTTCTGCTTTATATCACAAAGCAAAATTTTCTACAGAAATATTTCATCAGGATATTAAACATTTTTTTAAAGGATATATTGTGTCGTTCCCAAATATATTTCAATTTGGTCAAAAGCCTCTAATGAATGGCGCTTTCTTGTTTAAGAGTGACAGAATTATTATTTTACAGCTTAATCTAACTTCCTTTCAAATCTTGCTTCATTTCTTCAAACTTATCGCTTCGCCAGCACTCGTCGATTCACCATAAATTCGCTAACTTCTTTTTATCAATAATCTTCACGCAAACGCAGATACCTGACATTGAAATGAATTAAGAAGCCTTTTTTTTTATTGAGCCGGAACTGTAAACCAGATTCGGATATGCCTCGCTGTCGAAGGTGGAAGTATAATTGCAGAATGATTTTCTACTAATGCCTAATCAAAGTATTGCGCGTTCGAATGAAAACTCTGTTTTTAAACTATATGATTTTGTCGCTCTGTAAGGTAATTGTTAATTTAAAGTTATAATATATCCTGCAAGTACCATTTATTAACTTAATTTTTTTATTTATTTAGTTACACTTCAAAGTTTTACTTTGAGGACATTACATAAGCGGGGTGCTTATTCAAACATTACAATCATAACATAAAATACATATGAACACGTTAAACAGCAGAATAAACATAAAATGCATTTGAGCCCCACACATGCACAGTAACTAAGCATAAGAAATAAACGTACTATATTTATGTTCAAAACTGTAAATGCAAAGTAAATGGAGCTGTTTTTCTTACAAGTTAATTGCTATGTCTATGTTTATTAAGGTAATCGATATACATTGCTGCAACTTTCGTTCTATATATTTAAAGCCACTCATACCTTTCTTCCCAAAAGTGTGAACCTAATGTTTCAACTCAGACTTTATCTTCGTAAAATGCACTGCGCTTTAAATCATTCAGTTCTTGAATGGAAAACCACCTCACCTTGCAAGAGCCTCTTCCTCCCAAAAGCGCACCTGCGCAGAACATACTATTCCAGTTGTATATTGAGCTTAACGTTATGAGCCGGCTGTATTGGTAAGTGCAGAACAAATCACTTCCCAGGGGCACAGATACCGCCATTAATTCTTGCGAAGTTTTCCCTCCTGAAATGTTGAAATATAACACGCATTAGTTTATATGCTGTCGTCCGTAGACAACTGCCATTGCAAAGCATGCAGATTTGATTAAATATTTCATAGAAGTAAAAACAAACATCTATAATCTTTCATTCACTGCAATTATTTCCTTTTTGATGAACTTTGAAGTGCTGGACTTCGTACGCTTTAAATTTCGTTCTGAACTAGTGAAATGCTTATATTATCTTAAATACGTTTCAGCATGACTTGAAAAGGAAGAAAGCTACTGCGCAAGTCAGCCAGTTAGATGATGCGGCGAAGCTCGATGCAGCGCAGCACAGGAGAGGTGCACTCCAACTGTATGTCTTCACATGTCTTTGACGTTCTGATAGGCTAGTCGGGGTCGTTGATTTCGCTGTTTGGTAAGCTTGATGCAAAGTATTATATGGCAGTATGCATTCGACGATTGGAAAGGCAGACACGACTCGTCAGTAGGCGCACAAAATGATCACATTCTGCCAATCGTTTTATTAATATAGCGCAGTGAGGCAGTATATCCTTGTTAATTTTTTTTTGTCAAATCAAACTCGACAGTTTCTGCTACAAATTAGAAACCAATAGTCCTAACGAAACACTGACTGTACGTATTCACCCTTTATTTTAGATATAATTATTTTATTTAAACACGACACACAAATATGTATCGACTACTATCTACGCCACGGAAACAATTAAAGTTTTATCCTCCCACACAGATTTCCATTCCTCCCCAAGTTTCCCTTCTCTGCTTGACAATCAGCGCTAATCATGATTTCCCTAAGATGGTGATCCGTAGGTCTCCCAGTGCCTGCACGATTTATGGACGCAAGACATGCAGATATTAAGATCCATTGATGATAACTAACCTCAAAGAAGACCCTAAATGAGTGCTGCACTGCGATGCCCCCCGGAACACCAATCATGGGTCCTCCGTTAATCAGGTTAGCTACAGTGCCCGGGTAGCGTCTCCGACTGGTGTGTATAAAGTCCTATTCCGCCCATACTCCAAAGTAATCCAAGTGGCAACAAATGGCGCCACAGACGCCGCGGCCTGTGATGCTGTCGGGAACAGCAATACTGGTTGCTAATGCAAAAAGTGCATGAAAAAAAACAAAAAAAAACATAAGCATACTAGCGAACGCTACCGGTGCTATCGTCCCGAAGTTCCAACTCCTGGCTGAAGAAGCTTCCGTAACTGTCGAGCTGGAGAGCGACCTGCAGCAGAACAGGCGTCTGACAACTACACCACCGCTGTTGTGACACCGCCAGGATTGCGGGCGGCGGAAATTTGACACTTCAATGACGTCATCAGGTGGAAATCTAGGAACCACTTTTTAGGACGCGGGAAACACGCCAGTCAGAGACGCGTTCCAGGCATTATTGTTTAGGCAATCAAGTCATGATTGGTATCCAGGGTCTCTAAGCTCGTCAAACACAAAGTTGGAGCCGAAAGTTCACGGAGCACGCCGATTGGACGCTGGCGACAAAAGCGCAAAGTCATCGTCGGGATAGTCCTAATTGGTGCGCTCCGTGAACTTCGGCCCCAACTGTGTGTTTGGCGAGTTTAGGGCCCCTGATCGAGAGACTCCGAGTAGCAATAGAGTATTAGTGTCAGAAGAGGGGGCCCTCTTTTTTTCATGCTGAGTATAGTTACTTTCTCTGGTCCTGCCCCATCCGGATGTGACGATGCTTCCTTCTAGGACGTCTGTGGGTTTGGGCAGGCAGATAGGTGCAACGTAGCCTTCCGACTTGTTGAAATCAAACGGTTCCACAAGTTTTAGAAGCGCGATGTCGTTCATCAGTCCATTCTTGCCAAAGTCTTTGTGGCGCCGGATGGTCGTCACCTAGGCAGAAAAAAAGAGATAACTTGGTTTTATGTATTATTGTCTGAACGTATTTAATTCTACCGAAGGAAATAACAAAAAGGACGCTGGATGCGATATCGGTTTTCCATGCTAATCATTCGAAGGAATAGAGATAAAAATTGCATGGCATATAAAGGTGACAGCATTAATGGAGTTTGAGAATAGTCTTTAACTCATTGAGTGACATATATATTTTTTAACTACGATAAATAGAACCACAGATGTTGCAGCCTCACATAAACAAACTCATCACATTTGTTTTGTTTTGTTACGGGCGGCATATCAATCAACTGCATCAACACGGCGTCAACAAAGATGAAAGATCAGTGTGTTTGGTGATTTCATCAAAGTAAATCGTCGGTTTCACTGCAATGGCCGTTCAGAAATCGGTATATAATTCCAGCCATGTGTAGTTTTCCGATAAGATGGCGCATCGCCCAATTCGGGTATATACGTTCCTGGTTCTTAAAAGCTAACTATTCAAACCGACAGCTTGGAAAGAATGGTCCAACTCAATTGCCTCCACGTACTAACAGCATTACAGCTTTTTTTTTCAATGGCTGCATGTTTTAAAACAAATTGGCACGTAGTGAAGCTGTCGTAATATATGTTGTTAAAACTGCAAAAAAGTTGAAAAACGAAAGCAAGGCTGAGTATATATCTTACAGAAGGACGCGCTGAAATTAAACGGGCGAAATAATTCAACCAATCCGTCATACGTTCATCGCCCGACCTTGGATGATGAGCATGTACGGCTTCTTAATTCCTGAGGATCTTTTTTGTATTTTGCCGCCTGGTCACTTACGCTTCGCCGTTGGTAATAAGGCGTTCGCTTGCCCAAGTTGATTATGCCAGCCACGACGGAAAATCCATTCCATATTCTGCACGAATAAAGAAATGTAAATTTAATATCCATGGTATGTAATTCCCAGACATAGGCACTTACTTAAACAACCTACCTAAATTTGCTCACTTGTTACGTTCTCAAATAGTCATTAAGGGTATACCTCCTTATCGAGTTTGCAAAGAACGCATTAATGTCCCAAAGGTAACGCGTTTCTTTACTTGAAAATAAAGTAGCTGGTGGCCAACGTTAGGCTAATAAATACAGATGTGGTGTGAGAAGCAAAGCGAATTTCTGAGACGTCAAATTGATAACCCTATTCGATGTTGCCTGTTCTTAAATTTGCCAGTGGACGTTATGAGGAACAACCAGGTGTAATTAAATTGCCCAAAGCAGTTCTTTCTTATTTTTTGTAGTGAATGCCTGCTCTGGGTTTATTCGAAAAGTTGATGTTTTAAACGCCTAAAAATAACCTAGTATATCTCTAATCGTTACTCAGAAAACGGCAACTATAAACTACGTAATTCATTCCTGTTTGCGAATAAATAATGCCTGCCACAAATTGTTTGCTTTCTTATCTAAATAGTAACGGGCAACACGTGGCCAGTTGTGACCGTAACGCGTTACAGTTACGCAAAAGTCTTATCTTATAATTACTTTTTTAAAATATATTTCATATCATGACATTCCTTTTAAGCTTATAAAGTAATACCCAAGTCAGACGGGAACGTTAAAGGCCTTCAGAACGAACTCCTCTAAAAAGTCGCCGAACCAGCGCACGCTGGTAAGCGCAAGATCGCGAGCTGATTAGCCCATTCTTTAAGTGAGTTCATTCTGAAGGCCCTTAAATGTGCCCGTCTGACAGGAGTATTACTAATTTTTGTTAGATTTGTAATTATAGTTTAATGAAATAGTTTTAAATTTATTAGTTTGTAATTCCAATTTGAAACTATCGTTCATAATTATTCACATTTAGCAAAACACAGGATATTTGCTGCCGTATTCGTAATCTTTTTTTCTAAATCCTGTCCAAACGATTTTTTGTGATAGGACACCCATTTATAATATTTTTTATATCATTAACTTTATTACTAAAGTAATATCAGTCGAACTAAATTCGATTCATTAGAAGCACGCGTGATTCACAACACACCAAAAGCTAAGTCTCTCACATTTAGTAAGTTACTAATTCCTCGTATATCATTATTTGAAAAAAAACATTATACAAATATCACTACCACAGACAGGTAGTATTAGTTAACGTTCAGAAATTAAATTATTTTTATCCTACATTTATGACTTCAAGGTAAAGAACACATTAGCAATTCCATTAACGGGAGAATTATATCAGGTCAACGCAAAGTACATCATAGTACCCTATTAATAAACCTCGTAGCCATAGAAAGGCGCAGAGGTATTGGTTTAAACAATGGCGGATTTTAAGTTATTCTGAAAGCACCTTTGTAGAAAAAACGGCACTTTTGGTCCTATCAATACAAAAAGGTAAGACATCGTAAAACTGCAAGCATTGCAGCTTTTTGCTTTGCCTTTCTCTTTTTGACGAAATGCAAAAAGAAGATGAAGATGATAATAAATTTGTTGTTACCTTCGAACGCAGTGCGCGGCTGTTATGACTATAGATGGTGAAATGATTGAGCCACCACAAAAGTGATAACCGTTTCGCTGGAGAGAAACCTGCAAAAAATACGTTATTTTGTGAAAGAAAGAGAACGTCCAATGTAAAAATTGCAAAGAATTTTTTTGTCGTATTTAACGTTTGAGACATTATACAACAGTGTCGAGAGTTAAACAAGAGGACAAAAAAGCCTTAAAGTGAAGCTGGGGCGGTTTTGTATTAGAGGAAACACACTTACGTCGTCTTCATTTGACATCCAGGGTCTCTAATATCGAAATTATTGTATTAATTCGGTACATGGAGGCTGCAGAAAATCAATTTCAAGGTACCGCTGAAGGCCCTCCTTCCCAGAGCGTGACGTCCCGAAAGGAGTTTTCGGAATCTCCGCTCTCGCGCATCTTGAGCGCCTATCAAAGCTATGCACGCGCACTTTTGCTGCTTTTAAAAATGGCAAAAAGAGAAGCCACGACTGGTGCCAGTGCGGGGGAATATACCTGGCAAGCTCGCGATTTCACGCGCTGCCCTCGGGCGACGCGCGCTTGGCGGCCGAAAGATTCTCTTATGACGTCACGACTGGTCGGAGGTTTTTCGTGTTTTCTCGCATTTAGTTACATCTTCGAGAAAAACGAACGTCATATTAAGATTAAGGAGATGAAACTACGGTAGAATCAACCTTTATCTAATTGTTTGAAAGAAGTGTTTCAGCTTCCCTTTAAAGCC
Organism: Ixodes persulcatus; assembly: GCA_013358835.2. Lineage (NCBI taxonomy): Eukaryota > Metazoa > Arthropoda > Arachnida > Ixodida > Ixodidae > Ixodes > Ixodes persulcatus. The sequence continues at coordinate 267,304 of JABSTQ010009065.1, read as the reverse complement.
ATCTCTGTTTAGAATTTTACAGTACTGCTCACTTTTCCGACAGAACTTCCGCTAAACAGGGTCCTGCACCTGCAAGATTTCATCAAAATAGCCTTGCTTTGAAAGTTTCGGTGAAGTGATTTTCGGAAATTTTAGTCGAAGATTCGTACCGCATCCAATAAGGTCCTTTATTAAACCGTCAGTTTTTGCCAACACGCATCAAGACACTGTAGAATCGCTGCATACAATACATAACTAATTGGTGTTAGTTCATATGGTGGATAGAAATATGCTTACTTGCCAAGGAAGCTCGCCAACTTTTGCTTGATATCCTCCCACTATTCTTTCATTGGACCGTTGACTTTGCCCGCATGTCTCTGTAACATATAGCCTGCATTTATTGTTACACATTAAAAAATAAAACTTTATTCCAAGTGCTTCGAATGCATGAAAGAACAAAACAGAACAAAAAAGGTATCAAGCGGCAGTATAGCAGTTTTTGTTTTATAGTTACGTCAAGTTTGTTTGTTTTTTATGAGAACTTGAGCAATTTTTTAACGCAAAAACCACACCAATCTTCAGAAAAAAAAATTTAATTTTCTAGTAAGCAAACTAAACACTCGTGTACATTTCGAAAACAAAAGGAAACTATATTGGGAAGAAACAGCGGCATAAAACTTGGACAACGGTAAAGATAACACACACGACAGGACAGCACCGTCCTGTCTTGTGTGTCGTGTGGGTTTCTTTACCCTTGTTTAAGTTTTTGGCCGCTGTTTCTTCCCAAGATGTTCACTTCAACCCAACTAGCCTAATACGTAACATTATTGCAAAAGGAAACTAATTATGTCATTCCTTGATTATCGCGGATATTGTGGATTTGGAGTTTTTTGTCCCCCAAAGAACCACATGTACACAGCGCCAATTACTGAGAAAAAAACATAAATATCAAGAGCTGGTAAATTCATGCACGCAGTACGACATCCAAGCACGTTTAAACTTCACACCATGAAAATATGTAACGGCACACTTAAACTACATCGATAGGACATCCATATTGATGATCATGAAGGTGAATTCCGGGCCATCAACCGTATTCAACGTGTATCACGAACGCTTGCTTATAATAAAAAAGTACACATCTTGTATTCAATTAAATATATTGACTAATTTTATAACGGCCATATCAATACCTTAAAAATACCTTGTTTAGGGAACATTGCCTTCTCTAAGGTTCACTCCCCAAACATTAGATAATAACGATTAACGTTATTTTCCCACGTATGCTTAGCTTGAACAATTGTGTAGTTCAATCATGCATAAAATGACAGCGCCAATACCTGCACCTGTTACTTATATAATTGTACATTGTTTACAGCAAACAGCACAAATGACGCCATTAAGATTATTGCGCTTTGACATGATCCCTTCGCTTTGACATGCTCCCTAGCCTGTCAAAGCGAAGGTGTGCACGCTTTGTGCGCAACTTTGTGAAACAAATTAGTATCATCATTACGCAGGCCTTTTTACCAGTAACTGAAGTCTGGTCATATATAGGCTCATATGACTTCAACAATGCCTGGGATGTTATATGGTTACCGTGTTGCAACGTTGCGCGTCATATTTGGCTATTATGACAATTGTTTACCGCGTTCATTGTCCCGAATGAGGGATCTGAACTTTCATAGCTGTTATGTACAATAACATCCGCATGGTATATGTTCTTGCCGTAAAAAACAACGCCTAATATACCTTGGCGCCCTTGGGTTCTCATTAAGGGGATTTTAGACAAAGAAATAAACAATCTAAATTATGATTGAAACTCTTGTCTTAACTTAATGCAGGACCCAAACACCGGCTGCTCTCTTATGCGGTGTTTTAAAGGTAGATCGGAAATTCTGTTCTTATTGGGAAGGAAATGTCGGCAAGAAGTAAATCTGTACTTTATTAATAACAATGTATGAAAACAACATGAGTGATAATTGAAAGTTACCGACGAGATCATCAAGACTGTTATTATATTAGCGACTATCTGATGTTTTTCACGTGCTGAAGGTGTAAAAGAACGTTTATTTTGAGCTCGCCTTTTAAGAAATGGCGGTAAATTTTCGTAATCTACATGCAAAATGGTGTTTACCCTTCAGAGGAGAGTTATATACAAATTGATAATAAAACCATACCCAACATGAGAACGGAAAAAAAAACGAGAAAGGGTAAACAAATATGTTTTACCTAAACAATTGTTTGAAGATGTATCATGAGAAATTTAGGGTCAAGCGGAATACGTCGGAAACATAGTAATATTTTACAGGCCCTATGTCAACTAAAATATCTCGAGATTTAATGGCTAGTACTACAGGCCATTATATCCTGAAATGTAGGGTACATCTGGTTGTAGAAATAGATTGATTTAAAGTGCTAACTCTTGAAGTAACATGGTATATACATATATACATATGTTACAGTTACGTGACTTCTATGCACCCATCAAAATACATGTCAAGATCAAAACCAACAACAAACTATTACTTTTAGAATCACTTTGAGAGTGTACTTTTCTATCTGAGTCACAACGTTTCGTATATGTTTCTTCAACCTTCGTAATTTTAAGCCATGAACAGGACTTACCTTGAGCACTGCTTGGAAATATCACAGCTACGAACACGAAGGCTAGCCGTCCTGGCTTCATGGCACTAGATCGTTTCTGCGATGAGGCGTGCATTGCGGTAACAACAAGCTTCCGAGTCATATGATCTTGCTGCCGCCCTTTTCGCCGACGATGAATTAATGCGTCCCCTATAAGTGGAGCGTGAAGCTGCACTGTCGCTCGCTCAGAGAGAACCGCAGTGCATGGGATATCAATGAATAAAACTTTTCCAGGTTTTTTTTCCCCCTTTGACGTCCTTATGGTTTATAATCGCGAGTTTTGTACAAACGAGAAGTACCCCTTGATCTAAATTGTTGCCATATCTAGTAGGTCCGGTGCCCTAATTAAGCTTTCAAATGCAGCTAAGTATAAAAAAAATATTCACAAAAATCGTATGGAATGCACAACAAATATAGTTAATACCCATCTGGAGGCTATATCCCACGTTTTCGTAATGGAATTTCGAGTCGCTCGGAATGTACACCCTAGCATCATTTTTTTCTAAGTTATAGTTCTTTTTTTTCACATGCATAAAGGCTATTAAGGTTTCTTTAGTTTTCAATTATGTGAACGTGATTCTAAGCTTAAAAGGAACTTAAGAGTATCGACACTCCAATGTATGTCCCCACGTAATTATAAGTAACCTTGTCGAGTAATCATAGGATTACCATAGAAAACCCGAATTAAAAAAATTAAAGATGTTTACAACTCCTTGTAACACCGAATTAGAGCGCAGTTCTTGAGAAGGAGTAGGGGAGGGTACGGAGAGGAGGGTATTCCTCTCCTCCTCTAAAATTGTCATCAGAGTTATCAATGCACCGGGATTAAAATCAATATCTGACGATATTACGGTTTTTGAAAGCTGAAAACATTCCAAGCATATTAAACTGGAAACTTGAAAAAGTACAGTAGATTCATGCGAGACAAGTAAAAAGACAGTATGTTTTTAAAGGGAACATGAAATTAATTTATGACTGAGATAAATTGGGATTATGCTAATCGCGCATTGTTTAGTGCGCCAAAAGAAAACTGGTAGACCAAGGCACAAAGCCAAAAGCCTGCTTGCTGGTACGAAAATTCGAAAATATTGGCGACGTGCGCGATCGAAAGCGTCGCTGTAGGTCGGCCTTCCGCGATTTGCCGAATGCTGACTATGACGTCAGCAAAGGATTTCTCATCGACGAAAATTTATTTTATTTATTTATTTCACATACTGTCAGTCCCGAATCGGGACTCTTACAAGAGTGGAAAAAAAAGAACAAGGGGTAATGACGTCACAAGGGGGAACCACAGGAGGGCGCCACCAAAACATCTCGCCGCTATATGATGAAGATTATCAGCTGCGACCTTGATGGTCTCTAAAAAGCACAGTGGAGGCTTGGGTAATTTCATTCTAAAATCAACACCGTCAAAGTTAATAGTCTGATATTGTTCTTATTTCCGCCGATAAAGCAGAATTTACTAAAAAACGTCCCTGTCGTCCCTTTTATTTATCTCGGCCTTTTGAATTTGATCAGAGCCCGACGTGGTTAGGTCACAACCAGCCGAGTAGCATTGTCCACCTTTAGACGGATTTCGCTTCCGGGCAGTTGTCCCCCATCAGCGGGAGGTAAAATCATTTTATGATAGACTTTCAAAGATTAGCCAAACTGGGATTAATTCTGCGTTCATCAACTGAAATAAGAGTAATGTCAGTTTGGTCAATATTGACGGTGATGTTTCGAGAACCCGAGGACACCAAGCTTATATCGTACACAACCAAACTTTTCACCGTCGACTCGAACACGCACCATCGAATTTGTCGTTCACAACTGATCATCCTGACCCTGACGTCAAAGTTGTGAACTATAAAAGGACGTCACTGAACGCGCCTGTACACAACGAGCCCTGGCACGAGCCTCTCGATTGAAAGTCTGTCATGGCCTCTCGTAAGTTCATGGAACGCGCCCCGTTTTAATTCCGGAATTTCTAGAACCATAATTTAGAAAATTGCACGCTGTGCTGTTTTTCGCCATCGCTCAGTTGGAACGCCTCTAAGCAGGGTCGTCGAAACAGAAGAACGGAGAGGGGGGCGATTCACCCCCCCCCCCCCTCAAAGTGGCGTCAAAAAAAGGGGGCGCAAAGGGCATAAGGGTGTAAGGGGGGGGGGGGGGGGGGGGTGGATATTGCCCCAGCCCGGACTATAGCATTTCAGAGAGTTATAATAAAAAAAAAATGACAGACGTTTACAGTTCTCTATAACGTCGAATGAAAGCGCAGCTCTTGAGGAGGAGGAGGGGAGAGTTCGGAGGGGATGGTATGCTCCTCCACCCCCTCCTCCTCTTATCCTGCTCCCTTTCATTTAGCGGGGAAACCTAATTGGTGTTAAAATCACGTGACGTCAATTTCCCCGCTAAATTTAGTGAAAAAACGCCCCATAATGCAACGCGCGCGCGGTTACGCCGACGGCGACGCCGCTCAAGCTCGAAATGGGCGCATAAGAGTTGCGCTCTAAAATTTCGGGGGAAGGGATATCCCCCTTCTTCACTAATATCACCCCACCCGCCCTGTCTCTCTCTGTCTTTCCCGAACAATTTCTACGACCCTTCCTGACCCCTATTTGAGTGTGTGTTTATGTTGGTTTTACCTTTTTTTATTCCTTTCCCCGGCTTTTTCTCGCCATTCCCCGTCGCCCCCTCATCTTTCAGTCATTACCGACGTCTCTATACATAACGCCTGCGGGTGACCCCGGTGGCGTTGTTGACAGTGGCGGAAAATGAGCTCTAAAGCCGCGTACACCGCGCATGGCTCCGCAATATCACAAAGTTTCATCTTCGCCTCGATTCCGAAGCGAAGATTTTGGCCTCAAATAACTCCTTCCCAAAGTTGTGAAACGTCACTTTGTCGTCAGCAATAACTTCCACAAACGACGATCTTGCGACGAGAAAGTTCAGAGTATTTACAGCCCGCCTAGGTACAATCTACGTTTCATTGACTCTATCGCGGCGTAGGGATGTAGGGACACGCAGGCGCGACGTCATCAGTGCAGCCGTTCAATCGGCTGGCCCCACGGTGTTGCTCGCGCGCGCTCCGATGAAGCTCGCTACAACTTTGTGCCTAACATTCTCGCTGGAATTTGAGCACCGAGAAAGCTTGGATGATTGACATCTCGTCCCGCGTGACGCCAACGTCGCGAGAGTCCAATCAGCACGCTCCGCGAACTTCGTGCCCAACTTTGTGTTTGACGAGTTTAGCGACCCTGATCAGCGTTTTGTACGTCGTTAGCCTTGTTTCTACGGACGCAAATTTATGGGATCTTCGGAGAAAGCCCAATCTACTATTGGCCTTTTTAACTATATTATGGACGTGCGTACTCCATTGTAGGTCGTTTGTGATCGTGACGCCAAGGTATTTGAATTCATTCACGCAAGACAGCAAAGTACCATTAAGTTTGTAGAGAAATATTAATGGTTGACGTTTGTGAGTGATTTTCATACATACTGTTTTTTTTTTAGATTTAGAGACATTTGCCAAGTGGCACACCATTCATCTATTCTAGTCAAAAAATCTATTTAATTTCTCCTGATCAGAGGCCGCATGAACTTCAGTGAATATAAGACAATCGTTCGCAAAGAGCCTAGCATGCACTTCTTGATCCCCTACTACATCATTTATAAATACTAAGAACAACAACGGGCCCAACACGGACCCTTGAGGAACCCCCGACGCAACATCACTCATATCTGAATAGCCATTTTTGATGCTTACATACTGTCTACGATTTTTTAAAAAGGATTCAATCCAACAATAAAAGGAATGGAAGAACTTCAATTTCTACGGTGTTGGTAGTGTTGCTTTAAGAGCGCAATGATTTTAAGCTTCCACCATGCTCCTTACAAACACCATCGAACTTGTTGTTCGTAAGGTAATGACGTCACGAAAGGTAACCAAACGAGGGCGCCACTAAAACATCTCGCCGCTAATAGCGGACCATTTCTTACCGCCTTCCCTCGCTCTTCGCCCTTTCACTGCGATGCATCCGCAGTGCCAAAGCACGTCAGCCGAACCCAGCTCACGCGTTAGACACGAGCACTTCGTCACTCTCACGTATACACTCGTCAACAATCAATCCGTCGGCGAATATCTGAATCCAATGGGTGCCGTGACGGCACTTATCGTTACTTGAGAATGACAAGTTCCATGGTGTGCTTAAAAACCACGGTGCAAGCTTGAAGTCATCGTACCTAAAGCACCCAGCATCCTGGGAAAAGTGGCGCCATTCATCGTTGAAATGCTCGAGACACGTGCCGCGTGCCACTTCAGGGAAGAACATGGCGTCTGAAGTCTAGCTCAGTGCTGCGCTGTGCCACCATGATCTTCCCAGAGGCTGCACGTTGCACGTGCCTCGAGCATCGACGCACCTTGCGCTACTTTTCGCACCCGGTGTTTAAGAACGTCAAGACCACGTAATTTCTAATTTCGCTTTTCAGTTGAGGATTGAAGCTAAGGAGGGAGAGGTTGGAAAATCATTTCATGGTCCCTTTAATTATATTTCGATGACAGTAACGGTAAAGGCATTCAACTCTTGGAACTAATTTCACGAGAGTCTCTCTTCGTATGTGTAATAAACCGTATGTGGAACGTGCATTCTTCCGCCGGATGTCGCATAACGTTCCGCTCTCTCTCAGCTGTCGCTCTCTCGGTACGGGACCGATTTGGGACACCGGGAATTCACTTTCGAGCGCCTTTGCACCGACGGACGCTTTTCTGGGTTTCCTGTTTCCGTTGCATCGCTGATCCTGCAAAGCTCGGGACCTAGATGGCCAGGGGGCATAAACACGTTGCCTACGCTTTCACTGTTTCTCCCTTACCTTGCGTGGCATAAACCGTCTAGACTTATAATGCATAAGTTTGTCTTGATCGCAAATTCCATACGCTATTATTTGTAGCACGCTATTGTAGTTCTCTCACCACAAATTTGCAAAACAACAACGCGTATGTTTATCAGTCATCGTTTTTCTCGTCTTATTAATAAATTGGAAAATCGTACGGACAGTTCTCAACACTATTTCTTTTCGAAACCACTCGTTCTGACATTTCTATCTCTCATTAAAAACTTAATCGCGATTACGGATTCCTAAATTAAATGCTATACGCTTGTTCTTGATCTTTGTGCTGCAGAAAGCCGTCTTAGCCACAGCTAACATATTTTTTTCCGTACTGCAATCGATAACGAAACCTTGGCTGTCAACAGTGTCAATTCATTTATTTTCACAGGGAACTATTGTCTATGCCTCTCAATCCAGTCGATGTACTTGGACACTTGGGTGTAGACGCCTGGCCTGTCTTTGCGGCCGCAGCCTTCTCCCCAAGAGACGATTCCCGACAGGACTATACGACCGTGTAGGCGTTGCATGGCGGGTCCGCCTGAGTCACCCTGCGTTACACTTGTGGTTCGGTTTTTGTTCATATCATATGCGAAGCTTTTCCACAGCGTGACGGAACGTCCTTAAACCGGAGGCTTCTCAGGACAGTAATAACGCGTACTCGTGAGCATTTAAATTCAACCTTCCTTGTCTCTCTACTTACGATTCGCGCACGGAGTATTTCTATAATCTATTTTGCACAACTTCATTTTTTTTAATTTAAAGACAAAACCAAAATGTGGGGTTCATTGATGCAGCACCACTAAGTAAAATGTTTAAAGAAGCATTCGATAAAAGAAACATTTACATTTTTAGTTAAAGATATAAAATAGCGCAAAAAAAGGCAAGGACAAGAAGTAAACAGGACAAGCGCTAACTTTCAACTAGTTTTACTCAGGAAAAACCAAGCATATACACACCACATGCGAAGCAGCAACACGTAAAAACTATCAAGTCAGTATCCAGTCATGCAAAAACTTCAATTCCTTCCCGTGGAGCAAAACTGATGTGTCACTGACACATGCCGTTCTATATTTCTTTTATAAAAAATACCTCCAAACCTTCACGAGCAACAGTCTCACAGCTTTTCTCCAGAATTCTTATTTGCTGAAGTCGCGGAAAACAGCCACATATGTTGCAATGTAGAGGCAAATGCGAGCCATATTTATTTTTTGCTGATAGCGCGTGCTACATGGGAGCAGAAAATAAATATGGCTCGCATTTGCCTCTACATTGCAACACGCGCGGCTGTGTTCCGCGACTTCAGCAGATAAGGATTCTGGGGAGAAGCCAAAAGACTGTCGCTTGATAACTTACGTAGGCGTTCTTTATAAAAGAAAAAAAAATGAAACTGCATGAGTCAGCGACACGTGAATCGTGCTCCATAAGAATGAATTTCAGTTTTTGTATGATCGGATACTGACTTGACAGCTTTTATGTGTTGCTGCTTCGCGTGTGGTGGATATAGACCAACACGCGGCGCTGACGTCACGCAGCTACGGTGGCGCTGTCGATGGCACTGCGCATGTGCAGACGCGTCACTTCACGCGAATTCGGTTTCTGCGCACGCGCAGTGCCCACACCCGGTGTGGGCAAACGCGGGCTTGTTTGTAAACAGCGTGTCGGTCTCTATGCTTTGCGTCTCCTGGGTAAAACTAGTTGAAAGTTAGTGCTTGTCCTGTTTACATCTTGTCCTTGTCTTTTCTTGCACCATTTTATATGTGTAACTAAGATGAACCAACTAGCCCAGCAACGTACCCTACATTTACTTTCTAGAGAAAACATGATTACTTTCTTTTTTGCTTAGAATCAACTACTCTTCATTTTCTTACCTTGCAGGAGTCTCTTCCCTGACTGAGATCTGCCGCACAAAACATGGTACCTTCATGAAAACGCTGCCCATACGATTTATGGCACGTCTCATTTGGAAGAATTGGCAACGTAGCTATTTGTAGCACTGTGGATTGCGCTTGACCACCTGAAATAGATTAAAAAAAAACTTACCTAAGGAATGTCGGCTTATGATAAAAATGAAAGACGTATATAAATCTCTGTAATGCGAAATTAGAGCGCAGCTCTTGAGAGAAGGAGGGGAGGGGACGGAGAAGAGGGTAAGCCCCTTCTCTTCCTCCTACTCCCATTCCATCCACTCCTCTCCCTTCCTCCTCTCCCTTCCTCCTCCTATTCAGTTTCCCCGCTAAATTTAGCGGGGAAAATAACGTCACACGATTTGGTGTTTTGTCCCCTATGAACAAATTCAGTTTCTTCGCTAAATTTAGCGGGGAAATGTATGAAACGTGACGTCACCGCCAATTGAATTACTCGCTAAATTTAGCGGGGAATTTAATTGTTTTTTTGGTTACGTGACATCAATTTTCTCGCTAAATCTAGCAGAACGCTTAATATGTCCGCTAAATCTAGTCGAGAGAGTGAATTTCCCGACTAAATTTGCGGGGAATTGAATTGGTGATGAGGTCACGTAGCGGGGAATTGAATTAGTGCTGAGGTCATGTGACGTCAATTTTCCCGATAATTTAGCGCGGTTACGCCGATGCCGACGCCCACACCACGGAACACGGAAACGGGCGGCTAAGAGCTGTGCTCTAAGAAATGAAAGATGTTTACAACTCTCTGTAACGCGAAATTAGAGCGCAGCTCTTGAGGAGGAGGAGGGGAGGGTATGGAGAGGAGGGTATGCCTCCCCTTCCGATAGTACCATCCCCTCTTCCTCTCCTCTACACTCCTATTTAGCGGGAAATTTACTGAAAAGTTCCCCGCTAAATTTAGCGAGGAAATAGACGTCACGTGACCTCAACACCAATTCAGTTTACCCGCTAAATTTAGCGGGGAAACTGTGACGTCGCATAATGTAACGCGCGCGGTTACGCGGACGCCGACGGCGACGTTGCTCTACCCCGTAACGAGCATCTAAGAGCCGCTCTCGAAACGAAAAAAACCTGTTGGCAAAAAGCGGGAACGCGTTCTGACAAATTAAGGCATATAAATATGTGTGCGTGTGTTTCTGTGCGTGTGTGTGTGCTTGTGTTTCTGTGTGTGTGTGTGTGTGTGTGTGTGTGTGTGTGTGTGTTGTGTGTTTGTGTGTTTGTGTGTGTGTGTGAGAATTGTGAAACGATAAAAACGAATTTAATTCTACAAGAAAGCCAAGATTATTCTCAAGGCAGAAGAAAATCTTCAAAATGCCTAGACCAAGTAAAGTTTTCGATTTTAACAAGTTAAATTGTGACTGTACTTCCGTTAATTAGGATTCAGTGAAGTGCATCTATCTTTGCGTAAAGAATCATTCAAAAGAGGCGACCTTTAGTTTAAAAAACATGTTTTGCCATGTGAACTGCCCAATATTGCTTCCTGCTGCCATTATTTGAAACGCCAACTTTATCTATACATAACATGACTCTGTTAACAAGAACACACTGATACTGGTTTGCCCTATTTATCTATCAAAGCTCAAGGCTACAAATCAAATCCACGGATGTAGTGAGCAATTCTTTTGTAGAGCACCAATGCAGGCTGAAAACGTTGAGGTTCAATGCTTTTATTGTCATTAAACTCTGTAGCGTCACCGATTTCGTGTTCTCGCTGAATGTCCTCAACTCTGTACATAATAAATGCTGGAAAGCATTTATTATGTCTCGGGACTTACATAACAAACCTTGAAAAAAAAAACCAAGGATTAAATATTTTAGAATTACGAGAAGGCAATCCTAATATTATGCCCCACCGCGACTAAAACGATTTGACTTAATCTTGAATCGACGTACCTTCTTTTTGCAACCCAAATCCGGTCACTGCAACCGTCCCAATTGGAGTGGCTCCTTTTGGCGGCAGACAAATGGTTCCAATGTAACCGTTAGATCCCCGAATGTTAAATGGTTGTCGAAGTTTTAGAATTCCGATATCATACTTCTGATGTCCGTATCTTCCGAAAAAGTCTTCATGTCTTATGCCCCGAAGAACCTAAAACAAATATGGTTGTAGAGCAACGCTCACAGTTATATATGTCTTCTATGGTCGGTGACAGGTTAAGAATTCAAGGGAAGCTCCTCCCACCTCTTTCCACTTTAGCAGAGCGAACACTGGAGAGAAGCTGACCTCCTCGCCAACGTTCGCTCTTGTAAAGCGTAAATAGGGAGAAGGAGCTCCACCTGAATTCTTAACCTTTTATTAACTAAAAACTTTCTCGCCTGTTTGCTGATAATTTCTTAGCACTGCAGAGGCTTGGAGCATGTCACCTTGTTCAATTTCTTCGACATTTGCTTTGATAAGTTTAAATAATGTGTCACTCATCAAAGCGTGACTTGACAGCAATAATTATTTAGCGCAATAATGCCTACATAAAATCGAGGGAAAGTTTTGGAGGCTTCAAAGCTTATAGGTTAAAATGAAATGTTAAGTGTCAAGGTTGAAAGGAATAGTAAATTCAAAGTTCGAGTTATTTACTCAGTCACCAATTTTACATTACACACCCGATATTTTAATCTGAAGACAATAAAGGAATTTCAAGGTTACAGAAGCAGTTATTTTAGCGTATCACCACAGTCACATTACAATAATAAAGGAGCTGGTCTGGAACAGCATAAAAGTGGTACAGTAATGTTAATAAGTTTGGATAATGCTTGTTCATGAGGTCTACTATAGGCTCTGCAAAATATACTTGCGCAGAATGTCCTGTAATTGAACATTTATGTGAATAGGAGAAAGGTTGCGAATTGCAAGATTTAATAATATCAGAACTTCGTAAACCAGCATTTTATTATTGTGCTAAGCGCTTAGGATAATAAACTCACCTTTCGTTTCTGAACAAACAGTCTCTCAGGTCCGCTGTGATTTCGATATCTAGTTCCAGCGATAATTTGAAGATCTTTGAAGGTGAAGCTAAAATACAATGCATTATTTGTATCTGTAAGCAATCAAAAGTTTCCCAAATGCCACGCATTTATTTCTAACAGTTTTACGATTTGAAGCTGTTCACGTATACACATATTTTTATTCATCGAGAGTTGAGTAGTTATATCTACTATATTCGTCATTCTGTAATAATTCTGTTGTATATTGAGCAATTAGGACGGACAAATTATTTATACATAGCAAAAATAACATTATCGGCTGAGACTCGAAAGGAAATGTAGCAGATATATTTAATATTCGCGCGATTATACGCTGAGATTCTGATAATAACTATAGGGGTTTAATGACACAATAGACACTAAAGTCACATCTTTCAAACAAATTTAGGTATGTTGGCCCACTTGCACTCATTGTAGGATCAGATGCAGATTAGAAAGTTCAGATTCCGTATTACACTGCTTTAAACAAAATGCCGAAGCACATTTTTTCGACGATTATTACGAACACGGTACAGACCCTTTCACATTGTACAGGGGAAACAATATAAACTATTGGAAGTCTATGCTCTATCCATACTTCTCTAATCAACAGAATGTATCAAGCCTGTGGAAACTCAAAAGACAAATAAAACGATGGAGAAGATACTGTTCAGCGTGGGTGAATTTAATTAGGAAAACTACCTAACCTCAACGGCGTCTTCTTCCCCTTTCGGTACGTATACTTTATAATAATCAGCGTAAATGAATGCCCCATGGGCGAGAAGCTCAACGTGCATTGTTTTGTTCACGCCTTTCTAAAAGCACAATACGAGTGCCAAAAACTCGCATTAAAAATCGCACAAAAACGGTTTATGATATATATATATACAGGGTGTTTTTTTTTAAGCTTAACAGATTTGTTTAAAAAACGCCGTGAAAGTTACACTTATGCCGTTTGTGGAGGTGAGTTATACGGCCAGGGGGACATATTATAGGTGGCTAAACGTAACAATCAGTTGGCTAATTAATTAAAATTCGTTAATTAACTTTTTAATTAATAAAAATAGACATATGGTTCCAATTAGAAACTTGCTCAGCGTCATCGAAAACCCCTAAATACATCATTTTCAGGAAGACTTTGAGCGCGTGAGAAGCGTTGTAGTGCACTAAAGTTACCACTCGTGGAGCAGGTACAAGGCTGGGGCTAGATAAGAGACGGAAAAATTGCGCGGGCGCCTTATCGCAACCTCTAGCTTTGTACCTGCTCCACGAGCGGTAACTTCAGTTCACTACTACGCTTTTCACGCGCTCAAAGTCTTTCTGAAAATGACTGATTTAGGGGTTTTCGATGACGCTGAGCAAGTTTCTAATTGGAACCATATGTCTATTCTCATTAATTAAAAAGTTAATTAACGAATTTTAAGTAATTAGCCGACTGATCGTTACGATTAGCCCCCTATAATATGTCCCCCTGGCCGTATAACTCACCTCCACAAACGGCATAATTGTAACTTTCACGGCTTTTTTTAAACAAATCTGTTAAGCTTAAAAAAAACACCCTCTATATATATATATTCGCGACTCCAGCGACCTATAGGGGACGCCACTATCGGGCAAATATGGCGGTCGAATCCAGGTCGTGCCTTGCCATGTGCCAGCTCAACGCACAACGCTGGGGCACCAGCAAGGAAGCGTTGGACTCAAAATTGGTTCCCCCACGTTTTATCTTCCACGTTTCGAACCTCCGGCGATGTGTTGGGGTAAGCGAACTTCCAGAGGCTTGACTTTCTTCGAGGAAATAAGGAAAGGACTGCCTACTGTCCTTCCACGGGGCTGATGAACGTTGAAAAACGCAGAATGTCTGGCTCACGCGGTTACAGGTCGCGTGCAGAGCAACCTGGGTCACAAGGCGATACTACGGTTACGACACAGTCACCGGTAGAACTGTTCTGTCGCGCAATCCACCGACAACATGTAAACACGGAAGCCAGAAGAGACGAGCAGAAATCACGAAGGGACCTGTTCCGGCCAGTTCAGTGTTTTCCCGCTAGGTGCCGTTCGTTTTGCTGGAGTCGCGAATATCAACGGAAGAAAACGCACCTGAGACGGTTGTTGGAGTTTTTAAAACATAGTATTGGTAAAGTTGGTCGACGTTTCGGCCTGAGCCAGACCTTTTTCGAGACTGGTACATGAGATCAATCTGACATCTCATGTACCAGTCTCGAAAAAGGTCTGCCTCAGGCCGAAACGTCGACCAACTTTACCAATACTATGTTTTAAAAACTCCAACAACCGTCTCAGGTGCGTTTTCTTCCGTTTATACTTTTCGTCATCCTGCGCTTCGTTTCTCTCTCTCTCTCTCTCTCTCTCTCTCTCTCTCTCTCTCATATATATATATATATATATATATATATATATATATATATATATATATATATATATATAGCGTTTCCCGCCAAAAAAACAAAGTACAGCATAATTTTCACCTTAAAATAAACTATGAATCGCCGAACTACCTTCCTCTTCCTAAATGTTGTGCTAGCGGTTTGAACAGGGCGCCAAAGTTTCAGAACTCCCCTTAGTTGATCAATATAAGTGATTGTCTTAAAGTTACAATGGGAACACGGGGTCCGTTTTGGTCGTTTTCTGTAACTACCCCCATTCAGCTCCATGTATTCAGAGCTCCGTCTGCCGCAATTTTCCCACTGAAGATAGTAGAACATCTCTTATATGTTGAATATGATAGCGGTTAGTTCCGTAACTTGGGCATCTCATTAGAGCCGCTAGCGCTACATTTGTGCGGAGAAGGAGCGGTAACGCGCACTTTATTGTTGTAATAAAACAAAAACATCTCCATTTTCAGAAACACGTAGGACGTTACAAACCTTATGCTACCAAGAAGATCAACCGAAGCAGAACCTTCCCCCCAAAATATAATTTATTTATAGAGACTTATTATCGCAGCTGCTATTCAAAATTCATTACATTGGATTAGGACGGCAAACATATACAGACCTGTATCATTTATTGCGAAGGTCTTGCTTTACTAAACTACGACTGACATTTTTTCTTATACTACGTATGAAGACAGTGGAGGGGTTTTAATTAATTTACAATCGGGAGACTCTCATTCCCTTGAACTGTCTTCGGTATAATAATGTTACGCACTTGACGATGCAATGAGCAGCCGTGATGACTTCGTTCGGAGAGATCAAGCTTCCGCCACAAAAGTGTTGTCCATGCCAATCAAGCAGCACCTGTTCGGTTCAAGCGTATAATGGCAGAAGAACGAAGTCTGACATCTGTGGTGCTTAATTCAGCTGGAAGAGCGCTCGATTGTAACGTGACGCTCTCAGTAGTATCGTCCCAGTACAAAAATGACGGCAGCTAATTTATCGACATAGTTGATGAGAAAGAAGTGAAATTGTCTGAAACGCATTTTGAATGGAAAAAAAAAATTAAGGAATGTAATAATAAAAAAACATCGTTTCGTGTACTCCTTTTTCTTAAAATTTTGCCGCTCAATTACATTCTAATAACTTTTGTGATTTAATTATTACAATCCACCACTACCGCTACTGAAAAGATACTAGCGTCCGCTCTGTGGGAAAAGATAACTTTTATTTGGTAGTGGTTCGTTGTTGTTAGCAAATTGCATTTTAATTATGGTATCTCTTTTGAAGGTTAGCCAGCTGAACTTTTTTCTTGTACTTGTGCATTTGTTAAGTACAACAGTTTCTCTCTCCAAATAAACGCGAAAGCATTGTTGCATATACAGATTGGTATGGTTAAGCTCCTGATTAATCCTTTTTGCACAACGTTAAGTAGCTAACTATTTTATCCTTCATCGAAGAATACGATTCTAGCGTTCTCTCTTGTTCATGCCGTCGAGACACTTTGCCAATCTGCCTAATTTCAAGCAGTTGCTGGGTGAATAACGCACAGCGTTATTGAAAGCAGTGATAGAGTGCAGGCGAGCTGGTAATTAATCGACATCTTGGAAACCCTGAGATGGGGAACGATGAAAAAACGGACGAACACAACAAAATCTCAAACGCAGCTCAAAGCTGCGTTTGAGATTTTGTTGTGTTCGTCCGTTTTTTTATCGTTCCCCATCTCAGGGTTTCCAAGATGTCGAGCGTTATTGAGTTCGCGCTGGAAGGATGTGTTGTCATCTAGGCGCCGTTTTCATACTTTGATAACTGGCTGTTTCATCTTTTTAACTTGTTTTTCGAACTTTAAAAGTCGTCAGCATTATTTTTATTTTACTCTTCATAGACAGACCCATATATTTAATGCCTCTGGGCTTTATTTTATATCAAGCTGACTAAGTTTCCTTAATAAACTACTGTGCATCTCATGAGCGCTCGCGAATAAGGATAGTTCAGATTTTGCTGTTTTGATAAGACCAACTGGGATTTGACCGCTAATTACTGGTTACGACGAGACGCTACTACGCATTACTGTGACAACTTAGGGCCGCGTACTCCCTTGTAGTGAAATGCAACGTAGCACAACGCGTTTTTTTTTTTTTTCATGCCTTCCTGACAAAAAAAAAACACAGATGATCTTTTATTGCATAATATGAAAGCCACAGCGAAATACAATGGTCGCATTTAACATTTCATTGCGATGCTGGAACTGACTGTCTTTAAAAATTTAATTGTACCACTAGTGTTGACTATAACGCAATTAAATGAAAATCTGCGAGCGAGCTGGACAAGAGTGACGAAAATAAACCCTGGAAAAGGGGAACAAGAGGAACAAATGACAAACACAAATCTCTAAACACAGCTAGGTGACTGGTGCGCGACCGAAAGACACCGCCTGGTTCGGGTATCGAACCCGGGATCTCTCCGTTTTGACAAGAATGACGAAAATACGACAACACTAGAAATGGAGAGGTCCCGGGTCGATACCCAGACCAGGCGGATTTTTTCGGTCGCGCACCAGTCATCTAGCTGTGTTTGGAGATTTGTGTTTGTCCTTTGTCCCTCTTGCTTCCCTTCTCCAGGGGTTATTTTCGTCACCACCAGTGTCAGGGTTTAAAATTGTCAACCGAATGCAAAAGCAAAATACATTTGTTCAAGTTACAAAACCAGGGGGCCAAACTTACCTGCCATGGAAACTCCGCCGGCAGAGCGTTTCTTCCACCGACAATCCTTGCCTTTAAGTGTTTGCTTTCTCCACACGCTAGTACTAGAATATAACCAAATATCGAAACACTCTGACAAGGTGTAATTGGACAAGGGTCAATAGGACGCGTCATATATGTTGCCTGAAATGCTCTGGCCAGTATAAAAATATAGAATGCGTAAAAATTGCCGATGTTCTCGAACTGCTAAAAAAGACTCGCGACAATTATGTGGACAATACCAAACGCCTCTTGATGCGGTGTCGTAATTAGCGTAATAGGTTTATAAAAAGAACACCCACTTACCTAAGGACATTACTTCAAGAGATACAAGAAACCTAAAAACGCCAAACGTCATTCTTGTTAATCTGGAGTAATAAACATGAACAAAGCATCCCGGCAAACGACTGCAGCTTATATATGCATATCGCCCGTCTAAGGTAACTGTGTCAACGGAAGACAGCTCACGCTGGGAACATTCAGCTCCGCATCTCTCACTTTGGTTGTGACGGAAAGGAAAGGGAGGCGTAGCAACTAGAGCGCAACGCGCGCGACTTCAAGGGAGAAAATACACAACAATATTTATGAGACCTTGGTTTTTGTTTTTGTGCGCGCATTTTTGAAAGATGTTGGAAACGCCGAACTATACAGATGCCTAATGGGGCCTTGTAACGTTTAATTCGCCTGCGCAATACCTGCAGGTCAATGAAGGTAGGTCTGTTTTGATGTGTCCAAACAGAATATGTATGTAGTCGAAGCTTTTAAGGTGAACTTGAAAAAAAACCCACTGGAATCCTCGGAGGGATTATCGATGATTCGTTGAGTCTTCATCGAGACGTCGGCTGTCATTTTGAGAATGTTGGGGGGTTAAAATCAAGTCCAGTGACACCTAGCTACTTAATGTAGCTTCATCACCAGACGTCTTTCGCTGGTTTTAAACTGAACCTCTACATTGTACAATATATTTGTTTATTTGTGCAAGTCAAATTACCCTCCAAGGAAACTCAACCTTTTGAATTTCAACCCGGACAAACTACTGGTATCGAACTAGTTGGTTCCTTACTGCCCCACACCGTGGGGTTAAAGATGGGAGTGACTGGTGGCAAATTGATGGCCTTGACATCGGCGGCTACGCATGAAGGGTGAAGGAAGGGTGCCACATTACAGTGGAAAATGAAAACAGAATTGTTTTAGGGAGGTTAAATTTACCGCGATGCATTGGGGTTTTAATTGCTTGTAGACAACATGCGGCTGCCGTCAGCTGCGGTTCAAATCTCGCAGGAATCCATGTTGATGTCTCTACTCCTCTGTCTTCCTGGAAGAAGTACATGCTTTCCAGCTTGCTTGAGCTCCTTGGCGTTTGTCGGGATGATCTATATCTCGCTCGCCTATAAAATAAGATCGGCCACTCATGCCTGGCATATGAAGGGCCTCCCAAGCTCCTTCAGAAAGCAGCCAACTGCAGGCACCTCATGTATCGCTCCGCATATATTAATTCGCAGTGTTTGAAACCAAGGAATAAAGCACTGCGATGATGAGCTTTCTAAAACCCTAGTGTTATTATTTTATTATTATTTTTTACGGAGTATTTGGTGAAGTGAAATGTGAAGCCGAGTGGAAGGTAGACAAAAAGGCGACAAACACATCTCCACCACGAAGGTGTGCTATGCTCTATTAATCGCCTATTCCTATTCAGGGGTTAAAAATCACCGCTTTTCACCAACTAGCCCGTCCCCTTACTGTTCCCCCATGCATTGAATGATCTCGTTGGTCGATTATTATTTTTTTGTTTATGTGCTTAGCAATTACTATACTAAGACGATATATGCAGCCGTTTCAAGAAAAGGATATTGCTGTGGTATACACTTGGCAAAAGGCAATAGATTCCCATAAAATATTTTAGGTTATATTATCTTGCCAATCACACAATACTAGTCAGTATTAATATTTTTTGCAAAAACCGGCTATTCAAACGTTTCTTTTTCTTATTTAGAGTAGGTGAACAATGCGAATTATTCCTGGTCGTTTTACCCAGTACATATTATATCACGCGGACTTACCAGGTTGAATTAGCATGTGCTTAAAGCGAAAGATAACGTAGCAAGAAAAGAAACACACAAAAGCGTAAAAAGTTTGGAAGTTTGGTATACGTTTATTTCCCCTTGACAATTTTTATTATCATGATTATGACGTAACGTGCGTTTCTTAATATTTGTGCAATTTTATTGAAACAGTTTGTGTCAAGTACTGTCTTAGTTCTAGGTATTTTCGTCTAGGTTCAGGACCATTTTAATCTGTCTCTAATAAGCGGAGATGCATATTTTAACATTCGAGCTTCGAAAACTAAATACTGCTACAGCTTTGTGCCAAAAGCTGAGGAAATAACCTAGAATACCTCTTTTTAAATGATACCTCTAAAAATATTATAAGCACAAAATGGCCAGAACATAGTGTTCGCAAAAAGGGTATCAGGAATGCTTTTCTAGATACACCAATACTCTTAATCTTACGATGCACAGTTAGTTCCTTTCTGTAAAGATGTATGCTACGGTATAGCATGAAACATGTAATGGCGAAACTATTACGTCCCGCACACTGTTCCCTGGTTCACCGTTTGAATTACGTAATGCCCCTGAAAGCTTGCCAAACCCCCACCTCTTTTTCTATTTTATATTCTGATGTATTTTTTTTTGCAATTGAAACAAGCTTTATACGTTTTGTAGACTTGCTTTGTACCAAATTTGTTTTCACAAACAAGCTACTATAATACATAGTTTGCTTACGTTGCTGGCTAATCAAACATGGCACAAAAATTAGAAAGTGTATAGTCGCAAGCATAACATGGAGTAGGGTGCGTAGTTGGTCACACTTTCTAAAGGTCGTGAAAATTGGGATTTGCTCACGAGCACTCCTAGCAAACCCCTGAGAATGTCAAGTGATCGACGATCCAGTCTATGTAGTAGGAAACTTCAGCGTACACGCCGGGGTAGTTGGCATGTGCGCAGCCTATGCCCCACGACACGACGCCCGTCAGGAAGGCGTAGCCGTCGTGCCTCTGGATGGCGGGCCCTCCGGAGTCACCCTGCGTGTTTTCGTTAAGCGACAATGAGGCCCTTTGCTACTGGGAACTAGTTAGGGCAATTAATTTTGCAACGCCAGATGCCCTCTAGCGGTAGCAATGGAAAGCCGGAAAAAAAAACAACGTTTTTTAGTGCTCCTATTAGAAACCGCAGCAGAAACTTTCGCTCATGGTGGCAAAATCACGAAAACTAAAAAAATGCAAATTCAACAATAAATAAGGATGAAATCGTGACAACGGATCGATTGCAGGACCACTCAGCACGGAAGATAACGTCAGCAAATAATAATATTTGCCGGTATAGCAATGCCATTATTTTATTGTTTCTGCTATACACTTATAATGCCAGGAATATTGCTTTAGTTAGTAGAATTTCTCACCTCTAGGTTCCATCCTCAAAATTATTTGGAGCCCTTGTTTAGAAATAAGCTACAAATTCAATCAAATGTCCCCAGTACATTGACAAGGAAGGTAATTAAGACACTCAATCCAAGGCGACCGCAAATCAGCTGCTAAACATTGATGGACTTTATTTTACCTTATATTTATTAATATTAATATTATTTTATGATGGTCGCCGCTTAGTACAGACATTGAAGACATCATGGAGTACACGAAAAGTGAAAAAAGAGGTGTTCTGTATAGACTTCCAAAACCCTTCTTTGATTTTGCCGTTTCCATTACAAAAGTTGTATTCAATTGTTAGTTCTGTGTACATTGCTTTTCGCGTTTTTATGGTACAATAGTTTTTCTCGTTTTAGTTAAACAAACTTCTGAAAGTCTCATCTTTGTGTTGAAGCTTACAAAGATTAACAATGAATCTCACGAAAAGTGAATCGGGCAAAGTGTCCTTTAAAGCAAGCACAAAACAGATTCACGATCAAAAGCTTAATTACTCAAGAAGCTCATTCTCGTCAGTACAGAAAAAAGCATTTCGGTCTAAACAAATTTGAGGCCTCCTAAGTAGTAAACATTCGCTGACGAAGAAAGCCTTTTGCGTATTTCCGCCAGGTGGCGTACACTTCGCATTTTCATCATCCTCGACTGTCCTCTGTGCTGCAATTGACACAGGAAACTACATTTCAAAATAATTCAGTATTCTTTGTTGCGGATGGCCTTGCCGTCTTATCTCCCGCCTTACCAATCTACCCTTTTCTCACCTCGTTTTTCTACAAAGCGCAAGCAGCACAAAAGATTTACGATATTCGTTACAGGTGATTAACGCCAAATTTAATCCGTTACCATAACATTGTTTATAATGTTGTCAGTTAAAACACTACCGCTGCAAGGTTGTGTTGTTTGTAAACATTTCAAATGCTTGCATCTATTGTCACAGCACCAGCGGTCTGTAAGCACGCGATATATATTTATAGTAAATTCACGGAGACATTTCCTGAGCCAAAACAGACACTTTTGTGCGTTTCCCTTTATCTTCAAGCGCTGAGCTGCTATTTTGAGGTATTCGTCACGAAACCTTTCTCTTGCTGACGAGGGTATCCTTACTCGACGTATACACAATTTAAATGATCAACCTCTGCGCCCTGTCATCTTTGACTACTGTGCTGTGGAACGTACTTTGAGCATGCGCAGTAGCTGCTGAATATCAAACGCCGCTCATACGCCCATAGCCCATTGGCTCGGCGTTTTTCGCCTGGGTGATAAGCGTTTGAAAGGAGCACAGCCATACCACTGGGAAAACGATTGGACATAAGATCGGAGAATCTTCCTTTGGCAGCGTCAGTGTGCATCATTGATTATATACGTATTTGTAGTCGTTGTCAGTACAAAAAGCGAAGGGAATCCTACTTTGGGTTCCCAGCCACCGGTTCGCGCTCGCTGCCTTCCGGCATGCACTGGCTGCGCAGGGTCACTCGAAGCTCACCAGATGCTGAGGTGTTGTTTTTGAAGGTAGAAAACTCGCACTAGAAGCGGGACAACTGAAAACCCTCCCTACCATTCTCATTTGTTTCAGCTATTATAATAGCGTGTGTTGTAGAGAGAGAGATAGGAAGTGGTCGACTGTGTCAGAAGGATTAAGATGAAAGACATGTTGGAAGCAGTAGACAAACGTTTAAGAGTAACTATGGTAAACAAAGGAAAATAATTAGACATCGGCACGACAAAGATTTTACATAGCGGCTGCATTATGTTTTTAATAATCGCTATCTTCTGTCTAATTGTTTGATTGTGTCTTGCTACAGAAGCTCTTGCCAATAACATAAACAAAAAGATGCAATTAAACCTAAAGAACGATGTGCAAGGAATTGTATATCTAAAAGGAACGTATGAAAGGGTAAAAAAGGTCTGAGGAGAAACACAATGTCCATATTTCGTTCTATTTGCTGTTTAAAATTTCAGGGTCATTTAAAATCGTCTCTCGGCGAACTCTCTCGATATAAACGCTGTTTGCACTTTATGTGAAAACGAATCTCGAGAATTAATAAGAAAAGCATTACTACTTCGTTCAGTCGAGGACAATCGTAAATAGGCAACCTCTGCATCGTATCTTTGTTTCGTGTTTAACATCATATAGAGTGCTGAAGTTTGCTAACATACGCGGATAAACGAGGGTCAAGTCAAGATACCTTGTGTGACGAAACGTTGGTAAACCTGTGGCAGAGTTTGGCACATTGGACTTAGATTAATAGAGTGCGTGTGCACTCCACTGTTACACTCCAAATGAAGGGACAATTACCAGATTTAACTTCCCTAACCAGTTGAGCATCTAAATACATATAACATACGTACACCAGAACTCTAGTTAATTTCTCGCAAAGTGATATGAAGGATTTGGCTACCTGACAAGCATCCTTTCCACCACCTTCTTCTAACGTGCAGAACATCGTTGCTGCATTGAACGCGCTCGGTTGCCCGAAACTCTGAAATGCCGTTTTGTACATGGTCTCGCACTGCTGGTCTGGAATAACTGGCACGTCCACAGTCATCAATTGCTTAGACAGTTGTCCACCTTTTCGAGAAACAAAGAAGACACATAATCACCCAGGTTTGCATTATCAACTTCAGCAGAATGTAATAATTTTGAACAAGCCATCTTTTCAACAGGCACACATAAAATATATACCATGAACTTATAAAAGTTTATTACCTGCTTTCAAGGTGCCATATCCAGATACAGTAATGAGAGCCTTCATTTCATAATCTTTAGAGGGAAGACAGGCCGGCACCACAAAGCCTTCAGATCCCTTGAAGTCAAATGGCTCGGCCACTCTAAGCATCGCAATGTCGTTGCTCAGGTTCTGCCCTACTTTATAGTCTTCGTGTACAATGATGTCGGTCACCTGCGGATGATTGCCTCAAAAGATACTTCCGCAAACTCTGCTAAATATCTCCAAGGACGGTTAGTGAAAAAACAAAAAAAAATAGTGAAAAGATATGCAGAGATCCAAGAGTTCGTTTCTGCAGTCAGTTTACCGTTTGGTGATTGTTAGTTTAAGATTGCGACATCATAAGCGTGCACTCATCTATAGTTCACCATCACTTTTCATTTCGCGTTGTTATTTTTCTTTTAGTATGAGCATTCTTCGTCTCAAATTTACCTACGTCCAACTAAGGAGAGGTGTTCTTTTTTTTTCTATGACACCGTCATGGGTAAATTTACGTTGTCAGTCTAATTTGCGAAATGCGTTGTCAGTTTATCTGGCGAAACAACGAGGTTCCATCTTTGACGTGGCTGGAAAAAGATTCACCAACTAAGACTGGGACAAATTAACCCACTTGAACGTGCACATGCAACCTTACAAATTTACATGTGACCTGCCAAAGCACATGAGCAATGTTCTTATTTCTCAGGATTTTTGTACATTGAAACAGCCCACAGAGCAATACCGCATGTCCCTGCAAGACAAAATTCCTGCTTAGTTGCGAGAAAAGTAAAGTGTAACAAGGGTGCTGACTTTGACGTCTGTGCCTGGTGGTAGGTGGGACATGGACACATTCGTGTGAGTGTTGTGTCTATCCCAATTATTGCGTAATATTGACTTCCATGTGCAAATCTTACGTCTCGCCATGCAGTAGCGCTAACAGGATCGGACTTTTTTCATGCGTTATCTTTGTGCTACAATGTGTACCAATTATCGGGCCACTTAAAAAACCTATCAACAGCCCACCAAATTTCGCTATTTATCATACACATTTCACTCAGTTTTAATTTAAAAATCGAGTGCTTTCTGTGCAATGCTAAAATCAAGTTACTCTTCAAGTAGTACTGAAAGTTTAAAAATTCTAGTGCACAGTACCTGTCTGATTTGAGCCGTTTCTTCAAAAGGTTCTGAGCGGGATAATGCACCTGCCACCAAACTTAAGCTGGCAGAGTCCCTCCTATGAGCACATTATGAAGTTAATCACAAGGAGTGCGCGTGCATTAAAAAAATATTGTATGATTTTTTTTTACTTACAACCAACATAATTTATTAAGACACGATTAAAAATTTTCCACTTAGAAAACGAGGATCACGATACAAACTATTTTTGTATATTATACATATATATATATACAGGGTGTTTTTTTTTTTTACCTTAACAGAATTTTTAAAAACAAACCATGAAAGCTAGGTTAATGCGGTCTGCGCAGGTGAGTTATAAGGCCAGGGGGACATAGTATAGGGGACTAATCGTAACGACCAGTCGGCTAATTAGGTAAAATTCGTTAATTAACTTTTTAATTAATGAAAATAGACTTATAGTTCCAATTAGAAACTTGCTCAGCGTCATCGAAAACCACTAAATCAGTAATTTTCAGAAAGACTTTGAACGTGTGAGAAGCGTAGTAGTGCACAAACGTTACCGCTCGTGGAGCAGGTACTACAAGGCTGGGGCTAGATAAGCGACGGAAAAATTGCGCGGGCGCCTTATCGCAACCGCTAGCTTTGTACGTGCTCCACGAGTGCTAACTTTAGTGCACTACTACGTTTCTCACGCGCTCAAAGTCTTTCTGAAAATTACTGATATAGTGGTTTTCGATGACGCTGAGCAAGTTTCTAATTGGAACTATATGTCTATTTTCATTAATTAAAAAGTTCATTAACGATTTTTAACTAATTAGCCGACTGATCGTTACGATTAGCCTCCTATAATATGTCCCCCTGGCCGTATAACTCACCTGCACAGACCGCATTTTTTTTTTTTAAGAAAATTCTGTTAAGCTTAAAGAAAACACCCTGTATATATATATATATATATATATATATATATATATATATATATATATATTGTGAGAGTGACTGTGCGTACCGCTGCCGGCGAAGCATCGTCGTCTTTACTAACATGCGCGACACCATCGGCATCATCGGTGTACTGGCGCGGGGGTTGTGTCCGTTTTTTGGGCTCGTGCTCAGACGCATTTTCGCTGAGATCAGCGACAGATAAAAAGCGATCTACCGACTCAACCACCTCTGCCTCACAACGTGGCGTACAATCACTCCCACAGTTTTCAGCTCGGACTTCTTGCCGTAGTTCAAGCTGAAAATTGTGAGAGTGATTGCAAAACGTCCGCTGTGAATGGTGGAATGACCTTGCCAGTTTCAAAAGATACGCTTGCTGTGTGATCATCGGAAGGATCCCCAGACGTTAAAAGGGATCAGATATAATTCAGAAGGACTACAATCAATTACGGCCAAATTAAATGAAAGAAAGTCCCAACCGAGTATCAGCGAGTATGTACTAACAAGCGAAACAGCGAACTCGATATGGTGGCTGATGTCTCGTATACGCCAACTCTGGCTGTACAGTCTGCGGAGGGATTATTGAATCAGTTCCCTCCCCACGAAGGAACGCCCTCCAATGGTGTTCGGACTTTTTGTAAGGCTTCGCAGACATCTTCGAGTATAACTAAAACTACAGCTCCCATATCTACTAAGGCGAGAATATGTAAACCTTGTACACAGACGTAAATTAAATGTGATGGTATGGGAGGCGTTGCGTTATTTTGCTGGTTCGCAGTTTCATCTCCAAGAACTTTGTTAGGTAGTCTTCCTCGGCGTATTTGGGGTAGGTCTGAGTGGACGGAACCATCGGAGACTCAGAACGTGGACAAGGGGAGGGAGAACGGCGCCTGCTGTAGGTTCGAGTTCGAAATCTCGACGTGTCGGGACAAAGACTGTGTTGACGGCCGCGGTTTTTTCTAGCTGCATTGTAAGTGTCTTGGTCTTGGAGAAAGCTATGTGGATAGGAGATTTCGTGTCTCTCTTCATCCCTACGCTTCCCGCAGTACCGGGCAATATGACTTCTGATACCACAGTAGTTTCACTCTGGTCCGTTTTGGACTCTCCAAGGCTGGTACATGGACCGCGGGAAAGTGGCTGGAGTGTATGCAGCCGCAAAAGGGTGAGGGGTGAAGTTGTTTCAACGAGGCGACGTGCCAAGGGGTCACTTTGACGGCAATCTGAGCGAAGGTCGCTGGTGGTGGCATGGGGAGGGGGAGAGTCTTCGGAGGCATGGCTGCCAACTCTGTCCGGACGAGGGATCGCAACTCAGACGAACTTGTTTCTTGTCCAGCAGCCGAATACGTTTCGTTGAACATCACCCTAAGCTCCTCGCGTATGATGTCCCTAATGAGAGTATGTTGTTCACTACTGGTCACCTTTGGTTATCCGATGTTTGAAATTTGAGAAGTGACCCTGATCGTCCTCATCTCGTCGAGGTGCTGACACACGAATGTTATGTCCGCGATAGATTTGGGCTTCCTGACTAGGAAGACATTGAAGGCGGCATCTGTGATTCTCTTCAGCACGTGACGTACACTCTCGGGCTCGCTCGTGTCACTGTCCGCGCGGCGACAAAGTGCGAGGACGTCATCGATGTATGAGATGTACGTTTTGTCACCTTGTTGTTGCCGAAACTCGAGTTTCTTTTGGGCATTTTCTTTACGGCTGGCAGGCGTGCCGAATACGGCTTTGAGCTTGGTGGTAAGCACATTCCAGCACGGATTTTTTTTCTCTTGATTGAGAAACCACGTCTTTGCAAATTGGGTAAGGTAAAGTACAACGTTGAAGAGTTTAGTGGGGTTGTCTCACCTTTTACAGACGCGGACCCGGTGGAAGCTGTCCAGCCAATCTTCAAGGTTCACACCACGAAGACCCGCGAACGCCTTTGGTTCTCTTTGGCGACTGCAGATGGACCAGCCGAGGTTACGAGCTGTTGGCTCCAGCACGGGTCCAATCATCGTGAAAGCGGTGGCCGTTATTTCTGTCTGTGGCGTCATTGAAGATGTGTCAGCCGCCGTCGCAGTGATGGTATTTGGCGTACTAATGGACCTTTTCCACATACCGACGGCACCAGGCGGTGGCTGCACGAACTAAAAATCAAGGAAGTGACCTACCTGCACTACCAATCGATAATGAGAGCTACGCTACCCGTTTCTTCGCTCTCTGAGCTGCGGCGGGCTCTGTGCGGCGCGGGCCCAACACGACTTCCGTGGCGTCCACGTAAACGTCGTGTTTTTCTTTCCGTCCACTTTCTTTTTTTGTGTAACACAATTATATATATGCTGCAATTACGTGTTCTACTCGCTAATTCTCAGCCTCGTTCCGAATTTCCTCGATTTTTCGTTCCGACTTCCGCCGCTTGGCATCGGGCGCTCGCGCGTGCGCAGAACGCTTCTCGGAAAAGGTCCATTCGGAGTTCCAGGGCTACAGGAACGAGTTTGGAAGATAGGTGATACCGCCACGGGGTCTAGAAGCCGCACCTCCACCACGTTGTGAGGCAGAGATGGGCGAGTCGGTAGATCGCTTTTTATCTGTCATTCATCTCAGCGAAAAAGATTCTGAGCACGAGCCCAAAACAGACACAGAGCCCGCGCCAGTTCACCGATGATGCCGACGGTTTCGCATATGTTAGTAAATACGACGATGTTCGCCGGCAGTGGTACGCGCAATAACTCTTACAATATTTTTTACATATATATATAGTGTGGTCCAAGTCACCAGGCTCGATCTAAAATGGACCGTAAAACTTGAGGCCTGCACGTATCAATCTAAACTTTATCCTCAAAGGTGTAATTCACAGGTCGGTTTTTTCTTGTAAAATTACAAAACGTAGCTCTCTTTCTGTAAACAATAAGGCCAAGAACCTTGCCAGGGTCTACGGCGGGCAGCGACGCAGACGACAGGGGTTCAGTAGCGGGGTGTGTTTGGCGTTCGTATTGATAGATGGTGCTACCTCCTCATCACGAAGGCTCGCGACCACCGCGGTATATTAAAATGAACATAACTTTTTTGAAATGTGCCTTCGGTTAAAAAAATAAATTTTGACAATAAAAGCAAAACTTAAAGTTAAAAAAAACGCGTTTGCATGACGGCGGCGCTTTTGCTGCCGACGGATTTCGTCTGCGTGTCGTCTGCTTTCTTTCGCTGGTCGGCTGCACTTTCGGACGCTGCTCCCGACGCCATCTATCAGTACGAACGCCAAACACACCCCGCTACTGAACCCCTGTCATCTGCGTCGCTGCCCGCCATAGACCCTGGCAAGTGTCTTGGCCTTATTTTTTACAAAAGGAGAGCTACGCTTTGTAATTTTGCAAGAAAAAAGCGACCTGTGAACTACACCTTTGACGCAAAGTTTATATTGCTACGTGCAAGCGTCGATTTTTACGGTCCATTTTAGATCGAGCCTGGTGACTTGGACCACCCTCAGCAACGCCACCTTTGCCTTCGGCCTGAGTAATTGTTGTTCTTCGAGTTTGTATGACGCTAAAGTTATACAGAAATATACATTCATCTGGAAATCTTGCAGTTTTGCATACGTAGCACAGAGGTCGCCCGGGGTGCCGACGTCTGTGTCCAGTTTTCCTGTATTTGCGTTTAAGTTAGGGTTTCATGCTTGTTGGTAAAGTTGACAAAGCTGTTACCTACGTTCAATAATAATACTAATAATAATAATCGTTATTTTGATGTTCTAACAAAGAGTACTAAGCCTTTTGCTAGCTGTCTTAAAAATATAAAATACACGTACGAAGCCGAAAACAAAAGACATGCAACCTCATAATCATGCACACACTAGTGGTTCGATTGCTCGTCAAAAAGTGTTCATGTAACCAAAATTACAAGTTGGCCCACCTTGTAATATTCGAGTTGCATTTTTGTAATTGGTGACATTTACTTTATAATAATATTTATTATTATACTATTAAACGCGTCATTTAACGTATGGTATGACGGAAAAGTATTCAATGCGGTGACACCAATGCCGACAAGCGCAAAAAGGTTAGTTGGTCACGAATTTAAACCTACATATTCCGTAACGGGAAAACGTGTGTCGTCAATCGAAACGTCATGTGCCGATGTTGACACAATGATGAGAGAGATTCGTTTTAAGATGCATTTAACCATTTTGACACCTGTTGCAGGGTTAGTACTTCAACGCGTTTTGGTACCTATCTCAATACTTGCAGCATCTTTAAACCATAAAGCGGGATATTTTGAGCAATATGATTTGTAGTAAATTTTGGTCATTTGATCACTGAGGGTATTATTAAAACGTTTATCTGCGACGCCGTGGTATTTCAACATTCCGCACAGCCTTCGGAAAGGATAATGTTTGTTTTGTATTGCCACTCCGTACGCTTGAATACTGCGGCATATTTGGAACGTCTTAGTTCCAAGATTTAAATTGAATAAGCAGTTTATTTTTTTTTTTATTTGGCAGAGCCTCACAAAACAACCAACTATAACTGAGGTATAATATTTTTTTTTTTTTTTGGCCGGGATACAAAATTTTGAGCAACCAGTTCTCGTGAGGGTGACATTAGCCTGTGCTGTAATCCAAGAACTTCTTGTTTGTTCGTAGCCATAATATTATACAGTCAAGCTCAAATATGTCCTCAACATTCGCCATTGCAACACTGGCTTTCCCAGGAAACATTATTCTCACTGTAAAGTGGGCACGGTTCACGTAATTTTTTATCTTAAACAAACAATACTCAACATGCAGCGAAGAACACTCAGTCAAAGCTTTGGAACACCTACCCTTTGACGCAATGTGCGGCAGTGACTACTTCTGTCGGCGACAGAATCGTACCACCGCAATATGCGAAGTTTCGTGACCTCAAGGCGACCTGAAAAAACAAAACAAAAAGCAATCGTTTGAGCTAAAAAGTGTGTTTTATGACCATAATGCACTTGCCACAGCGCGAATTGCCGAAATCACAGCAAAACAAATTTTTTTTCTAATTAAGTTGAACACGTGTTTGCATTTGCTTACTTGCCATGGAAACTCTCCGGGAAGAGCCTCCCGGCCACCGACGATTCGGCGTCCGATTGTTTTACTCTCTCCGCATCGCACACCACCTGTGAAGCGGCAGAATAGCGTCTTGAGTTGGGCATTATATAACCGTACCCGTACAATGGCTGTCCCTACTGAGTTCATGACCGGCTTGCTTATTGTCCTGTCATCGCTCCTCGCGTTACAGTCGCAAACGTGGCCGCGTCCGATACACGTACGCGAGTTCAGAGAATCGGCCGTAAAATAGAATATTCGCGGGTTTTCTCAAAACAAACCCCACAGAACTTGTTTGACGTACCTTGAATCTGATGCAAAGATTGCACTCTTGCGACTAGAAATATTAAGGCAAACAATATCATGACGTCAGTATTTTTTTTGTGTGTGTATGACTTGGGATGTTTGCACAAACAACTTATGCAATCTGTTCCAAATACGAGGCCGAGTCGGCTTTATAGCTTCGGCAAACAGTCGCGGTAACTATAATTTTTCATGCCAGCGGGTAAATAGGAGCATTTATCTTGCAGTTGCTGACTAGCATGCGGGTGCCGGTTTAAGCTGGTTTGGGTTTGTTAGTGGACAACTATACGATTTAAGTACAGATTACGAGGGCCTGTTTGCTCGAACCACGGCTATTTTTCTCGAGGGGCTGAAAATGAACCGCCGTCCGTAGTAAATAAGACTAACTGGAAAACTAGCAAATGACTGGATGTAGAACAGATACATTCTTTACTACTGAGCGGTAGTTTGCGATATCTAGTTTTTTTGTTGTTTTTTTTTTTTTTGGGTGGGGGGGAATAAACCAAAATAGAAATGAACGTTATTAGACTCAAGCGGCCATGATATGAGAATAGTATTTGGTTAGTGAAAGAAGTATTATCATATTTTTATTAAATTTATTGTAAGTTTTGACATGTGAAGGGTTCATTTCTGATAGGAATGAAGACGTAAGCACATTTTAGTACTGATAAATTTACGAAACGTTTCACTGTAAATTGATACTGTGGCATTTGAGTTCGGTCAACACTGTTTCGTGACACTTTCTTGTTTCCGACGTTTACAGATATTTTATCTTTGTGATAACCTGTTTTGCAGTGTTTTTTCTTGTAACTGATTAAACCAGCGTTTTCCGGTGTGGCTCATTATGTTAGACATTTCTTTTCTCGTGGACGCAGTGCGTTCTAGCAGAGAGCTGCCAACGCATCGTGGACGTACAAAAAGTAGAGGCGGCTCTGGCGATTGAAATATTTCATGAGATGTGTTGCCAAGTTAGACTAAACTAAGTGAAGGGCACGAAATGTGCACCTTTAATACGATACATTTACTCTTTACGCATATTTTACACTGCGCGACACGATTTGCGCAAACACAATAACAACGATTATAAAATTTGGCTCGAGGAAACAATTGGCAAACTATACAAGTACCATCTACGTTGGTAAGCGCTATGAGTGCATTTCATTCTACTGGTAGTTTTGAGGACAGCCTCTCATTCGTAAAAACAAACCGTAAAAAAAAACTAATTGTTTGTTTGTATTATTTTGTGATCTGTGCCAGCTTTGTTAGATATACCCAGTTGTAGAACAGTTGTAGCACTGCGGGCGAATTTCGATATTTTTGTCTGCGAGTAGGATTTCTCGACAAAATTCATAAATTACCAGCACATTAGGGTGACATTTTCGGCGATATATTGCTCGGAGACCAGAGATCATTCTCAACTTCAGGGAGGGCGCCACCACCAAGCAGCCACGACTTGACTTATAGAAACTCTGTGCTCGCACCTGTGGAAATGTGCACTGAATACGTCGTCAGCCTGGCGGCGAAAACGTGAAACGGAGAAACGAGAATTAAATGCACGCCGTTAGAATCGCGGACACGCTCTGCCGCTCTCGCGATTTTCTACATTCCATATTGCTGACAGAGGCATAGGGGCGTGAATCAGCACAGGAGAATGATTTCTTTGTTCAAGGTCTTGCGCACAGAAATAACTTTTTTCAAAGCGAGGCGCGCTATTATAGGAAAGGAATGCTTCCAGGTGTCGCGGAAACAGGCGGCTTCGCACGCAGAGCAATGTACTAACAAATCCGTTAAAATGAAACATCTTGGCTGCATCGCGAAAACTGAGACAATATTGTCGCGCGCGCAGCTGACCGAGTAGGCAGCGCACACGTGGCCTAACGGTTATCGCGCTTTCCTTCCACGCAGAAAGCCAGGGTTCGATTCCTGGCTGCGGGTGCGCGTTGTGTTGACTCTAATGTGATGTTCTAGTAAATTCGGGGACCGTGCTGCTGATTCGAGGTTAGAATGTTCGACACGCCGAACCTCTACGCCGATTGTTCACAAGACCACGCGTGTACAAAAGGGGCTCCGCGTGGCAAGCCGTAGTCAGTTTCGCCCCAGCGTTCGATCCATGCTGTTACGCCGACTTCGACGCCCGCGACGCTCTGTTGTTATCCTCTGTTTTACTTTTTGTTTTGGCCACAAGTCCGCCCCATTAAACGTTCACTTTACTCAGTTATTCGCCACTTCATCGCTTGTCATGTGTGACAATATATACTAAACTAAACTTTAGAGTCTAGGCAGACATGTCCGAAATTTGAAATTCATTCGGTACTTCAGTCCCCTATGTTTTTTCAACGATATAGTTTCCTGATATACAAACTGCCTACAAGTTTGTGTGTTTTCAAATGTCAGCGCTTATCGAGGTAAAGAGCATAAACTAAGCTATGAACACGTGTTAGTTGGCAGTATGCTGCTGGAAACGAATATTGCCGGTTTGATTTGTTTCACTAGATTTTCGCAAAAAATCGCCTTCTGTGCGCTGCCATCTTTGTCTGCTGGGCTGTGGAACGCCTTCTGACTATGCGCCGTTGCTCTGCTGTGCGGTAGATCAGACGCTGCACATGCTTCTACAGCTCAGTGACTCAGCATTTTTCGCCCGGGTGTTAAGCAATGCAAAGGTCTATATATACTCCATTTCATTTTCGTCCGACCGGAACCGATACGCTGCGATCTGATGGGAGTCAATCATAGCCGCGTTAAAGCTGCATTGTAACGGTGTTCATCGCCTTTGTGCGTTTTCTATACGGAGTGCAAGTTCGTCTGCTTCTTGTACAGGCCGCTGCGGTGACGTCAAAGCGGCGGGCTCTGATTAGAAGAATAGTGGGTAGACCTCGAGGCGGCTTGCTTCTAGGTCTACGCACTATCCTTTCAATCCGAGCCAATCAGAGCTCGGCGTCCTTCTGACGTCACTTCAACCCTACAAAAAAAAGCAGACGAACTTGAGCTTCGCACTACCGGCTAAACCAAACATGCACAGTGAATGCGATGCGATCCTGCACTTTTTTTTTCTTATTTTTGAGCGTCATCGGTTGAGCCGGTGATATAGCAAACGCACCAAGAAGACCAGCGCCGTGACGAAACACTTTTGGCACTTCTTGATTGGCTCCATCGATGGTAGGGTCGGCCGAGATCGGACTTAAAGTGAAACGGAATCAGGGTGTAAGATAGACAGGTGGGGAAACGGCCCATAGAAGCCTACCTGCAGCGCCGTGACCGGATTGTGTACTCGTCTGCTTGCGGGTACCCCCGATTTGCGACAGATGGCGCTGCGGCGAGAAGAAAAAAATCGGAATCGAATTTGCATGGAACTTTATGAGAGAGTGCGCAAAATAAACCGAGAGTACGACAGTCCTCAATTGAAAATCCATGAGAAACGATCTCCGTCAGTTTAGCCGGTCGCCACCGGTCGCCCACCCGGAGTGAGAGTTCGCGGCGCTCCACATAGATGGCGCCACAGAAAAAGAGAAATCCGAGGGGGACACAATCCGGTCGCTCATTTGGCTCTCGTTACCCCACCTGTCTATCTTACACCCTGAACGGAATATACTTACTGAAGATCAAAACTCTATACTCGTTTTCAGATTAAAAAAAAAACAAAAAACGTGTTATGCGCAGTGTTCATGCGCTGCGCAATAGATTTTGTTGTCTGGGTAAGAAACTTAAGTTTCCCTTAATCAGTTTATTTTTTATTCTATTACCGCTCGTGATCAAGTACAGCTCGATTCAATTCAATGTTTATTTTCTCTCGTACTTACCAGCAGCATAAAGGCCTTTTCGATAAAGCACCATACCACGATAGAAACAATTGCAAAGATACGCGTATTAAAATGTATATACCCTCCTAAATTCACGGGCTTGCCTAAATTCATACTCCTACTTAAATTCACATGCATGCTTAAAATACGTTTTCAAAAACGACAGATTTGTGCAAAAAAAAATATTAAAATTGGTAAACTCGGTGTTTAAAACATGCTGCATTCGCGAAATTTGTGGAAAGTTACTTTGAATACCTCAAAAACTTTAGCATTTCTAGAATTTGTATTAACAGGAATGCGGAAGTTTTAAAAGAAAAGAAGAGTGGGGCTATTTATTGAACCATAAATTTACCATATGCAAAAATATATATCTCAAAGCGAGCTTCTCTCAAAATGACTACCTAATTTTAATTTTTCTAAAATCAAATTAAACGCATAATAGAATTTTCGACCAAATGTTTTGTCGTCGGTTAGTCGTACAGGTCTTTTTTGTATTCGTTCAATATTTTCACCTGCTGAAATAGAGATGGGGTTCCATGCCACAGATGCACTTCAAGTTTGGAGCACGCATGAGTAAAAATAGTAGTAAATAACAATGATAAGTGCTAGAATATCTAGATAACCGAGAAATATTCCCATCGTGCGTAAAGACTGATTAACAATGGAGTTCATATGAGAACAAAAGATAAGTTCATCATCCGCGAGAACCACTTAATCTTGCGCTAATATAGTCCGACTTATAGCTTTCATTTTACAGAGTATATGCAAAAGGTGAAGTGCTATGATTTTTTGTCAAAGACAATCTTGAGTTTTGCGGGGGTCTAAAATTAGGTTGTTCTTGACTACCACCATTATTGTACTGAACAAACATAGTCTTCAGCAAAGTGCAGTCGGTGATAGATTTCACCTCCCAAAACAACTTAAGCTCATCTGCAAACATCAATACCTGGTAGTGTTGCATGGACGACATCAGGTCATTTATAAAAATGATAAACAACAAAGGGCCAAGGTTTAAGCCCTGAGGCACTCCTGTCAAAGACATAAAACGGCGTGACAAGCAGCTAGAGACTCTAATATGGTTCTGTATTTTATGCAAATAACTCGCGAACCAGGCTATGTACTCAGAGCTAAGACCGTAATTCTCAAGTTTTAGAAATAACAGTTCACGATCGACCCTCTCAAAGGCTTTGGACATGTCCAAATACCTATACTGTATCTACCTGACGCCGACTACGACAAGTTGGCATAGAATAATTAAAACGCGTACACAGATTTGTTTCAACAGATCTGCCTGCGAGGAAACCCTGCTGCACAGAGGCTACCTTTATTTTAAAATAACACTACAAGCGACCGTTCTCTCAAACACTTTTGAGAATTCATTTCAAAGAGATACGGGAAGATAATTACTAACATCACAACAATTACCAGACACAAAAATCGAAACAACAATTGAGTGTTTTGCAGTTTTCAGGAAAGGCACAATTTTGTAGCGAGAAGTTAAACAATTTGACAAGAATAGGAACGAAAATTTCGCCGCAGTCCTTTACAATAAAATTAGGGATACCATCAGAAAGCACCGTCTGGTGGCGTTTGCAAAGAAGTTACTCAGTGTTCAACCGTGTTCGAACGCAGAACGTCGGCGTCTGGCGTTCGAGCACGTGACACTGCGCAAGTAGTGTCTCGTGCTCTGATTGAAGGGGGGCAGTGAGTAGGAACAAAAATAACTAACCTTTGCGCCTGGCCACTATCCGGCCAATCAGAGCTCGGCGCTCTCACGTCGCCGCACGATCTCATCTCCTCCTCTCCCTCAGTTCCTCACCGTATAGCATTCCTCGAAAAATTCTTCTCGAGTCGCTGCAAAGGTCTGCGGGAGTCTCTTTTCGCCAACGTGCTGCTAAAATTTGCCAACCCAGAGTTAATTCCTCTGTGCACACAACGCCCTAGTATTTTTAGTAGCTGTTTTACAGGTTTATCAATACTTTTTTATGTCCGTAAACGTCTTCATCCTGATACTTTTTCCCCGTTGCCATTAATTTCTGATTTACGCTCCAACATGGGTGACATATCGATCTCGAGCGCACCTGTTCAAAGAGAATGACCGCGATTATTTCGACCAAAGCGCGAATGCGTAAGTTATTAGACACTCTATCTCATTGAAAATTTGGATATAGAAAACTTTCCGTTTCTAAGGTTTAATTGAAGTATTCCCGCTATGACACCTTTGTGAAAAGACATGTTGCTTCTGACTCATTTTATTTTGCGAAGTCTTCTGCAGTCCGAGTTAATCTATGAAACTTTTGCGCTGATCGGGGATGTTGAATCCGGCGTGGTGCATGGCCTGCACGTCATATTTGAACGGTCGAGTGATCCGCTATCCAAGGGAGAAACGAAGACACTTCCATGTACACTCCAGGGTACTTGGGATTACCGCATTCCAATCCCCAAGCAATGATGCCAACCAGCACATAATTCCCTTTCTTGTACTGTACGACAGGACCACCCGAGTCGTTCTGAAATCAAGACGGGCAATAAGACAGACAGCGTCATTCGCTAAGAAGGAAAAACTTCGTCTGCATTTGGCCCTGTCCACTGTTGCAGTTTAAGAAGCCCTCCACTCCCACCGAAGCCCTCCACTCTTTTCACTTTATCGAGCGAATGTTGGAGAGGGAGACTAGTCCACTCGCCTCCTCTTTCCACTCTCTTACAGCGTTCGCACGCTAAAGTGGAAAGAGTGAAGGACTTCGCGGGAGAAACTTGTCCCGTTTTTCTTAACCTGCAACAGGTTGAAGTCAAAAAGAACTTAAGAAATTCAGGGTGTGGCTAGTCTGCCTCATTATCGCTTTGCAGCCATTGCGACTTAAGCCTTCCCGATAAAAACGTTGAAAAAAAAGTGAAACCTAAATAAGCCACGCCCGGCGTCTCTGAAAATGTCAGCGACAATGACTTTTCATGGAATATTTCCTCCGTTCAGAAGGTTTGTTTCTTTTAGGCAAAAATATTTAACAGGTGAGAATCGTCGCTAATTTTTGCGACTTTACAAAAATGTGGATAAATTAAAAGGTCGGGTAGGGATTGTTTTTGGATGCGTTTCTTTACATATCAGGTACACAGCCTCGTGTTTTGTTGTTCTATAATATTTTTTACACTCTAGCGCTCAGCGTAGACAAGGCTGAGACGTTCCCTTTCCACGTTTTTCGGAGTCATTTTTATGTTCTATAGGTACCAACTGAAAACTTCAATTAACACCTGTCTCGGCTGCATCATTTTCCTCACCTGGACCGTTCGTGGTCGGTTGGAGGTTTTTGATCCCAACAAATATTTTAGTTGAGTCGTCGGTTTACCCAGTTAATTGCAATATTTAAGAACAAACAATTGCTGTAGAAACCACTGTTATTGGTTGTCTATGAACTGCGATAGCTTTCGTCTACGACAACCTCAAGGACAACATCGAAGATGACGTTCTAGAGGACGTCGTAACAATTTAACAAGTAAGACAACCAATATAAATAATAAAGCACATTCCGCTGAAACAAAATGGCGTCATTCAGTTCAGTCTTCTGCCGTGCGCCGCCATTCCCTTCTTGAAACCTGCACGTCAGGCAGTCGGCACTTCAAAGAATGTCGCTACTATACTTCGTCTCACCCTACGATGGACTAAAGGCAAAAGCTACGGACCATCAGATCCAATTACGAGCCACTTAGAAATTTCGTAAGGGGTATTTCGCTTCAATGAACATGTCGGTGCCCGCGTCTAACGGGGGTGGACGGACAGTGGTTCGAATTGAATAGCACTGAGTGACTCACCAAATTTGCATCGCAAAGAAAGCCACAACATACAGGCTCTTCGCAGTGTCAAAGCTACAAAGAAGTGATGCAGCACTTTTTGATTCGGAGCATTATTCGTCCACCCCTAATCAATATTAAGCATGTCATACTTTAAAGTGAAACGTTATTGGACCTGGCGGCCTGCGGCTTCGACCTTTAGTCCATCGTGGGATGAGACAAAGTATAGTAGCAAGCTCTTATCTAGGAACTTAATTATCTCCCCCCCCCCCCCCCCCCCCCCGCCGCCTTTGTGTGCTCGGGAAAACTGCATGACGTCCGTTGCCTCGACTTCCCGACGATGACTCGCTTGACGCAAAGCTTACATCCGCTTCCCGGTCCTCCTCTCCCGATCGAGCCTATCTTCAGGTGACTGCATGACGTTCGCGCCATTCGTGCTGCCATTGGCTGCGGCCCTCCAACAATCGGACGGCGGTGCGGTGAATATCTGGCAAGTTGGTCGCTTGCAGGAGCTGGAGGAGCCCCGTCCGACGCTCCGGTGCGACCGAACCTCTTGTTCGACGGTCGTTCCGACAGTTCGCACGTCGGATCGGACAGTTTTGAGGCGCATGTCTCGCGCTGAAAACATCATCACTACTTTCTTCAACTTACCCCACAAGAATCCGATTTATCATCTGAGATTGCACAAAACATGGTACTGTTCATATAATCATTTTTGATATTCTCCTTTTTATCCACCTCTTCGTACCATTGATAACATTTCTCATCAGATAATACTTTCATCACAGTCGTATAAAGCGTATTTCTTGACCAGCCATCTGTCGTAAGAGAAAGGTTAGTTTCGCAGTTTCTTAGTAGCATGCTAAAATTATAAAATTTAGGCTCAAAGTAACGCACGCACTTGATGAAACTACCAATTTATACACGCACGAGCTTCTGCTAAGACACATATCTGTTCATACATGCGTGAATCCATTCATACACGCCCACGTCCGCACACACTTCTGTGGGTATGTTCCACTGATTAACTTCCTTTGAAAGCGTATCAGTGAAGAAATAAAACTCAAATATTTGCTTAACGAAAATAATTTTGCTTCGAATAAAAAAAAGCAAGCAGGCATTGCTGGCTAGTTTTAAGCATTAAAAGGGTCAGCGCCACGTTTCAGATCACGCAGATATCGGCCTTGCTTCTACGGTGTGCAGACGCGCACGCTCGCGCTTGTAATTATGTGTTTTTAATGTTTGAGGTTAAGCAGAAATTAAAGTAAAATGAACACGGATAAGTTTTTTTTACGATGTTGAAAATCATGTAGTTACATGAACACCATGTTGCAGGTGCCTTAAGCCGCAGTCAGACTGCTTATACATCACAGAAATTACATGGGGTTCGCTACATTGTATAAGTCAAGCGTGTGTTGCGTGCATCCTACAATAATATCAGATAACGTAAGATATGTGTCTCGTTTCCCTACAAGCAGCGTCGTATTATAAAACTAGCTGTTTATGCAATAAGCATTGATGTTGGCTTGCCCCTTCCCGACTTATCGGGTGTCCGTGCAACAACACAAGATTACAGCGAGAATATCATCATCCATGTGTTCAATGTGCGAGGTAGCTCAAACAATCAGAGTTAATTTGTCCCACTTAGGCGGTTCATCTGACGCTTGCGTTCGTCTTCGGCTACAGCTCCTGCCTCTAGTCACGTCGTGAAATCAAGGCGCTATCAGTTTTATTCGGCGATGGTTTCTGTGAAGCGAAGTCGAAACTCTACGAAATGGTACACCGCTTCAGACGCGGTGCAGTGACACCGCAACCACCGAGTCGCCTTACTGGCTTCTGTGTGCTTCTTAGAAATGTCGTTATTGAAGGCTGCCTACTCAAATGACGCCTTCGAAGCAGTATTCATTCATCAACGAAAAGTAGCGTCATCACCAAGTCTCGTAGTTGCAATCAGCCGCTTGGCAGGTAAGTACGTTAAGCAGTTGATTGCCCTCCCTACCCCGCTCTGTGTCGTTTAACCTCACACAGGTACCTTTTCTAATACGCGACAATGTCCTCCCACTATATCAGCAGCGAGCTTCGCCTCCTTCACTTCCGCATGGAGCCGATCTCTCCGAGACGACGAACTGTTTTCTCGACAGCAAAAAGCAGTAATCGGATAATAATAGTCGTGGGCGGAACACTTTCTAAAATATCCAGTGAATCGACCTTCGAGGAGAATCACTCGGCAGAGCCAATCGCTGCGATATACGGAAGGAGCCAGTCGAATCACAAGGCTGAAGACCTAAGAAAACAGTCCCCGCTATGACACTAATTGACTACGTCACGTAAACAGATGCCTACGTCACGTGGGCACGCGAAACGTTATGTTCAGTGCCACGGCGCAGACTATTACATTTAGAGCGAAAGATGGTTCCAGCCTCAACAGTCGCCGATACCTCTCCGTGGAATGAGGCGTTCGACTTTTCTCAGGGATTTTCGTGAAAGTAGACGCACCATATTTCTCAGGGTGCACCTTCTAAATTCTTCATTTTTCCCCCACCTAAAAAAGTAAAAAAAACAGTGTTTTTTGTTTGTTTTTTGATGTTCAGCATAAAATTGTAAAATTTAGAATCACCTGGTTTCTTCGCTCCATATCCGCAAATGATAACAAATCCCCTAACCGTGTAATATTTCTCCGGCAAGTCAATCGTTTTTATGCAACCATCAGATGCCTCTATGTCGAAGGAACAGTTTAGTCTTAAAATGGCGATATCATAATCGTACCCTTCCTTGTCATAACGCCTGTGCACAAATGCCCTTGCTATCTGTAAAAAGAGAACAAAACAAATGGAAATTTTTTAACAAAGCG
This sequence comes from Ixodes persulcatus, assembly GCA_013358835.2. Taxonomy (NCBI): domain Eukaryota; kingdom Metazoa; phylum Arthropoda; class Arachnida; order Ixodida; family Ixodidae; genus Ixodes; species Ixodes persulcatus. The sequence continues at coordinate 225,753 of JABSTQ010009065.1, read as the reverse complement.
CTCGGTTTCTATTTTCATTCGCTAGAGACGAGACGAGCATTCGCAAATTTCGCCGATGGTCGTACCGCGGTGTGAGAGTCCTGCTCTCTAGCTCCTGGATGATCGGCTTCACAGTAGATTTGTTCAAGCTTTAGTACAATATCGTCCAATATCGCTCGTATTTAACAAAACTAGGACTGACGCGTCACAGAGATAATCTCGTACTGTTTGCTCTACGTGGATCATCCAGATTGTAGCCATTATGATAAGCGCCAGTCCGCCATCTATAGGTCATGAAAGTTGCAATTATGGAGGTGCCCCCCCATGTACTCAAAAACAAAATTCACTTGAGGGAAAAATAGTGTTTCGTCACAGACCCAATAAGTCCAATTCCGAGAGTGACTCCTATAGGCTATAGAGATTTTATTAAATCGTATTAAATGTCGTGCATGTCTTACCTATTATGTTTGTAGGAAAACTGATAATTAATGTTGCTCTTTAAAACCAACGAGATTAAACAAATTCAGCGTTATTTGAAAACAAATAAAGAAATTAAACTTTTTTCAAAATGTTGTAATTCGTGAATGTGTGGATAAAATAAATACGTTTCAAAGCAAGCAGTGAATGTGCGGGGTACAATAAATATTATAAAAAAAAACTCCGACCTCAGAAAGCTTTTTGTTTTCGTGAAATAAAAAATTTGAAGAAACTTAATTTCATTGGTGCCGATTATGGCCATTTTCCACACGCACTGCATGTCCCAGTTAACAAGGTTAGTGGTACGTGAGAACAGGCAAGTCGTACCTAATTTATGTTTGACCATTCTTGTACACATTAAAACAATGACTGTGCTCCTATTTTTACATAGCGGGCAAGTCGAGCCAATTACAGCAACGTAATAATTGAGAGTTCATAACGAATGAAAATTTTGGAGACACGTTTTATTTATTTACTTATCTAAAATGTGCCCCCCCCCCCCCAAAAAAAAAAAAAAAAAGAGAAGGAAAGCAATTGGGATGTTTTTTCTCCGCAAAAATTAAATACGCACCACCAAACGCTGTGTTCGTCCAGAGGTAGTGCTAGCGGTCCGGATCCTATAGGCCAAAGGTTCAAAACTAGCCCTTTTCTCATTCAAAAGTTACTTTTCTGGACATTTTAACGGAAAAATTGGTTCTGTTTTCTGTAGTTTGAGCCACCGTCAGCCTCAGGAACTCATGGGCTTTGTCGGTCATCATATTACGATTGAGAATTTCAAAGAATTGCTCACAACGTTTAAGTAAGATACCGGTTCGTTCTAAAACTTTGGCATCTGGTTCGAACCACTGGTGCTAGATTTGAGCGGAGGCGGAGCGTTAGGCCATGAGTAGTTTATTTTAGTGATTTAAAAAGCAGTGTAAAATGTTTAGGACATCCTGTATTTACTCAAGCAGCTTGCAGCGCTGAAGTACTCCCGATTGATTGTACACTAATAAACTCTCCGAGGAGGGCACAAACAACGAGCTTGATCACTTTGATTGGAGGGTCATAGTGGCTGAATGCGAAGGCAGGAAGCCTTTGAGTTTACTCACTATAGACCGTTGTATCGTGGGTAGCGCCATTTTTATAGCGAGAGAGAAAAGGGGAAAGGGCTACCGGCGCTTTTCCCCTCGCTGGGTCGTTAGAAGGAATGGAAAGTCCCGGATGAGAGGCTTCGTCGGTGTTGGGCGTTGTCGTGATTGAGGGTTCCGACGAAGGCTCCCAGCCCGGCGACGCTACCTTGTGCCGGGTAGGAGACAGGACAGAGGAGCCGGGAGGCGACGAGCTCAGCAAAACAGAACACTCTATATTTACATGAATTAAAACATCGTTTCAGTGTTCGTACAACAACAACTTCACGGGTGTCCTTCATTATATATCCGCCTCGCCATCTCGCCGTCCACTGGCTTGTCCAATCGCAGGGGCCGACGTGGTCCTCGGCAGCCAATGCGGAAGAAGTTCGTGTGCCAGCGGCCAGCCAATGCCGAAGAAGTTCGTGGCGGGTCTCTCGGCGTGGTGGCTCGCTCGCTGAAGAGTCACCCACACGCACACGCAGACACGGACACCCAGCTTGTACAAAGGTTGCCTCGAGAGCCCAGTTCTCCAAAGCTCCCGCACGAGCCGCCGGTCGGTGCGAGAGCGTGCTTTGGTCGACGTGAGCCAGGGGCACGCGCCGCTCTCGTAATCGTGGTACGGGTGTGTCGTAGCCTTTCACAATAGCGTATGCAGTTCCCGAACTTTGTTCGCGCTTTCTTTGTTTTAAACTCGCAAACTTAATTAGAGTCACGGCCTTCGATGGTGACAGTCCCGCGGTCATCGGGACACCAGTTGCTCGGTGATAGGGTGCATGAATAACGACAGAAAGCGTCGAATACTGTTCGAGGACCTATGTAGCTTGCATGGAATCCGGTAACGCGAGTGCGGCTGCAATCTTTTTAAGCTCCATCGCTTTCCGAATGACTGGAACTGATGAACCATTTATTAATTTTTGATTGCAATGGGCCTATTTCAACGTAGCCGTTTTTAGTAATCAACGAGCGATACATGACGCGGGAACCTCATTTTAGTTTTGTAAACACCCGGAGCTGCAACCGATCGTTTTGCTGCGTTGATTTTATCTTGCGTGTTCGTGTTCCTTATATTTCCTTGTGGATGAACTGACGACGATATCCTAGATGTACTTATATCGAACCGCAGAAAGCCTCAAAGCAGTCACGAATTATTTTACTATTTCACGCAATATTTTAAGTACTCACCTCCAATTTCTATCGCTGGCGGGTTCGCTGCCGCTTTTCCCCCCGCCGCCGCACTGGCGGAAGCCATGACACGAAGAAAGAAACGTGCACACTGGGTTCTAAAACGCAAATCGCAACACAAAACGCACGAAACGTGCCCTGCAGCGAATATCCAGCGTTTCAAAGCGCCCAATCAACGAAAACAACCCACCGGCAAAAGTGCTCCAAGGAGCGCTTTTGGCGGCTATCTGGTACCGCGCAGAAGATCATCATTCAGGAAAACCGATAGAACTAACTTTCAACAATTTCCAGTCACGCCCGGCGGCGGAAATGAGCTTCAACTAAGTGTTGTGGATGATAAAATCAAGTCAATGTCACCGCTGCAAAATATTAATATTAAGATAAATTCAGTTACAAAATTTTACAAGCTGAAACAGCACGTATCACGAGAACACTCGCACGCACCTTGCGAGTGTACCCACGTTCATCGCAGGTTTCAGCGTTCGGTGCACGTTCTATTCACAAAATGTTCCAAGCACAGTCAAGAGGATGGCGTTGAGGAAACGTCTTTTCGGTTTCCGGACGCAATCCACTGCCACCGGAGACCGGGGTCATGTGAAAAGCGATGGAGCTTAAAGACACTGCAGCCGCTCTCGCCTTGCCGAATTCCTTGCAAGCTACACAGGTCTTCGGACAGTGTTCGACGCTTTCTGTCGTTATTCGTGGAGCCTACGATCGAGCAATGGTGTCCCGATGACCGGGGGACTGTCGCCATCGAAGCCCGTGGCTCTAATTAAATTTGCGAGTTTAAAACAGAGAAGAAAGCGTGAACGAAGTTCGGGCACTACAGACACCCAACACCGGCGAAGCCTCTCATCCGGGACTTTCACTCTTTCTACCGACCCAGCGAGGGAGAAGGCGCCGGTGGCCCTTTCCCTTTTTCTCTCTCGCCCACTTTCAGTGAAATGGTCTATATACTTCCAATGTGAGCTGGGCGCTGTGACATCAGAGGAAGTTACTCGGCACTAAAAGGCGCTTTAAAATTAAAAAAAAAAAAACACGAAAAACGCAGTTTAATTGGGGTTGAGATCTGGTTCTGTCGTTTATTTTATAGAGTTTTCTTTTAGTAGATCGTTGGCTGCGGAGAGCGGGCCCAGCAGGCGCGTGCTCAATTCATGCTTCGAAGTGACGGCACGAGCTCCCGCTAACCAAGCGAAGCTCTAGAATACAATCTACTAAAAGTCTCTAATATGAACTCGATCGTATGGCTCACCTTTCTGATTTGATGCTTTGCTGAGTACGGCAACCGCGAAGTCAGGCTTCCGGCTATTACACTTAAGTGTGATACTTTCTCGCTGGAAAGGAAAGACAAATGTTGCAGATCTAAAGTTTTGAGCGGGTGATTTTTAAGAAGTGAAGCTCACTATATACTTTGTTAAGCCTTAAGCCGTACTTAAGCCTTAAGCCGGACCAATCAAACAGAGTCCAGAGTGTAAGTCACTCTACATTTTCTTACATTCACATACATTCTTTGTGCGTTGAGCAATGGTAAAACACGTACTGAAACATGACGAAAACCACGTGGGCGTGCTTTTGAAACTGTTTGATTGATTCCATCAACTCGTAGCGTCGTTTGCGTCATGAAATAATGTGAAACAAAAGTATAGGCATCGTCTGCGATGGCAGTGTACAATGACGCTACTGGGTTTTATTTAATCAATCTATACTCTTAAAAATCTGCAGTGTCTACTTTCCCAGAAGGCACTCTGGATAGCCAATGGGTTTTATATACGAAAAAAACCTGCAAATGACAATGCTTAAATTATGTTTGGGCCTAAAAGAAACAAAAAAAAAAACAGCCTGCGTTGTGACACTGAGCATTGCGAAGCGTAATTATCCGCACAGACTTTTTTTAGATCTAGGCATAATTTCGCCCTCGTCATTGGCGGAGCCCCCAGACGCTCTTCAGTTGTTAGAGTGCAGTTACTAACAACTAAGAAAGCGCAGGGCGAGCCTTATTGTATTCACGCTCCTGACCTCCGGACTTGTCCTGCGTTCTTACTGCCTAACGCTGCAATCTAATTGACTGTGGAGCAAAGATAAGATAGGTTGGGACTGGTCACATACTGCGTTCCTATTGGTTACATTTATTGTCAATGAAATTAGCATGCAGTATCGCCTCCCCATTGTCTGGCATGCTCAGAGCACAAAGCTGTCCGCCCGCTCTGCGGCGAAAACTGCTTTGTAATTGGCGCATAATACCAATCGGCCTTCTTCTCATTGATTGAGTTCATTAAAGTATGATCAGCGATTAGTGTTCAGAGTGCATGGTTTCGCGAGGACTTCTGCACATCGCATTCGGAGACTTCCGAGAGTCTAATTGCCGTCTACTAACGCGTAAGATACCACGACAAAATGCTGAGTGCGAATAGCTTGGTTAAAGATTACGCTAGCTTGATCATGCTGACAAAGACCGGGGAGCAAAGAACGTGTTGTGAACGAGCTGGACACATGCTATATCTGTGTGTGTCTGACGTCACATCACGTTGTGAGGTCACACGACCGTGATGTCACGTGAGTACAGGTGTCACATGATATTCTCATCATGCGTGATGTCACGATGTCACGTGACGGTACGGCGTCATGTGACGTCATGGAATTACATGACGTCATAATTCCACGTCATGTCACCGTACTTCGTGATGGTTCTTTGTGACGGTGCTTCATAACGTTCTTTCATAAAATTTGAGTGATAAAATCTATTGTTTTAAGAAAAAAAGTGGAAGAGACGCCTAGTATTTTAGATATGTTGATGGCAAAAACGAATAACATCTACAAATGTAAACAAAGCTCAGCTCGCGGGAGCATTCATGGGGGAAAGGAAGAAACAAAACACTTACTCATCGAGGCAATGAGCCGCTGTCAAGACTTCCAGGGGTGAAATCAGGGAGCCTCCACAGATTTGTTTCATCTTACGATCTAGTATCGCCACCTATTTATACGACGTAGAATAAAATTGAACGAAAGAAACCTCACAATTAATACCCGTCCCACACGGGCAACTCGAATGCCATTTACAACGAATGACATTCGTGTGATCGACGAATCGGCTCGCGATCTGTCGCGCGTGGAACGCCCCACGCTCGGAGTGTCGCGCGCTGATTGACCGATCGTTCAAATGTCATTCGTTGTAAATGGCATTCGAGTTGCCCGTGTGGCACGGGTATAAGCCTCTCTCGTAAGTTTTAATGTTCGTTCTAATGAAATTTGGGGAACTAAGTTACGTATTCCCTAATAACATATAAAAAAATCGACCCCTTACTGAGGTGCGCCATATTCTACGATGTGCCAGCTGAACAAAACACACACACAAAAAAAAAAACTACCATTCACACTGCTGGACTTGCAACTGTTTAACGTTCCTATTTGTCTTTTTCTTTTTTCGAGTCATTAATTTTTTTTCTTTAACGGCCGAGCTGTTAAAGGCTAGTTTCTCCAGGATCGTGTACCCCGCAAAGAAATGAAGACACCGAACTCTGGACACCTACCGCCATCTATGAGCGACGGCGGCAAGCCACGTATCTCGCTGCCGCCGTCGCTCATAGAGGGCGGCAGCCTTTCCACTCTGGCTTGCCGACTTGCGGCCGGCCATTACTTTCCATTGTACAGCTCTGCTGGTCTTCCTTCTTCACCAGAGTGGAAAGGCTGGAAGTTTGTTTATCGCGTCAATCATATTTGCTTTTTCTTCAAGCCGCTTTTCAATTTCTGCTTTTTGGGATGAGGCGGTTCCACATTCTTCATTTTTATTTTATCCTTGCCCGGACTTCGGAGCTTCCTCTTCTGATGGTTCCTGTGGGGAGCCATGGCGTCCGTGCAAGGATAAAAGAAATAAAAATAATGCGCAACCGCCTAATTATGGCGGCTATAGGGGTAAATGTATCGAGCGCTCCGCATTCTTGTGTAGTTCCACGTGCCGCCGCTTCATGACGAAAAAGTGGCGCTGTAGCAAGGCTACCATCAATTTACGACTCTGGCTAGCGGTAAAGCCCCTTTATGTTTCAAAAGTAGCGCAGGGTGCGTCGATGCACGACGCACGTGCAACGTGCATCCCTTGGGACGATCATGGCGGCACAGCGCAGCACTGGGTACAGGTAAGGACAGGCACTGGGCTAGATTTCAGACGCCATGTTCTTCCCAGAAGTGGCGCGCTGCATGCGTCTCGAGCATTTTCCTAACAATGAATGGCGCCACGTTTTCCAGGATAGAGGTAGCTTTAGCTACCGGGCTTCAGCTACCGGTAAAAGCTCCCGGTGCATAGCTGCTCGAAGGGGCGTGGCGTGAAGCGTCTCGAGTGTTGTGCGCGAGCGCGCGGGGCGCGGAGAGCTTCTCGTACTACGCGTGCTCATGCAGGACGCACTTCTACGCGTGGTGCTATTGTGCGCCGCATGATGGCACCAGGCGCAGGGTACCAGTAGGTACCAGTGCTACCGTCGTCATGAACAAGCGGCACACCTCAGCTTATAGCCAGCATTGCCTCATCTCAAAAATCAGAAATTGAAAAGCGGCTTAAAAAAATTATTGACGCGAAAGAAAGAGAAATAAAATATTAATTACTCAAAAAGAGAAAAAGAAAAAGAGGATCATTAAACAGTTGCAAGTCCAGTGGCGTGAATGGTGTTTTTTGTGTGGTGTATTTTTTGTTTAGCTGGCCTATCGTTGAAATGAACCAACTAGCTCAGCTTAAAGGGGCCATGAAACGAATTTTGGGATGGGATAAATTGTTTTAAATTGGGACTTTACTAATCGCACATCGTTTAGTTGGCCAAAAGAAAGAGGGTAGAAAGTCAAAAGCCAGCTTTTCGGTCCGAACATTTGAAAATATAGCGGACTATTTTGTACCTTCTTCCTTTCGAAAGATCTCCGCCTTTTCACTATGACACATCCGCGGTTCCCAAAGCGCGTCAGCGGCTCCAAACTGACGTCAGCCGAGCCCAGCTCACGCATTGGACACGAGAACTGCGTCACTCGGACGTATGCCCTCGTCAACAATAAATCCGTCGACGAATATTCGGATTCGCGTTCGCGGCCAATGAGTGCCCTGACGGAACTTATCGTCACTGGAGAATGACAAGTTCTATGGTGTGCATAAACAGCACGGTGGAAGCTAGGAGTCATCGCACCGGTGCCGAAGAATGTCACGGCGGCGTGATTTCACAATTCGCATTCGAGTTGAGGATGAAAGCTAAGGAGGAAGAAGTAGGAAAATCGTTTCATGACCCCTTTAAGCCAGTGTTATTAGATTAGCACAGTTACGGAATTGCTCATAAACGCTGCATGCACGAGCAGTCCCCCCCTCCCCCCCCCCTCCCCCCTCACTCACCACGACTCGCCTCCCGTCGTTCGACGCGCCTGACGGCTGCTTTAATAGAGAGTTTTAGTAGATCGTTCCGATGACTCCGATAACGATACCCGATGCTCTGCCTCCGCCTTTGCACTTACATATATAGTATCGTTATCGGGGGTATCGGAGGTATCGGAACGATCTACTAAAACTCTCTAATAACTGCAGTGTATTTTATGGGATACGTAGTACGTTTCGAAACGCAGCGTCTAGATGGCGTTTCGTCGTACTCTATGGAACACACAGTTTGTAAACGAAAATCTAGATGGCGCTTTGAACGACGGGAGGCAGACTGAAGTGAGTGAGGGGGGGGGGGGGGGGGGTATCCCTTTCCGCGGGAGTTCCACAACTGAGGTAATCTAGTAACGCTGGCTTAAGCCCGTGACAATGCTCTATATTTAATTCAATGCAATTATATTCAAAATTTTTTTATATATTCGCTGGAGGGTTTTCTAAATGTCCTTGAGAGTTGAAAGAGTTGTATGCGTCTGTTTTCGTCCCTGATTTGTGTTTATTTTTTCCAATTGTTTAAGAAAAAACGTATCACTATTTTTTTTTTACAAAAAGGGACCTGTGCCTCATAATCCTACATGGTAAAACCCACCTGTGAAACACGTCTTTTACGAAAGGTTTTGATTGCTACATGCAGGCGCCGATTTTTATGTCCCATTTTAGATCGAACCTCGTCATTTCAGACACCCAATACATCTGCTCTGCTTTAGTGCACAGTGCCTTCTATGTTCGTATTCCTTTATTTCGCTGCCTCGTTGATCTTTCTCTTTCTTTAACTTATTCGAGTTGTGTGTCGGCGGTTGTTTGTCTTAAAGGGGCCCTCCAACAGTATTTGAGCGTCTACTTTTTTTTGCGGTTTCTCCACGCTAGTGGTCCCGGAAACCCAACGGACAACGAAAGAGTTTAAAAATATTAGCGCATCATATTTTAATTTGACAACTCGGAAACACCTCCTCCGACGGTGGCGCCGCGAGGTGCCGAATGCGCGCGCATAACGGCGCTCCCTTTCACTATACGTCACATTCACTGGGTTTCGTGATTGGCGAGAGCCGTCCCAGAAATTTTGAAGCGGAATAAAGTATATCACACGTTAACCGTCATTATTTCTCTAAAAAGTCGGTTTTATAGAGCTAATAAAGTTGCAAATTAAAGTTAAAAAAGGGCGCAAACAACGCCTCGTCGCTCATGCGCGCCTCCCAGCGGCGGAGTACCTCCTACTCGCCGAGGTGGCTCCGGTGGCGGAGTTGCGGGAGACGAGGCTTCCGCGGCTGTCGAAGCGGACTTGTCGCGGCGCTTGCGTGGTGTGCCCTCGTACGGCGCGACGCCCAGCTCCGCACTCCTTTTTAAGAATTCGCCGCTCAAAATCCGATAAGCCCGGTAAATTCATCGATGATGGCAACCCGATTCCAAAGGTACGATGGTTGCAGCGAGGCCTAATGGCCGACCGGGCCGACGGGCTATCAACCAAACTCGCGTCCAATTGGCCAACCGCTTTGTTCCAATCGCTAAACTGTTTCATTTTACGTCATGAAGCGCAATGTTTTGCTTATTTAAAGTTGTTTTCTGCGATATTTAATTTGCTAATAACTCACAAAATATTTCGAATTTCTGTAATATTTTTTTTCCTCGGTGTTCCTGCTTTCATGGAGCTCCGTTTCAGCGCGAACTTCAAACCAGTCAAAAAATTGTTGGTGGACCCCTTTAAGTTCCTTCTTTTTGCCCTATCCTTTTGAGCGCTGTTTTTATGATATTGAACGATCACTAACTAGCCCAACTTACAACATTGCTTCTAGGTTAGTCATTCCGATGAAGATTTGTACACCTTATTGTTCAGCAAGTTTCAAAACATCTTGCCCCTTTTCCTTTCAGTATAAGTCAGGACAGTTTTACAAAAAGTAGGAAACGCATTGTTATGTTTCTTATCAATGACCTGCTTGAATTGTGAAATGGGGATACATGTATTCCCTAGGAAGACGACAAAATAGGTGAAATGTTGACACAAACAAGTCAGTTGAAGTCAAAACAAAGTACGTTCAAGCATACCTGAAACGGAAATTCCCGGTACGTCGCTGGTCGACCCCCAGCTATACGTTCTTCAACACGCGGGAAACTTGCACTTTGGGACAGTCCTGGAATACGTAAAATATACTTTAATGCGGAGATACACAACTACTTTATAGAATAGTCTAATTACTTTATTTTTGTCACCTAGATTTTGCTAACAAACGGCACAAGTGCACGGGTAGGAATCTTGCGCTTATACTTACATACACAATTCCAGTATTTGGATATGAATTGCAAACCCCACAACCAAGTCGCGTGCAACAACTGCTTAGGCAAACAAGCAGTCTTCCTGTCGAACGTGCTGACAGCTAGGCATCAGTTTGCTCAAATACGTTTTGTTTTGTTTTGTTTTTTACAGGGGGGGGGGGGGGGTGATTTCTTTTACTCATTTATTTTTTGAAATATTCTAAAGAAAAGCAAAGTTAAATATTTTATATCCTCATTCAGTTCACACTACTCGACCAATAATTACTTTACCTAATGCAGCTACCCATTACTTCGACGCCCCACGTGAGACGTAATTATCTTGGCTCAGATTTTTATGACACTCAGATCAGGATGGGGCATGACAACCAGAGCAGGAAGAAATTTGTGAACATTTCTACATTTCAAAATAAAGGGAGGGCACCTCCGAAAGTTAATTATTAATTACATTACATACATGAATGCGAGATAGCGTTTATTTGGTGAAATTACTGGTTGATTACATCGGTAGAGTGTAGTGTTCCGAACTTCGCGGGTATAACTTTAAAATAAAAAAAAATAAAAATTCAGCGTTTGTTTTGTTGTCTTTTTTTGTTGTTTTTTTTTATTTTTCCATGGCTCAGAGATTTAGTTGCAGAGCTGCAAACAGAAGCCTGTGGGTAGTTATCCTTTATGAACACACTTCTAGTAAAAAAAATTACACCATCTTCCCGAGGGGAACCATGGGGTGATGCGGAGCATCGCGGATCGTTATTAACGGTGTTATTAACGGTGTTAGTAACGTTGTTAGTAACGTTGCTAACTTGCGTGTTATTACGTTGTTAACTTGCGTTGGTTACCACACGTCGCGTGAACGTTGTTGGAAACTCCGCGATGCTCCGCATCACCCCATGGTTCCCCTCGGGAAGATGGTGTAATTTTTTTGTCTCCAGTGGACGTAGCGTTGCTGTTAGTTTGTGGGGTGGTGCTGACGCTTGCTTGCGCCAACCCACTAACTGACGGGACTGTTGCTTCCATCACACTTCATCGGAAGAACGGAGTGGAGTCAACAGCGCTGAACTGAACGCGCGCAGCGCGCTACCGCTGCTTATATTCACACTTGAAGGAGAGAAGACTAGAGGAGGAGAGTTGCGCATGCGCGCGCGGTGTGAGTAGAAGTGAACGCACGCGAAGTGCACGCAGCTGGTAGAGAGAGAGAGCGAAGAGAGTAACGCGCAGCTGTTGGAGAGAGGGAAGGAGGAGAGTTGCGCATGCGTAGTGTGAGTGCGGACTACGACGCCGCGGGACATAGACCCGAGCAAGAGATGCTCCGCATCTAATAAAAGTTTCGTAGGCATCAGCACGAAATCCCACCTGTCGTTGAGCTTATAATCTGTTTGCATTTTCATTATGACTCGACTTCTCAGCAGTGAAACATCGTATTTGGTGAAACATTAAGTCAATGAGAAAATTGACCGCATCTCCACGTGGTGAATGATGTCGCTTGGGGCGAAGCTCTGGTGGTGCTCTGCGTAGACGCCGAGCCGCAGCATGCCGAGCCTTTTCATTCATGTCAGTAGGAGAATGTGTGGTTTTCTTCTTTCTCTTTTTTTAAGCAGACAGATGGGATGGCATCTCAGAACCCCCTACTCTTTTTTTTCTTCTTTTTCTTTGAGCCTTTTCATTCATGTCAGTAGGAGAATGTGTGGTTTTCTTCTTTTTCTTTTTTTTCTTCTTTTTCTTTTTTTATAATTTTTTTCATCTTTTTCTTTCCAATTTTTTTTTTTGCCCTACACGAGCACGTGAGCATGTGCTCACGTGCTCGTGAGCACGTGATCTCACGAGCAGAAGCACGAGCACCCGACGCCGGCCTACGGCGGACAACGGACGGCGGACGGACATGGCCAGCCCCTAAGGAGCTTCGCCCCTAAAACATATCTGATTCCTGTTTGTGTGATGAAGCAGCAAGTTGCAGGCGTATCGTTTTCTCTGTGTGTTGCTGGCTCGCCTCGCGCGCTGATAAGCATCGGCACCTCGCTTAAGGCCTGTTCACACATGCAGCGGAGCGCTACAAGCATAGCGCTAACCTCGCGCTAAGCGCGTGCTGACCGGAGCGTTCACCAGCTTTGTAACGCACCGCCAAAACTGTTGCTCGTGGCAGGCGATAAGTAGCTGACGGCACGTGAGGAGCGCTAGGGTGCCTACATGTTTCCGGCGGAAACATGTAGGCACCCTATGGAGCGCTACATCAGCGCTTCGCTTCATATGAGAACCGGCCTTTACTCCGCCTCTACTTAAACGGCTTTGTTTCTGAAATAAACGCCTTTTTGCAAGCGCAGTTGCTGGCGTCCGCTTCGGTCACTACAGGGGCAACAAGGCGCGGATCCGTGCGGGCCAGAGGCAACCGGCAGGATGGCTTTAGGCACCCGAGTTCGTGAGTTCAATCTGAACGGTAGTTCGTCTTGGGAATATCACGTCGAGCGCGTCAAGTTATGCTGGGCAGCTCACAAGCTGGAAGAGGACCCCGTAAAGAGAGCTGCGTTACTCAGCTGCTGTTGGCAAGAAACGTACAGTCGGGGACAAAAGTCCCCAGGACGCGCGAGCTGCGACTGAAACGCATTGCTCTGCCATCTGCCGGCGGGTCGCCTGGTTTCGAGATCACACAAAAGCGCATGCGCGTCCTACTGTGCCTGCAAACATGTGTTTTCCCGCCCTTCTACGGCGCGGCCCCTAACTCGGAATCGGGCGCGTGGTACCACCTCGGAGATAGCACTTGCGCGACTGACAAGCGTCTGCTACACATTCCGAGACTGGAGATACCGCCTGCGGCATTGCTCCGCATTTCGCCGTGTCAGCGCACCTTGCTTTATAACCAGTTGAGTTTATCGCTCAGTTGAGCTGCCGTGACTCCATGCTTTCTAGGTGCCATGTCAGTAAGCGCTATCTCCGAGGCGGTACCCCGCGCCCGATTCCGAGTTATACTTCATTTCAGCTTCGGTCCGAGCGCGGCCGATGTAATGAGCCGAAAGGCCAATCAAACAGCGCAAAAAGCGCAACGTCATGGCGTGCTCTCTGCGGTTGATAGGACCAGCCGGTATTCGCAGTCTCTTTGCGCGTGCTCCTACGCCGGCTAGTCCTATCAAGCGCAGAGAGCACGCCATGACATTGCGCTTTTTGTGCTGTTTGATTGGCCTTTCGGCTCATTACATCGGCCGCGCTCGGACCGAAGCTGAAACGAAGTATAGGGGTCGCGCCGCAGAAGAGCGGGAAAACGCGCATGTTTGTAGGCACAGTAGGGCGCGCATGCGCTTTTGTGTGTTCTCGAAACCAGGCGACCCACCGGCAGATGGCAGAGCAATGCGTTTCAGTCGCAGCTCGCGCGTCCTGGGGACTTTTGTCCCCGACTGTACGTACGCCCTGATAGCGACCCGTCAAGCCTCTCCGACCTCCCAACGTGGAATACAAGGTCATCGTCGACGCTGTGGAGAATCACATCCCCGAAGCCATCCGAACTCTACTCAAAGTATGTAGTCTCGAAACGTGACCAGCAAGACGGAGAGTTTGTGGCTGACTATGTCACCGCCTTGCGTGTGACTGGCCGAAAACTGCGAATTCGGCGAGTCGGCGTTTCCCCTGCACATGATGCTGCGTGACCGGCTGGTTTTTGGCATTTCCGATGGCGTAGTGCAGCAGTGCCTGTTAGCGGAAAAGAATTTGGTGTTCGACACAGCGTACGAGCTAGCTGTTACATCAGAGACAACTGCAAAGCAGCAACAGGTGACGTACGAGTGGCAAGCGGCAAGGGCAAGGTCACGTAGAAGTTGCCACAAAAGGTACTGCACCGTTCCGGAAAGCGAGCTGCCAGCCGAGGAGCGGGACGAAAAACCGCCGAGTCAGCGTCCCGACCGGCGTTGTCCGCGATGCTTCGGCAACAACGAAGCGACGCGCTGCAAGTTCAAGAATGCGGTCTGCTTCAGCTGCTCATGAAAAGAAAAAAATATCAAAAGCGTGCCGAAGGAACAAGAAGAAAATCCCGGTACAGCATTATTTGGACGACTCAGCGAGTTCCGATAGGACGGAGCACGACGGTTTGCTCACCATCAGTCAAATAAAAAGCGGCTGTCCGAGGTATATCGTCACCGTAGCTATCGATGACAAAAAGGTGCCCACGGAGGAGGATTCAGGCGCGGCTTGGTCGATTAGTAGCCAGAAGGAATTCCACAAGCTGCAAGCGGCGAAACGCATTTCTCTTTAAGACCCGGACACGCATAACCTAATCTTCACTCTGCTTTGTTGTCGTGTTGTTTTGTTGTCATTGATGGTGCGCTTTGCTTGGCTCATGTGGTCTTGTGATTGCGGCTTCCACAGTGTGTATATTAGTTCTGATTTGTTGCTTTGTTGTCGTATGTGACACTCTTATCTGCCACGGCTGAGCTGTTGGGGGGGGGGGGGGGGGGCAGAGGCCCCGTCAAGCACTTGTGCCTTTATTTCTGCCCCAATGCGGAAAAGTATCCGCAAAAGAAATAAAAAAAAAACTCGCGACCTGGACACGGGGGGTGTGACCCGGACATGTGGGGGAGGGGCTGGACACGGTAGGACAGAGTTAGACACGGCCGGTGCTGACGCAGTTATCACGTGCTGCTATTGGCCGTCAAGAATGAAGGCAGCACGCTGTTGGGTCGAGATTGATTCAAGCCACTCGACATCGAATCAACAGGCCTGCACAGCGTTAGCGTCGGTCAGGGCGCCATCGTCGCAAAATGGCCAGAGGTTTTCAGTGAGTCCTTTCCCGGCGCCAACTTTCCGCCGATTCACATCGAGCTCCAGCCGGACGCCCAAACGAGGTTCCCGAAATGCCGCAGAATTGCGTTCGCCCTCAAAGACGACGTCGTGGCTGAGTTGTACAAGTTTGTGCAGCAATGGATACTGCAACCAACCGAGTACCTCGAATGGGCCCCATATGTGGTATAGTCGTCCGGAGGAAAAATGGGTCTTTGCGGGTCTGCGGAGACTACAAAAGCACGGTGAACCAAGCGGTTCGAAGCAACGTTTATCCCTTACCTAAAAATATGGAACTTTTCATCAGACTAAGAGAAGACCGTTCCTTTTTGTTTTATAAAATCGACTTGACGCAGGCCTATCAGCAACTGTAGGTGGATAACCCGCCTGCAGAACGTCTGACGATAAACATGGTAACGGGCCTTTACAATGTGCGTCGTTTGCCACATATGGTGTGTCTATGGCGCCTGGCCTGTTCCAAATAACCATTGACAGTGTGTCGGCAGGATTACAACAGGTCGCAGAGTACTGGACGACATCTCGGTGACCAGCGAAACTCCGTAAGAACATGAACGGGTACTCGCCAAGGTCCTCAGCAGTCTCTAGAGAGCGGGGCTTCGAGTGCAGGGCAGAAAGTGCGAGTTCTTCAATTAGAGCCTGGAGTTCCTTGGTCACCGAATTGACGAGTCATGGCATCTACCCGTTGAAGTCGAAGGTCGAAGGCATTCATCAATCACCCGCGCCTTCAAACAAGGAGCTCCAAGCCTTTCTAGATATGGTTAACCTATACACGAACTCAACTCTCCTACGTCACGCCGCGGTGGTGGCGCGTCGGTCGCACTTCCGGTCTGGGGCGGTGGGCAGAAGTCGCCGTGCGAGACATGCATTCCTGTGTTTTCTCGGAAGAAATCAGACAAAAAACCTGCCCTCTCGTCAAAATGCTGCGACGGGGGCTGTACCAAGAGATCCTGGAAAGGTTTGAAGATCAGTTTTCATGTGTTTCTGCCCCCTCCGTTCGTCCAAGAACGTGGATAGTAGCCGTGAAAAGGGCAAGCCAGACGCTGTCGAACTACGATTGCTTGTGCGGGCAACAGTTCGTGGTCGCCAGATGTATTTGTTTTGTTCCAACATGAACGAGAGAAAACCGCCAAGTTGTCCGGACCACCCACGGGTTCAGTGCGTCTTCAAATTCACAAGGCCGCCTGATCGTTCGAACTTTCGTCTGCTCTTTCAAACTTGTTTGCTTTTTGTCGTCTGCTCGTTCAAACAAAAGCGGCCCGTAGACCGAACTTTGACCCGGTGATTGCAATAAGAAGTAATTGCAGGCCTTGAAAGACTTAAGTAGGCACGGTGCAAACAGTAGATACAAGATGTTGATCATTGGTACCAGTGGCCATCACCGACTTGTTACGCTTGGTCTGTTCCCGCTTCCGATTTTCAGCATCGACGTCGATCATCGCCGCTGTCTTCTACACTTTACCGTAGACCAAACTTTGACCCGGTGATTGCAATAAGAAGTAATTGCAGGCCTCAAAAGACTTAAGTAGGCTCGGTGTGAACAGTAGATACAAGATGTTGACCATTAGTACCACCGTACCAGTGGCCATCACCGACGCTTGGTCTGTTCCCGCTTCCGATTTTCAGTATCGACGTCGATCATTGCCGCTACCTTCTACACTTTTGCAGCACGAGCGACGTCGCGACCGAAAATAGCTAGAAGAATCTCATCATGGTTTTGGCGTCCATTCTGCGGCGTTCATGCGAATGAATCGCCGCACGTCAAATTATTTACGCAAAGCTTAGCAGCGTAACGACCTTGATAATTTCGCTCAGGCGATTAAAGTGAAAAGACATTGCTATGAGGACGTAGAATGGACAATTTCAACGCGAAAAAGGAGTATGCAGACTCACGCAGACGCCGACAACGTGACATTCCAATGGTTTGTTGACGCGGGACGCGGTGCTTCTTGCCCGCACTCCATTGCGCATGCGTTCGAACTGTCGTCTGCTCTTTCAAACTTGTCTGCTTTTTGTAGTCAGCTCGTTCGAACGACAGCGGCCCGTAAACCAAACGTTGACCCGGTAATTGCTATAACAACTAAGTGCAGGCCTCAAAACAATTTTGAAGGTTAGTTGGGGTAAGTAGGCTGAATGTAAACAGTAGACACAACAAGATCTTGATCATTGTTACCAGTGGCCATCACCGACTTGTAATGCCCGATTATACTTGCGGTTTTCAGTATCGACGTCCATCATCTCAGCTACGGTCCAAGCTTTTGCAGCCCGAGCGACGTCGCGACTGAAAATAGCGAGCAGAATCTCATCGTGGGAGTCAGGCTTTAGCGCCCATTCTGCGGCGTCCACGTGAAATGAATCGCCGCACGTCACAATATTCACGCAAAGTTTTGCCTCGTTAATTTTGCTGAAGCCGCTCAAGTAGTCAGACATTGTTAGGAGGACGTAGAATCAACAATTCCAACGCGAAAAAGAGCACGGGGACTCCCACCGACGCCGACAACAACGCAATTCAATGGTTTGTTTATGGGCGACGGCGGGCTTCTTGCCCACCGTCCACCGCGCATGCGCGGCGCCAGTGGCGTCCACTAGGGGCGCTCCGGTTTGTTTGTAAACATGAGTTGGTGTATATAATCATTTCTTGCGGGGAAGATCCGAAATAGTCGAGGAACTGTACCGCCTGCTTCACAGAAGCGTTTTGTGGAAATGGGGTGAAGAGAACCACAAAGCTTTTGAAGCCTCGAAGCAGCTGCTGACGTCCGAATCCCTGCTTGTGCATATAATGCAACTTCCCCCTCGGTGTTGTCGTGCGATGCTCCGCCGGTATCTGTGGGAGCAGTACTCGCTCATCGCGACCCAGAGGGGCGCCAGCAGCCCGTAGCTTACGCGTCCAGATTGTTTTCCAAGATGGAAAGAAACTACGCCCAGATTGATAGAGAGGTACTGGCATTGGTTTTGAGGGTTCGCCATTTCCAACAGTATTTATGTGGCAAAACATTTATTATCCTAACTGATTACAAAATGATGTTTGGAATTCTTCAGCACCAAAAGCAGATACCTCTTGTGCTATCACCCCGTATGCTGCGGTAGACTATAATGGTTGCAGCACACGACTACCAAGTAGATTACAGGAAGACGCAAGACCATGGAAACTTAGACTGAGCCGACTACTATCTCCGGTAGCCCGACGTGAGATCGAGGTAGCAGGCGATGTCCTGCTAGAAGCGGTAGAGTACCCTCCTTTAAGCGCTGAGGAAGTTGCATCCCCCACCCAACGAGAACTTCATCTGTCGAAGGTGAAACAGTGGATCATCGAAGGTTGTCCCTGCAAGGGGGGGGGGGGGGGGGGGGGCGGGAGGGACTAAAAAGTACGACTCATACCAGGTGAGAAAACAAGAACTGCCCGTTCATTGTAATTGCAAGTTTTCATTCTTCTGCATGCGAATCACCCGTGAGTGACTGCGATAGAAGCTATTGCGAGGTTGTGCGTTTGGTGGCCCTAGATAGATGCATGAATTCAAGAATTTGTGCGGCTTTGCAAGCCATGTCAAGAGAACAGAGTGAACTCAAAGCGCCTGCTCATTTCTGGGCGAAGCCGGAACGTCCTTGGGGCCGCATTCACCTTGACTTCGCAGGGCCCGTCAAGGCGGCGTGTTTTTCCTGGTTGTCGCCGACGCTCTGTCAAACTGGGTAGAAGTCGAGATAATGTCTCCTCTTCACTCGTCCGTGGTTATCATAAAGCTACGTCGAATGCTCGCATCCTATAAACTACAAGACTCGGTCGTGTCTTGAAGTGAAACAGCGTCCGGTATATGTATACTGCGCGGTACCATTCCTCGAATAACGAAACAGCGGAACGCATGGTACGCGAGCTCAAAACTGCGCTCAAAAAACAAACGCGAGGAACGGTGGCCTGTCAAGTATCTTGTTTTCTAATGCGAAAGCATTAACTGTCCTATGGAGCGCAGCCGGTGTTGTCTGTAACCGCGAAAAATGACACCTAGTCCCATTGGCTGAGTGTAACGGCACCTAAATCCCATTGGCTGAGTGAAACGGCACCTAAATGCAAGACATAAAGCACGCGCGTTCAGAAAGAAACACAAAGAAAAGCACAGCAACGCAGATGCTTCGTCACGAAAGCCGTCGTGAAGCCGGCGAGATTCGCCGCGCCTGGGCAGTGGAGGAGCGTGATGTCACCGCCGGAGCGCCGTGTACGCTAGCAAGACGTGGCGCGCTGCATGTAGGAATGCTTTCGCATTCCTATACGTAAGCAGTCTTAAGTGTCTCAGCGGAATTTTGCAGGCGAAAGCCTTACATTGTTCCATTACGCGAAAAGGCGGCGACGTTGTGCCCGAAAGATGGTCGCACCGATACGTCATCAAGCACGCGCCTCAGAAATAAAACACAAAGAACAGCACAGCAAATGCGAATGCTTCGTCACGGCAGCCTGCGGGGGTGCTCAAGGTCAAAGCGAATACGCTTCAAAAATAAAACACAAAGAAAAGCACAGCAACACGGAGGCTTCGTCACGGAAGCCGTCGTGAAGCCGGCGGAGTTGGCCGCGCCTGCACAGTGGGAAAGTGTGATGTCACCTACTGGAGCGCCGTGTGACAAAGGAAGCGTGACGCGCTGCTGCGCATTCCTACACGTAAGCAGTCTTAAGTGTCTCTGCCGAATTATTATTTTTTTTTTTGCTTAAGCAGCACTTGACGCCGCACCCAGAGACGGGACAAGCTCCGGCAAAGCTGCTGCTGGGCAGAAACCTGCGCTCTGCTTTGTCAAGACTACGTCACGACGCATCCCAGGAGGAGGGATGCACTATGCAGCACCCTCCACGGTGCTTCGAGCTTGTAGCGACTCCGTGTACCTAAGGAATTTCAGAAAAGGCCCGAAGTGGCTTGCTGCTCGTGTGCTAAGGCGTCTGGGTCACGTCATGTATGAACTGAAGACCTCAGACGAAAGCGTACATCGACGCCACCGAGACCAGCTACAGAAAGTTTAGGAGTTTTCATCCTCGACCCAAGCCGGTGAAGCCAGCCCTTCCTTCGGGTTTCTACCTACGCCAAGCGTCGTCCCCAGCGGCCCCGCTCCAGAATCATCGCAGCCACCACAGCCGCTTCGCTTCGACGTTCCACCCGGGATAGTCGCCCGGTGCGTCGCTACGGCATTAATGATGACTAGGGGGGGGGGGGGGGGGGGGGGGGGCTTCGCTTTATAGTGACAAAGGAATTCAAGTGCCGTTTGGCGCGCGGCTTCAAAAGCTGAAAACGCCGGTTCACTCCATTGCACAGTTAATGCTTACGCATTAAAAATAGGGAATATACGGTGCCGCCAAGTGTTGCACGGCTACCCGATAGATGGCGCCGGTGTCTTCTCTTGTCGTAAGAGATTTTAAGAGGTTTCAAGGCACACGGTACCAAGAAGTCGCAAGTGTGTGAACGGGCCATTAGTTGTACAAAGAACTACGCATAATAGTAGTAGAAAACGGTGGAACATGGAACATACGCGTATATGTGCACATTTGTTATGAGTAACCGATACACATACGCGAATTATAGGCAAAATATTAATAAGTATTGAGCACAAGGGCATCAGAGTGTTAAGGCCAATAAAATTGAGAAGAGCGACTCCTTCTCTAACTGACGGGTTTCCCATCCACACCGTGACCAAAATGTGTGTGGCTCATTTCCCGAAGAACGTCAAACACGTTATGCGTCGGGAAAGTGAGGGAGAGGAGGAGACGAGAGCGCGCGGGTACGTAAGAACGCCGAGCTCTGGGTGGTATGATTAGTGGTTAGGCCTAAAGCTAGCTGCCTTTGTTTCCACTGCATCCGTCGAACGCGTTGGAACACGGAACGCTGCCGTCCTGCGTTTGGCTCTCGCATTCGAACGCGTTCTAACAACATTCATTTGCACATTGCTCATTTTAAGACGCAAGTTCGAGCTCGTATGACAAAACGCGTTGAGAGAGCTAAATACAGGGTGATACAAGGAGACGCCAGGCTCTTTAAATCGACCGGAAAATTCGGTTTCTTAGCCGATCGCGCTACGACTTTGTGCAGCGTTGCCCACAGATGGTGCATTTTTTTTTTGTAAAATTTGCAAAGAGCGAACTTACCTGAGGAAAAAGTAAAGAAAGAAAAAGGCTTAGCTCCTATGGAAGCGCAGCGACGCCACCGCTCTGCAAACTACACGGCGCCGTTTCGCACGGGAGACAAGAGATGGCGCAAGCGGTCGCGACGCCAACTGCCGCCAACGAACGAGCATACGACGCCGAGAGCCGGCGTTTTTTCTTTAGCAGACGTTCTTTTCGAATCAAAAGCGGCGCGAGCTTTTTTCAATATCAGTTGTTTTTGTTTCTGCGACTGTCGCCCCCTGCGGAACGCGCGCCGCTTTTGAGTCGAAAAGATCGTCTGCTAAAGAAAAGACGCCGCCTCTCGGCGCCGTATGCTCGTTCCTTGGCGGCGTTCGTTGCGCCATCTCTTTTCTCCCGTGCGAAACGGCGCCGTGTTGTTTGCAGACCGGTGGCGTCGCAGCGTTTCCATAGGAGCTAAGCCTTTTTCTTTCTTTACCTTTTCCTCAGGTAAGTTCGCTCTCTGCAAATTTTACCAAAAAAAAAATGCACCATCTGTGGGCAACGCTGCACTAAGTCGTAGCGCGATAGGTTAAGAAACCGAATTTTCCGGTCGATTTAAAGAGCCTGGCGTCTCCTTGTATCACACTGTAGTATAATTAAACACATTTATTGTGAAAATGAGAAAATGTATTGGTAAATTTATGGGATAATATTCTCCAATAGATCTTCGAGCGGCCAGGCATCAGGCTATTAAATACCTGTTTTACAACTTTACATTCAAGGGGAAAAAAAAAAAACTTGTTCATGTTACGCGACGGCGATGAATGCAGCTCCTAAAGCGAGAACAGATATTTTCCAACGTGTAGCTATAAACTGTTTTCGTGTTCATGCCGAGTAGCTAGACAGGCTGTGAGGATCTATGTTTCAATATTTGCACCAAAGGAAATCAAGGAATCAATCAATAATTGCAAACGTTTATAGAATTTTTTATTTATTTCGTTTGACATTACAAGGGATCCAACGCCCCCCAGCGGAAAAGACATGAAGGAGGGAAGTAGAGAACTACTCCCTATCCAAGTGTGCAGTAAAAAGTTGAGCGGCCTCGCGGTCAAAATGTGAAACGGAGAAGATTATAATAATAAATCTTTATTTTGTTTCATCACTGAAACGGGGGACCAAGACAAAAGGCTGCTACAGCAGCTTGACGGACGTCCTGGCCCCCTTTACAGCAGGCGATTCCTAAGCAATTTCAAAAACAAACAAAATAGCTACATTGAGAGAAAGAACACTATTTTAAATGTAGAGACCACAGATCAAACAAAAACAAGAGAAAAAATGAAATTAATACATTCATTGTGGTATACAATGGTACAGTGAACATGGTTAAAATTCGCGCACAAAAAGACAAGGACAAACAAGGAAGGAACACAGAACACAGACAGGCGCGCACTCACAACTCTGTTATATTAATTGAAGAGAAGAAAGATGAAGCATGATTTTTACAGGGGAGCACGGCACCAGGGGGTGAACAGTTCAGTCACCGTCAAATGTTCGCATGAAGGCAACTTATTTTTCGCTCAAAGCTACCGACGGCTGACTAACGCAGCGATTGGCCAGGCTCAAGATGTTGCCTTCTTGCGAACATTTGACTGTGACTGAACTGTTCACCCCCTGGTGCCGTGCTCCCCTGTAAAAATCGTGCTTCATCTTTCTTCTCTTCAATTAATATAACAGAGTTGTGAGTGCGCGCCTGTCTATGTTCTGTGTTCCTTCCTTGCTTGTCCTTGTCTTTTTGTGCGCGAATTTTAACCATGTTCAACGTTTACCAACTCGCCCAGCTTACCACTCTACTAATGGTACAGTGATTCGTATGCCTTAGCCGTACCTAAGAAAACAACCCTAAAATAATGCTCGTACCTCTGCCAGCGTCATTGCATGTATATCAACACCTTTTAAAAATAATTCATTTAATAAAGTAGTTAATTGGTAATTTAGCGTGTGGTTATAATATAATGTACGTGATGGTGAAACAAACCATTTTTCTTTAGGGCGGAGTTGATATGAGGAAGTGAAAAGGACTAGGTTTCATAATTCCTCAAAAACTTTATTTTTAAACTGCGTAGACTTCTTGTACGCCACAAGAAGTCGTCACATTGAATGCGCATAAAAACGGCCCCCATAAACGCAGTAAATCCCGCACGAGAGAGGAATCAGCACCACCCTGACTCCAGCACATATTAGCAAGGGCCGTCTCCGCGATTGTGAAGGTTACAAGTATGTTGCTTAGCTATCGTCTATATATCACGTAAAGCACGCTGTCCATAAAACTCCAAAGAATGTGTCTCCAAGTAAAAATAAATTAATGCAAGAAATCATATTTGACACAGTCGCTGAAACAAGCTCCACTAAAGCTATTTTTGAAGGGCCCCTACAAACAAGGTGTTCACCTAACTTTAGTGTACCACACTTCTATGCACACTTTTCACACCCTTCAAAATATATAAAGGGTGTTCTCTACAACACCATCTTATTTTACGAAACAAATGAGTGTATTAGTCAAAATGAGGATGCTGAAAGAGTGTAACCATTTTATTTACACCCTTAAAGCCGCAGTCACAATGTTCATACATCACACAAAAGGCCCGGTGTTCGCAGCAGACACGATGACATAATTATCTGCGGCCTCAAGCATCTTCAAAGCCTGTGGGCTTCGTACATGCTTCGAACATGTCTGCAGACAGCTTATCTATGACCAATGTGAACGTCACACAACAAAGAAACGTTCCTCAGATGCGGTCTGCAGACTGCCTTTTGTACGATGTATAAGCTGTGTAACCTAGGCTCAAGGGTGTGCGATTTCTTAGCGTGTAGCTAGCGCATACAAGGAATCGGGAGCAGGGCATCAGGTCGACACCGTGTCTCTGCTCGTGTGCCCAAACACTTGGTGTTGCGAGCCTGCCAAAGATACCTCCACGCTCATGCCGCACATGTTTGCACAGATGGGGTATACGGTACAGCGTAGATGGCGCATGAGCCAGGAAGCCATTCTGGCAATTGTGTTTTGGCAACTTTACAGAGAGTGTCCAACTGCTCGATCCGGATCACGTAGAGTTTATGGGCCGCGTTTGCAGTGCGAGCTGCAAGGAGGTCCCGAAAGCGGTAATCGTCTGCAAACCTCTCCGCCTTCCCCTCCTTCTTTCCTCCCCGAAATGCGGAAGCCCGGCGCAAACGCACTCGCAATCAATCTCCAAAGGAGGCGTCCGCCATTAAATTGCAAACGCTCCCCAAGGTCTGAGATGGAGCCTCTCTTCAATCTAGGCTCTTAATGCGACTCTTGCAGCCACCACCATTTTGCGACTCCAGCGACCCCTATCAGCCAGAAATTTCTGCCACCCGCCTGAGCTGTGGAAACCCGGTCAGCGCGGCTCCCCCCCTGCGTTGTTCATTAAGAGTTCGCCGGCTTTTCTTGCAAGTATTTATTTCATTTGCCTGTTCAGGATGCTTACACTTTTTGTGTCATCTTCCACAGTGAGAACCATTAAATACCATGCAGGGCTTGTAGCCTTCTCGGCCTCCGCAGGAAACAAAGAGAGCAAACGTCAAGCAGCCCGCGACGCGGGCCGTTCGATGTTCTTCGAGGATTGTTCCCGTTGAGATAATCCCCGAAAAGCCTTCCCGGCTTTGTTCCCAGTCTTCGCGAAAAATAGCTGATAGGGCCGAGTCCGGGGTACGGGGACGGAATAGAGAATAGACACGTTCGTGATGTGCACAAAAGCAGTTCTCTTCAAAACGTGCCGCAAAACAAGCCGGATTCCGTTCGAACGTCGCGAAGTGACTATCGTCGACAGTTCATATTGGATATTCTGTGTTATTGGAGACCTTTCTCAAATCCTTTTCGAATAACGCGGCACTGTGGGGTACGTACATAAAACATATGTTGTTCGATTGATTAGACTCGTATAATTTTATATCGTGACCGGGAAATACTCATGCAGTTCAGTTATCCTGTGTGATCTAATATTTTCGACAGTTAAGAACTTTGTAGTTTGACAAGGCTGAGTGTATGGTGCCGTAAAATAATCAACATATAATGAAAGAAATATTCCAGTTGCATATTTGTTCTTTCGCACACGAACTCATTAAAACAACTTTCATTTGTTATTTTTGTTCCCAAAAATTGTACAATGATTTCTTAAAATCTCGGAGATAATCTACTCGCCATAGAACACAAAAGAAAAATAAAACGCGCCAATTTAGCCTGCCATCAACGTCCGGAATGGCGCTTACGCAGGCCGCCACAGCCCACTGATGAGAAAACCCAGCGCAGCACAGTCCGGCAACGCTGACATACTCTCAAAACCAGGGACGCGCGCTGAAAATGACTTTGTTCGAGACTGCCGCTAGAAATGTTTATACCTTGTTTCACGATAACATGGCGAACTTTGGAGGCTGCGACCCCCGGGACAGAATAAGAGCGTCGGATCAAGGCACGTGACAACACCCCATGGTCGAGGCCACTGAAACCTCGTTCCCACCACAGCAACAGCGACGCCCTATTGAAAATAACACTTCAGCCCTGATGTGTTATGGGACCCTCTCAGCCCTTCAAACTTCTTCAGCCCATCAGACCCCTCAGCCCCTTAAACCCCTTCAGCCCATCAGCCTTCCAGCCCTTTAGACACCCACATGAGTGTGAACCATATGACAAAAATGCCGTTTAAATCCTGATATAAAACGTTGTATAAAATGTAAAACAAGAACCAACGTGTGCTTATACTTGGGCGCAAGCAGCTGTACACAGAAGAGATCAGACTAAATAAGAACAACTCAATTCTTTGTCGCAAAAAAAATATATATATATATATATATATATATATATATATATATATATATATATATATATATATATATATATATATATATATATATATATATATATATATTTCGAGGTACTTCCAACCAGGGTACAATACAAAAAACACACCAACCCACCGCATTAGTTTTGATCACGAATCGCGCGAATGATCGTGACAGGGCAATAAAACTTGGCGGCGTACTTACGATGAAATGGCAGCGAACCCCAAATCTAGGTGTCACACAGCACACGCAGCACAATCATAGGTCAAACCTTTGAAACCACTCAACCGCACTCGACAGTGCTTGAAACAAACAGCGGTAGGTGATACAATGACACTCCCACTGATCGCGAACCACGAACTGGACGTCAGCCTAAATCTGCCGCTCTTGAAGGAGAGGGCGCCTGGAAGTCGAGGCACTCGGTGAAGTTCGCCGGTCGTGCAGGATGGAACGGGGCGGGTGACCGGAGTTGACGGAGCCGACCGTGTACAACTCCACAGAGTCCGCTCGAGACGGAGCTGGCGGCGGCCGAGATGTATGCTATGTGAGCTGGTGGTGACTCCGCTGGCGTCGGTAGTCATCCTCTCGATTCTCAAATTCCCGAACGGCCCTTCTCCTAAGCTTGAAGACACGCCAAAGCTCGCCAGGACAGCGGTGTCCCTCGTAGTCGACAGTGAATTTTTATAGGGTCCCCGCACACTGCAGGATCCCTGTAAATAACGAGGACGCAAATCGTTTAGCGAAGTTAGGCTACGTGTGAACACCGTCAGCTATCACCGCAAAACCGGCGACAGCACGAAGGGTTCACTCCTCAACTACGACTTTGCCAACCCGTGCTGCTAGTGCTGTTCTTCACTGCTAGGCGGAAAGAGACCTACCTGGGCATTGGCTCGCCCGGTGAGACCTTCCCTTCTTGCCAAATCTACACTCACTGAATTCTTCGAATAGACATGACTGCTGTCTAAACTGTAATTATAAGCATTAGAACAAAGCTAGAAACCCGTAAATTTGAACAAGGACTCACCCAAACTCCCGGCGTCGATGCACCAACTCGAACAAAAAATGGCGGCGAACCCTTCTTGCCGAGTCACCGACCTCGAGCTACTCGAGCTGCCAGCGGGACGGAGCAGAGTACACATGCGCCGCTGTGCGCCACATATTGGGCGGTGTTTGCGCCACCTGCCACTGTA
The DNA here is from genome assembly GCA_013358835.2 of Ixodes persulcatus. Taxonomy (NCBI): domain Eukaryota; kingdom Metazoa; phylum Arthropoda; class Arachnida; order Ixodida; family Ixodidae; genus Ixodes; species Ixodes persulcatus. The sequence goes on along the minus strand of JABSTQ010009065.1, from coordinate 198,447 downwards.
TGCGTGAAGAGGAGTGGAGCGTTTTGCTGACGTCCTTCGCGCTGACTGCTGGGTGGTGTGAAGTGAAATATTAAGGCGAAGTTGAGCTTTTGATACGGTGTACTCGCCTAAGAAATGTAATGAAATATACATGGGAAACCGACATATCTCGCTAACGGTAAGTTGCAAACCAAGCCAGTTAATTCTGAGTGAGTGTTTCGTTTGGTTGTGTGTTTGTGTCCTTAGAGTGATAATCTTCCGGGTGCGCTGGTACCTCGAACATTCTGACGACGAGTCGATCGGACGCCCAACGCAGACGCGTGCTTTGTCCAGTTCCAAATAGTGCCACAATGAAATATATCAACACGCCTGTGCGCCGACCTGTGTCGCCAACGGGTTTAAACGCGTCACCGTCACCCAGGGTTAATTTCGAAATACCGAAAACCAAGCACTTTCACAATGAGCTGGCAACTAAAAAAATAAAAAAGCGACACTACACTGCACCCCACGCATATATCCTGATCTGTCCCACAGACCCGTTAAAACGATTTAGATGGGTGTCATGCTTTCACGACAAGGATTGTGACAGACCCCACACGACTCTAAAAAGATATGATTTATCTCCTACACCCTTTAGAAATTCTTGAAGGGTAGGCCAGGCCTTTAGAAGATATCAAGGAATATCTCTAAACCCACAAAAAAAGTTTTGAAGGGTACGTCAAAACATTTCAGAAGTCCTGGTGGGCCCCATAGAGTTTTTCAATAGGGCGTTCGCGACAAAAAGTAGTTCTAAGCTTTGTTTTCTTTAACCGCAATTTAATTCCCACAATTGCATCTCTAACGGCGCTACACAACACGACTCGGGAGAAAGATGAAGACAGGTTACTTTTCAACGATACTTAATTTGGATCAAGACTTTTCCGAGAACGTGACCTTTGAACGTTATTTGAACAATCGCAGCCCTGTAATTGACCGCTTGGCATTAGCACCCGCCACAGATCCACGTATGGTTGTCTCATGAACCGTTTCAGTAGATATCGTAACACTAGAGACTGCAATGTTGCGGCGGTGGATCGTCATCGGAAGTTGCTTGGTTTTGCAGCAGACAACTGTTGGCCAGCAGACACCTGCCGGTTCCTCCGGGCCTCACATTGGCGCAGTGACACAAACTTTCCCGTGACGTGAGGTCACGTATCTTGCTCCGACGCGCTTGTTGGGCCACGCAGGCCGTAGCCTCCACAGTTCACCAAGTTGTCGTGAAACGGGGTATATCGGCTATCAAAAACAAAAACTGTGGCGGCAGGCTCGCTGTCCATTTTTCTTGAGCGAATCAGATTCATATCGCCTGTCGGTTTATAGAAGAAGCATGAATGTAGGTTCAAAAACACGTGATGAAATAGCCAATAAGCACGTGAAAGTGAAGCAGCGCCAAGTTTTCGTCGACAAGTAGAGATATCCTTATTGACACAAAGCCGTCGCAGTGTGTACGATTGCGCCGCACGGTTTGCGCAAAAAACAACATGCAGCGTGTGTTTGACAAGAGTCGAGATATTGTGATTCTGACGACGTCGACCTACCGCGGCGATCTCGTGATATACATTCACGGGGATACAGTTGCGGACGTCAAAAGGCTATTTTAGATTTTAGAACCCAGGCGATAAGGTAAGAAAACTACAGGGTGAAACAAGGAGACGCCAGGCTCATTAAAGGACACATGCAAAGAAAAAAAAACATTTTTTTTAAACAGCTTAGATGGAAAAGGATATTATAAAACGATTTTACAACGAAGAAAAAAAATTTTAGAGCTATATTTACGGCGCTATACGAATTTGTAGTTGGCGCCCGCTGGAGCCGCCGCTGGTCACGTGGTAGGCCCGCGCGCCGCCGCCCTGCGTCGCCGAGCCGTAAAGCGACGCCGCCGCCGCACGCTGAGCGTTGTGCGAACGCCGCTTCAACGCGTTTCTCCACGCCGCCGTCGCCGCCGCCGCAGAAGTTCGTCTGGTTCGGGGCGCCGCCGCCGTCACCTGACCGGCGCACAGGTCGATCACGTCTGCTTGCGCTTTTTCAGGAGTTTCCTTTGGGCTCTAAAAGTTACTTATTCATCTTAGTTTTTTATTATACTTCAAACAAAGATGAATAAGTTACTTTTAGAGGCCATAGGAAGCTTCCGAAAGAGCGCGAGCACCACGTGACAAATATGGGCCCGTCACGTGATAAATAAGGGCCACTTTTCCGCGGCGCCCGCGGGCGCCAACTACAAATTCGATAGCGCCGTAAATATAGCTCTAAAAATTTTTTTTCTTCGTTGTAAAATCGTTTTATGATATCCTTTTTCCATCTAAGCTGTTTAAAAAAAATGTTTTTTTTTTCTTTGCATGTGTCCTTTAAATCGACCGGAAAATTCGGTTTCTTAGCCTATCGCGCTACGACTTTGTGCAGCGTTGCCCACAGATGGTGCATTTTTTTGTAAAATTTGCAAAGAGCGAACTTACCTGAGGAAAAAGTAAAGAAAGAAAAAGGCTTAGCTCCTATGGAAACGCTGCGACGCCACCGGTCTTCAAACAACACGGCGCCGTTTCGTACGGGAGACAAGAGATGGCGCAAGCGGTCGCGACGCCAACTGCCGCCAACGAACGAGCATACGACGCCAAAAGCCGGCGTCTTTTCTTTAGCAGACGATATTTTCGAATCAAAAGCGGCGCGAGCTTTTTTTATATCAGTTGTTGTTTTTGTTTCTGCGACTGTCGCCCCCTGCGGAACGCGCGCCGCTTTTGAGTCGAAAAGATCGTCTGCTAAAGAAAAGACGCCGGCTCTCGGCGCCGTTGCTCGTTCGTTGGCGGCGTTTGTTGCGCCATCTCTTGTCTCCCGTGCGAAACGGCGCCGTGTTGTTTGAAGACCGGTGGCATCGCTGCGTTTCCATAGGAGCGAAGCCTTTTTCTTTCTTTACTTTTTCCTCAGGTAAGTTCGCTCTTTGCAAATTTTACAAAAAAAATAAGCACCATCTGTGGGCAACGCTGCACAAAGTCGTAGCGCGATAGGTTAAGAAACCGAATTTTCCGGTCGATTTAAAGAGCCTGGCGTCTCCTTGTATCACCCTGTAGTTTCGCGTCCGACTTGTAATGATCACGCGGCACTCCTGGGGGCACATCCTATTTGTTCGAACTGTTCTGTTTTTGCAGAAACACAAGCACTGTTGGGTTTGACAACGTGGGCGAGCATTAAAATCGAGAGGATGGTACCAGCGGTTTCTGTCGTCTTGCTTTGACTGTGTCACAAACAAACGGTTGATTGCATGCCGAAAAAAAAATCTGGCCTGAACTTGGATTTTGACGCGTCTGAAATTCACGTGGAACCCGAACCCCGGTCTCGGGTCTGTGCGAAAAGATCTCTCCCATTTTGAAGTCCTCCGCTGACACAAACCCTCAAAGTTCACGATGTTTTTTTTTTTTTAATTAGTTTTTTGTTTGTGAGCTTTTGGTGGAGTTTGTTCAGGACTCTCACATAAACCGTGTGTTCACGAGCTAGCATACACACGAAAATTAGCGTAAGCAAGTGACTCTCCTCCACGATAAAAAAAAAAACTATTACTATATGTATTAAATATGTTATGCATTACCAAGTTGGTGAAAAAGTTATATTTGGGCGAATAATAATCAATCTTTCAATTAAGCCTTATTTTTGTCATTCTTCTCCAGCTCGCTTGCACCTTTGCATTTCATCGCATTATTATCAAGCCTTATTTGCATAGGAAAACAAGTGTTATTCGTCCGATCAAGTATCTTCGCTGTCCGGAAGAGTCGGAAGTTTGCATCTTTGATTTTAAAATGAAGCGATCCCAGTGCTGAGCGTGAAGCGTTAAATCGACGCGCGCGTGACAGAGACTGTCCGCGCTCGACGGCCGCGGAGTCGCTGGTCGTTGAACCTTTTATTTCGCAGGAGATCTACCGCAGCAAAGTTACTCAGTCAATAGCAAACCATTACAGCACTTCAAGAAGCCAGTGGACGTGGCAAACACAACAAAAGACCAATTTAATTGCGGAACAGACGAAACATAGCGGTGATGTTTCCCTTTAAAAGCATGCAAACAGAACCCGAACCGGAAATGTTTTCGGCTCCCTGTCATGGAGGCCGGAAATGGTCCGAATACCATGCATAGGCCCGTTTCTCTCGGTAAGGAGGTGCTGTAGCGTCAACGAGACGCGGCCACAAAAGACGCATTACCGCTAGCGTCCGGGGGACGCGACCATTTATTGCAGGCGTGAGGCGGCGTTCTTCTGTTTCATTGTGCACGATCCACGGGCGTCAACTAGCGTCTGTCAGCGTCCCTCAATCTATGACTACAGGCACCAGCAGAGCGTTTGAAAGGGTGCAACGCGACGCACAACGGAAACGTGATATAAAAATATTCGAATTTTCTCGCCAGGGGCGCTGCTCAACCTTTCAGAGCTACACTGTCTCTATGGTGTCTCAAGCGAATCTTCGCTTGAAAACGAGCCTGGAAGATCGGTGACTGCACATAGAAATCTCAAACTTTCACCGCAAGTGCACTGAGCAAGTCAGACTTACCGTGGGAAGTCTCAAAGCGTAGCTCTTTTTCTGTAAAAAAATAGGAGCAAACAAACTGCCTAAGTCCTCGTTAGGCCCGTTCGCAGACGACCGAGTTACCGATTCTATGCGGAGCGCAAGTTGGTCTTCTTCTCGGGCATGGGTGGCGGTGACATCAAAACGCTGAACTATGATTTTCTCTCATTCGAAAGATAGTGGGTAGACCTCAATGCTAGCTGCCTTCAGGTCTACCCACTATCCTTCCAATCAGAGCCAATCAGAGTTCGGCGTTCTGACGTCACCGCAACCCCTGCGCGCGCGAGAAGCAGACGAACTTGACTCCTCATTCGGCGCGTTAAGTCCGTTCTCCGGACGCGAGAGTTTGACGCCCCGTTCACTAAACGGAGAGGAGTGCTACCGGAGACAGACACTTAAGCGCGCTCTTCGTGCACCGAGTATTTCTCGGAGCGTGAGTGACCTCTTCGAGCTCCGTGAGGTCAGCCTACATAAGCAAGATGGCTGCGCCGAACGTTGTCGATACGAAGGGCGCTCCCGGACCGCTGCCCCTTTTCAGTTGATTAATGCTTAATCCAGCAGGTAAAAACGATTTGACTTGAAAGCCAAGACAGCAATTAGCGTTTCGGAAAAAGTTTGTTCGTGCATCTCGCCTGAAAAACAAATTCAACTATCAAACGGCAGCGTGCAGAGAGCATAGCGACAAAAAAGTTGTCGTGATGAAAAGTCAGTCAGACCGCTGCCCCTTTTAGAAAGCCAAGCCCAGCCCCAGCGAATAAGGATACTTTGATTGGAAAGCCGAAACATCAGTTAAGCGTTGCGGAAAAGGTTTGTTCATGCATTGCTCCTGAAAACAAACTGACGTCTATCTGTTAAACGGTGGTGTGCCGGTATCGACGTAGCACATCGACGGGTTCCTGTCTCGCGCTGCAAGACGGAACCACGGAGCATCTGACAAGTTTGACAGTTTCCTGTGTTGACAAGCGAGTTCAAGAATGTTGTCTTTCATTTGAATCTGAACAGCCTGCATTGCCAATAAACAGATCGGTCAAGGTAAGTTTCCGCATATGTGCTCGAGGCGAGTCTTCAAACCTTTCACGTATATTAAGACATTCGTAGAAACTTCCTAACGTCACCGTCTTTTTTCTTTTCTAAGTGTACATTCTGTCGCTCAACAGAGGCCTTAATTAATTTATCTTCGAAATAATTTCGGCATCTGCCACCCGTCCCCCACGAGATGCCGGGTTCGTCATAACTGTGCGGTTGGCAGTGGCTCGTACGGCTCGTCGATAGTTTTGGTGCGTCGCGCTCGTGCACGCTGTGCTCCGTTTAGTTGTTCTGCTCGGAGTAAGAAACTCGGAGCGTCGGAGTAGCAATAACGGAGTGCGGGCTTAACGCGCCCATTGACTTGTGGCGTCATCTCCCGATAGGCGCAGCGAGCAGACGACGCACTCTGTTGTCTGCTCGCTGCGCCTATCGGGGGATGGCGCAAAACCGTTAATAGAGAGTTGTATACGGAACCGGGATCAAACAGGGTTGATTAATCAAACGATTTGTACCTCGGATCCGGAGTTCGGACTGATCGTTTTTCATGAAATGGCTTTTAAAAAACCGCGCTAGCTGACGATCGGTTCCGGTCGCGCCCCCTGACAACGAAAATGCACAATGGCTTCGTAACGTGGTTAAAGAGGGGGCACGTTTTTCGGGGGAGGACTTTTGGGGTAATTTCACAGAACTGAAGGGAAAACATATCCCTTTTCAGAAAGAGCCTGAAGCCAAATTTGTGAAACTAACCGTAATTTGTCTCGTTTTGCTAGAATAGGAGCGCGAAATGTGGCGGCGGCGTCCCCACTGTGACCGAACAGTTCGTCTGCTAAAGGAGCAGATGATCTTAGTGGCAATCATGGCACTAAAACTTTTTGACGATGAGTTCAAATTAGCTTTATTAGGCGAGAAAACTTTAAACAATAACGGCATTTTATTTGACCTCTGCACCCTAAAAACGAGGATATTGTTGACGGCGAGACTACGAACGTTCGGCCTTGCGTTTCGTTTGTTTTCTATTTTATTTGTCGTGAATTCGACTTAATTCTCTCACCCCCACCATGACATTTCTTCCAGGCGCAACAACCAATGCTTCATTCACGTGTCAAGGCTAGGGAAAACTCTTGCCACAGCGAAACAGCTGTTTTATAAACGTGTCGAGACGCTTCTGATGTCCGCCGCATTGACCACACGATCACAGCTTACGGTTCTGACACTGAACTACGGTGAGGCAGCAGTGGCCTCACGCATGCACAGTCCATACCGGAGAGCCGATAGTATCATATCGTTTGTGCAAAAACAGTTGCCTAAAACTCTCTAATCGGGAGTTTTCGTAAACTGTTTTCCCACCTCTGATACGCTCTCCCGGACGAAGACTCCACTACTGCGCATGCGCGGCGCTAGCCTTGCCTGCCGAGTCCCGAATATCGTAGCGGCTTGCGGAGATCGATGCAGGACAGCGGAAACGATCTACGAAAATTCTGTAATAGCACCGGTAACTCGGGCGTCTGCGAACGGGCGTAAAGCGGACTTCGGCAAGTCTTTTCCTCTAACTTTTTGCAGAAAGAAAACTACGTTCTGAGGCTGACCTGCCCAGTGCATTTTCGGTGAAATTTGAACATTTTATGTGCAGGCGAAAAGGTTCCCGGCTCCTTTTACAGCGGAAGTTCGCGTGAGACTCGTATGCATACCTGAAGCAAAAAAAAAAAAAATATACCGGGTGGATCAAGGAGACGGCAGGCTCTTTAAATCGACCGCAAAATTCGATTTCTTAACCTATCGCGCTACGACTTTGTGCAGCGCTGCCCACAGATGGTGCATTTTTTTTGTAAAATTTGCAAAGAGCAAACTTACCTGAGGAAAAAGTAAAGAAAGAAAAAGGCTTAACTCCTATGGAAACGCAGCGACGCCACCGGTCTTCAAAGAGCACGGCGCCGTTTCGCACGGGACACAAGAGATGGCGCAACGAACGCCGCCAACGAACGAGCATACGGCGTCGAGAGCCAGCGTCTTTAGCAGACAATCTTTTCGACTCAAAAGCAGCGCGCGTTCCGCAGGCGGCGACAGTCGCAGAAACAATTACAGGCGCGGTAACAACAAGCAACTGCAGTTCCTTGTCTGCTAAATACGCCGGCTCTCGGCGTCGTCTGCCCGTTCGTTGGCAGCAGTTGGCGTCGTGACCGCTTGCGCCGTCTCTTGTCTCCCGTGCGAAACGGCGCCGTGTTGTTTGCAGACCGGTGGCGTCGCTGCGTTTCCATAGGAGCTAAGCCTTTTTCTTTCTTTACTTTTTCCTCAGGTAAGTTTGCTCTTTGCAAATTTTACAAAAAAAAAAAATGCACCATCTGTGGGCAGCGCTGCACAAAGTCGTAGCGCGATAGGTTAAGAAACCGAATTTTGCGGTCGATTTAAAGAGCCTGCCGTCTCCTTGATACACCCGGTATATTCACAAAGGTATAATATTTTGCTTAATTGGTGTGCAGCCGCCAGGTGCAATCACCTCTGTTTGAAGGTTGCGGCCTTGAAAGCCCGTAGAACGTTGTTTAAATGTCAATACTACAAAAACCGAGCGCCAATATTAAAAACACGGAGGGCCACCCAAATATTTTAAACAATTAAGACTCACTTGCGGTCATGAACTGTTAATGAAATAATAAAACTATGCAATTAAAACTTAAGTTGAATGCGTGCTGTTTAGGTGCAAATGATATAGCCAGGTATGTGCCTCCACGCATGTTTCTAGCTGCTTTTAAATGTAATGCTTTAACACTAAACCTACTATGGCTACAGGAGCCATGTAACTCATTTCAGGGGTTTAATAAAATGAACATATTCACTCTCAGACATTGTGAAAGTCAAACTCACCCGGTATGGCTACTCCGGCCATCAGAATCAAAGGTAGCACGCGGGTCAGGGCCATGTCCAAGCTTCTGTCGCGAACTGTTTCCGATGCGGAGTCAACAGTCCTTTCGCTTGCATTTTAACTAGCAAGTGACGTTCGTGCGTTTCTCCCATTGTGTTGGTAGAAGTTTTCTTTTTGTTCAAGAAAAGTAAATGATTTGACAGAATCACCAGTCAGAAAAATAACAAAAAACAAGCCTCCGACGTCTTCTAGTGCATTCAAGAGAATCCTTTGTTGTTACAGTCGCTACCCCCACGAATGTAATTTCGAAATGATTGTCGTCGGTGCACAAGCGAAACGGGACAGACACGTATCCTCACTATGTTTTGCTTTTTCGAGCCAACACCTCCGAGATAAACTTGAGGTCTTTGAGTTGTGTGAGGTCACATGTCCGACGTCACTATACTTGTAGGAAATCCTGGGAGGTGGGCTGTGCTACGGCGCAGGGTGAACTTGTTTGTTCCTCCTCCTCCTCCTTCAGTTCCCCGGCATGCTTTTCACCGACACCCAGGCACGTGGCACTTCTGACGCATTAAGTCTGTAACACACATTTGTGTTTGCTTACGACCGAATTCTCGCGATGCCTTACAACGTGTGAACACGCTGGCAGGCTGCCGCCATGTATGAGGTAGCCCTAGTACTAAATTTCACTATAGCGAAGGTTTTGCAATGTTTTTCGGTATTAAATATTTCAATTATATGCATATAATAAATGATGGTTTATAACATTGTGAAAAGTTTTTCGAGCCAATAAAACAAAATAGAATTATGGGCGAATTATGTCGTAGGAAGTCACGAGACACTGTCGTAAGCTGTCGCAAGTCTGCGAGTGATCCTTTAGTAATCTGATTCGCGGATCCGAAAATACGCTCTAGGGTTTCTTGTCGCCGAGGGACGCTATATGAAAGCGAAGGCTCGTGTCTCGTCTTCGCATCTTCAGCAGAATTCCGCGGCCATCGCGTCTTCCAACCATTAGCTTAGGAGAAATGTCGATCTTGTTATTTAAAAACTGCTAACTAATATTAAAAAACAATGTTCAATCGAAAAATGCAGTGAAACCAGCAGGGTGAGGGAAGTTGACTTTATTGAATCGTTCACTACACGTGCGAGAGCTTTTTGAGTTCGGCTCACACATTTTCAGCTTCATGCAACATTTCTTCTTTAGTCTCCTATTGTTGGGTCAATAATAAAATGTATACCTCATTCATAGTAGTAGGTGTTATGGCTTGCTCCCGGAGTCTTTCCAACCATATGCCCGTCTATTCGCCCCGTAGACGGGAAACGTGTGAAACATCCTCCGCGATTGAGGCCTGTAATATCTATGTGCCGAGGAACTGAGGGAGAGAAAGAGACAAGAGCTCGCCGGGATGTCCGAACGCCGAGCTCTGGTTGGAAGGATTAGTGGGTACACGCCAAGCTATCGCTGCTTTTGTCTCTACTCCCTCTTCGAACACGCTCGAACGTGACGCGGAAGGCTGGACGCCAGTGTTTGTCAAGCGAACGCGTTCAAAATGTAAGTTTGGAGACAAAGGTAGCTTGCTTTGCATCTGTCCACCAATCATTCCAACCACAGCTCGGCCTTCTGACGTCGCCCTCGTGCTCTCGTCTCCTCCTTTCCCTCAGTTTCACGACGCTTAGGTCGGTGACATTTCAGCGTCCCGAAATAAATTACACACCTGCGATTAATGGCGATTGTCGGTGGGTGTTTGTTTTGCGGTTCAAAGGCGTGCACAAGTGGTATGGTGAGTCAAAGAAAAGTTGGCAAAAAGCATAATGTAGAAAAGCCGGGACTTGATTCAAAATGCCCTTCGATATAAAAAGAAAGAAAAAAAAGAAATAACAAAAACGAAAAAGAACTCGTATAAGGTATCTACAAATTTACCGAAATGTCCGGGCGTTCCAGAACATACACTTCGCTAACAACACACTCGGCACCTTTACACCCTAGAAGGGTGCAAATCAGCTTGTACCAGGGCTAACACCCTAAGGATGTTACAGCAACACCCTTAGGATGCTGGTAATTCTCTTAAAAATAAGATGCTAGCTATCTTAGCAGCATTCTAGGGAGAATATTTTACGAGCAACGCATGTACAAGCCACGTAGTTGAGGTGCTTGCTGCTTAGATAGCAAAACAACAAATACAGACGCAATGCATTACGCACAACATAGAAATCACGACCCTGCTGACTGCTCCTCCACTTTATATGATTGACAACTCTAACACGTTCATTCGCAAGGGACCGTCTTGGCAATTGCGAAGGTTATGCTGATTTTTTGCCGTCAATATTTCACGTATATAATGATATATCTAAGCTCAAGGAATGTATCGCCAAGTATTGGTATAGACCATAAATATTAGACACAGTGACTAAAGCAAGCTGTTTGAAGCGGGTGTCAATGTTGGTGCACCCGTCTCAAAGGAATGGTGTTTTCATTTCACCGTGCCGTGCCCATTTCTACACCCATTTTACACCCCCAAACTGGGAGGGTGTCCCATGTAGCCGCACTCTATTTTACGATTCAAAAGGGTTATTACGCAAAATAAAGGTGCTTAACGTATGTAGCCATGGTTGTAAGTCTTTCAAACAGCTTTTTTCACACACTTAAGGTTGCAAAATTAGTTAGTTTAAGATTTTCTAAGTTGTAGCTTCTCTGAACGAAAAAATATGTTGTGCAGTTTTGAATCGTTGTTCCGTCACCCCTGAAAAAAAAAATGAAAAAGTGCTGTTTAAATTGTATGCGCATTACGTATCTTCACCGGCTCATCGCTGATTTTCTCCGGTTCTTCGGAATTCTGTTCGCCACTTCGGATCATCACCGAAATATACGTCTTTCTTCTCGTTTTGCTTCTGCATTTTCATCCAAATACAAAAATATGGGTCATCCTAATTTTAGAATATTTTGAGTAGGTATAGCGTCTTGAGACTGACTGCGTATAAAGTCCCACTAAGTTTTGACTCTCGCGCAACGTTAGGAACACCAACTTTTACATGGTTCGTCAAGTCAGTTTATTGCGCGATGCAATGTAAAAAAGGCAAGAAAAGATACCTGGCTAACGGAGAACAACTTTTCGCCAGTGCTCAATGCACCTCCATGGATTGAAAATTGAAGCTATTTTTTTAAACGCTCTTATTTAAAAAAAAAAAAGGCGTTGTTCATTGCTTCTCTTTGCTCGCGTTTTCAGAAGAATGACAGCACGTCATTTCTCTCTTGGAACTCGTGAGCGGGACCTCCTGAGTCCTGTACATACTCTGTTTGACATTAAACTGATACGCACTGCACCGTATTTTTACGTTATCTTACGTTGCGTAAGAGCGACCGAAACTTTCCTGTCTTTAATGTCGCGTCCTCTGAAAGGCAATCCCCTGGAACTGGTAGCCCCGCTTAATATAAAGCAAAGATGTTCCTGTGTCTTGCGTATGTAAGCTTGAGAAACGTAACGTATCGTAAGAAAGTGGGGCTGTGTGAACCCGCCTCATACGTCCGACAGCAGCGGACGCTACAGATGGATAGAGCCAATGAAGCAGTGCCAAAAAAATGTTTCCCCAACCACCAAATTTGTGCGTTTGTTTGAGCTTTGTTCATCACCAAAAAAAAAAAAAAAGGCGTGCGACCGCGGCGCACAGGCATGGCGCAAAGATGGTACGCCTTTTGTTTTTTATTTGCACGATTGGTTTAGTTGGTGATAGGATACGTACAAAGCCGATGACCGCCGTGACGGTGCACTTTTGACACTATTCGATTCGACTTCCACTAGATCGGTAACGTCGGCTGTGGTTTGACTTAAAAAGTGGAACAGAGTAAACAGTTCTTACGTTTTAAAGATTAATTTATTTTTAGGTTGCGAGCTAATAATATGTGCGCTCAGTTGCAACATCCCCGAGGCAACGTGCAAAGCAGCCTCGTCTTTTCCTGGGGAAATGAGACAGATGTTTTGAAAAACAAGAATTCGATATTTTTTAATGTTTTATTCACGCTGGTTTCTAATGTTTTCTATTTATTTTGTTTTTTTTTTAATTGTAGAGCTTTTTGTGTACAGTGTCTCTGTCGTTACGGACTCAGGTGCTGCAATATCCATGAGACGTGGGCAGCGACGTTAACGTGGAGGTCGTACGGCAATAATGGAGGGTTTCCGCAGAGAGAACCGCCCGCGCTAATGATGCCCACCAAGACGACCCCGTCGGGTCCGGACTGAACGACTGGGCCTCCGGAATCCCCCTGCAGGAAGAAGTAAACGGGACACGGGTATGAGCTACGGCTGTCACGGGGTTCCAGTGGGGCAAAGCGTTAAAATTTACAAGGTCTTCGTTTTATTTCAAACAGATTCGTTAAGGAAAAGGTGAGAAACGAGTGCCTTCTTTATCATGTATTTATCAGGCTCGGCGGACATTAGGTGAAGGGAGGATCGACGTGGAAATGTCTAATTGTTCGAAATACGTCAATTAACTTTCTAATTATTGGTTTTAGGGGTCATGTTGCAATTGCAGTGTTGACGACATTGTACTATTAGAGGCCAGACCAGTTAAAAAGATTTGAGAACACGTAATAGTTTTCTTATATATTATATCATTCATTTTCGCGTGTTTTTTTAACCCCCTTTAAATATTTCGCGCATAAAGAACATCGCCAGCCTTGCCCACAATGACGCTTGGAAGATCGACGTAGTCGTTTCAATAATTTCGTCACTATCTCGACAGCGTGTCCTTGGCGGGTGCGCCGACGACATAACTGACGACATGGCTTATACGTCGCTATTTTAAGCATCACTGCGTACAAGGCTTAATTCGCTCCTTTGGCGCTCTTTTTTTTTTTTTTTTAATCGGTCTAAAAGAATTTGAACATCTGTCAAATATTATCTAAAAAACCTATTTCACTTTCGCGATATTTTTAAAGTAATTTGGCCTCTGGTATTAATTAGCGTCAATACTGCAAATCCAACATGAAGCCCTAAAATCAATAATTAAAGAGTTAATTATCAGGTTTTATTTAATTAGTCAACTTACCATGAAAATCATACGCTCATCCATAGCCTCCTAGCTTCCTAGCTTCCTAGCCTCCTAGCTCGCTTCTCATGGCAGATCGCCATGAGAAGCGGCCGCCGAAATGGAAAAGGTGGAGCGGCAGACAATGGATGAGAGGAGAGCCACGTGACTGGCGCCCCGCTGCGGCGAGACGCCGAAACACGCTTCTCCCAAGCGAACAAGTGTGTTTCGGGTCCTCGCCGCTGCCAACGCTGTGCGCCGACGTCCAGGTTCCCCGAGAAATGGCTCTTTGATGCTCTGTGCTACCAGATCCTCGCGCTCCAATTCTACGACCGGGCACTCTATGGCCCCGTCGTCCAACTGCCAGGCTCTGTGAGTATAGAGAAGGCTATGGCTCTTCTAATATCCGCGGAGCCTGATATATTAATGTTGAAAGCAGCACACGGCTAACTCTCACGTCCATTTTCTTAATTCTGTTCAAATTAAAATCAAACATTATGTATATCAAACAGGTAATACATCCTAAATTTCCTTTGATATTTGTGCAAATAAAGCACCAGCCAAATTTGATGGTGAATACAGCAAAACTTTAATTCATTCACAAAAGTAAGTAATACGGCACATACACACACACACACACACACACACACACACACACACACACACACACACACACACACACACGCGCGCGCACGCACACACACACGCGCACGCACGCACACACACACACACACACACAGTCAGACACACAGTCAGACACACACACACACAGTCAGACACACACACACAGTCAGACACACAGTCAGACACACACACACAGTCAGACACACACACACACACACACAGTCAGACACACACACACACACACACACACACACACACACACACACACACACACAGTCAGACACACAGTCAGACACACTCACACACACACACACAGTCAGACAGACACACACACACACACACACAGTCAGACACACACACACACACACACAGTCAGACACATGCACATTTTTCAACATACATTTTTTTAACAGCGGAGCTGTTAAGGGCTAGTGTCCCCAGGAACGTGTCCGCCGGATTAGAAATGATGACACCGAACTCTGGACAGCTACCGCCATCTGTGAGCGACGGCGGCAACCAGACACTGGTTGCCGCCGTCGCTCATAGATGGCGGCAACCTTTCTGCGGAGGAAGAGGAGCGGGAGCGAAACGGCGGCGATGTGTGCAGCAGCGCGAATGGTTCTGCATCCGCCGCGAAGCCGCTATCGCCTAAAGTTCCACTGCGTCGAGCGCTCCAGATTCCCTTGCGAAAGGAGAGCAGATCGCTCGCCTGGAAAGCCACCGCCGAGAACAGAAGCTTCAGCTCCGCCGCTCTTCCTCCTTCACCAGAGTGGAAAGGCTGAAAGCTTTTTTTTTATGCATGCCTGTCTTTTTTTTTTCTCCTTTTTTAACGCATTTAGATAACCGCTTTCTTTTCCTTTTGTTTTTATTGAATCGCGTAAGGCATAACAACGGAGTCCCTTCAACGACTGTTTTTTTTAATAACTTGGAACCGCCGCCTGTATATAATTTGTATTACACTAACGCCCACTTGTGCTAAAAATAAACAACTTTGAATTTGAACTTCGACGTTGACTTTGATGATAAATGTTTATTCCCAAAATTTAGCGAAACTAATTTTAAATGTATTTGTGTAACTTGAGTTTGTTTACATATAATAACACTTTAAACGAGACTTTCCTGTCTGTAACGGACTATGGCGTCAGCACTAGATGCATGACCTTGACAGGTTGGAATAAAATAAGCGATCAATTCGGTCGCATCCCCTGGAGTAGAACATCTAACTTGTAACAATATACCGTAGCGTATGATGTCTCAGCGGTTTGTATAATTCAGTATTTTATGAAAACGCAGGTTATAGTTTCAAGATATTACGATTCAGGGAATAATTAAACTGCCTCTGTCTAGGTTACCCTAAATTGATGACGCTTAAACAGACTAGTAAGTAATCCGTTACTATTAACGATATAACTTGTAATTTCTTACATTTATCAGTTTTGTTGGAAGGGAATAATTATAAATTTTGCAAAGTTATTGTAAAGGGATTTTCTTACATATTTACGTAAGGGAATGATCGTAATCCGTTACATTTCGTTTTCATTTACGGGGGAAAAAGCAGAAATACAAAAACAACAACAAAAAATCTTCCAGAGAAAAGGTTTTGTTTTTGTTTTTTGTAGGGGTAAGTTTACCGGAATCACACTGTCACCTGCACATAAAAACGCAAGGCTTGGCATTTTTAGATGTTGAAACGTTTTGACGTCACCTGAAACTCCAACTATTATTATTATTTATTTATTTTTAGTGGCTTTGTTGCTTGCGAATTGTAACTTGCCAGCTTGCTCGCCCACGGCGAAGAGGGAATCACACTGATACAAAGGATCGGACTCTCGGTGCAAACAATACTAAGCAAACTCCCGAAATAAAAATATTTTCTTCCAACGAAAAAAACAACAACAAAAACTGTCAAAATGCAAGCGTGAGTTCGCTTAGCGGATCTATGCGCGCCTTCGATTATTGTCCCTTCACTCCTTTGCTTTCGAGGATGCGAAAAGGACACAAAACGGTCGTCAAGTGCTCGCCTTCCAAAAGCTCGAGAGAATTAACAATGCCCTTCTCGGTTATAGTGGCCACGACAGTTTTCCTAATGTCACAACAGGAGGGGACGCTCCATTTTCCACTGAGTAAAGCTCAACGCAGAAATCGACTGCAAAGGATGTGACATTAAATTAACTTTCATGGTGCTCGAAATATATTTGAACACTTATCATCTTTGTGATGTAGGAATGTTCATTGATTTTGTGCTGGCTGCTATTCACTTAATACTCAAAAAGCTTCAGGTTGCCTACATCCCTGTCACACTTTTTGTGCGTCATGTGCGTGTGTTTCTTTAATTTTTTTTTTTTAGAATATTAAGACACATTTTCGGTAATATATGGCAAGTTTCAGCACTGAACTGCGGTACGGCCGACACGTGCTACATGCATTTCGGACGGCATCAAGAAACGGTAGGCACGGCGTACGTGCACCTACGTTTCCGTTTTAATTGACATTATATTTTTGTGTTTTGATTGAACTTCTGATGTTTTCGCTACTTGTATATCCAAAAAAGCTCCATCCTCTTATTTACCGACGTCTCAACCAAGGCACGGCATGTGTCCAAAACTAATGGGAGATTACTGTAAAAACAAAATCTATAATTTACTGTAAACGACTTAATTTTCGCGACAACCCAATTTTCGCGAATTTTGCGAATCGCCTACAATTCGCAAAAAGTAGATCCCGCGAACACTTCCAGAAAAATGTAAACACATTGGAATCTGTATCGAGATGCCTCCACGTCGCGAAAATGAGAACCCGCGAATCATTCTGAAACTTCAATTTTCACCTATATCGCGAAATATTGAGCACGCAAAAAATAAGTCGTTTAGAGTAATTTTTAAGTGTAATTATCGTGTCTTGCTATTTTCCTGCACCACCGTTTGGCGATATTTGCCGGCTAAGATGTGTTTTTATATTATATCCACATATTGTGATTTTATTCGAGGTTTAAGTATCTGTATTAAAATGTTTGTGGCTTTGCGATTCTAACAGCGTCAAACCCCGGGTGTAACAACGACACTCTGCGCTTTTACCAGGGCAAAGAGCTGTTCTATTTTTCTCAAGAAGCACGCAGTGCAGGGCGTCAGGTATTTGTGAGTGTCTCAATGGAATCACTCAATTGAGTGTCATCAATGGTCGCAATTCAGCGCGGTGGACTGCATGTTCACTTAGAAACGAGGCCAGACGTCCGACGTGACTTTCGAGAGCAAGCCGTTGCTCAGGGTCACAAGAGTTTGACTGGTTACAACAATAAAAGCTTGATAAAACTCTTGTGTTTTGTGTCTTTCCCTAAGACAGCGACACGAAAGTAGAGGATTACGTTTTGTGGTAACGGTCACTTACTTTTATGGAAGGGTTATTGCAACTGTAAAATGTTACAATTTAACCTCTTGTAATTGTAAATTACTTACGTCTTTCTTTAGTAACGTGTGCAAGTATGCGCCTAAGCACATGCCGATGCCATGGAAATCAAAATTGCGTTTTCCAATAGACCGATCTCACCAGCCAGTTTGACTACGCCACCGCTGCCGCAATGCATCGAGGGAACTTTAGTTATTCTGCGCGTGCGAGAACCTCGCTGGCGTGAGGAGCACGATACTGCACGAGCCCTCTCCTGCACTGCCTTTTGCCTCCTGTGAACTAAAGTTATGGCGGCGTCACGCGTGCGCCAAACACTTGGTGAGTTCGGTCTATTATTTTTGTTATAGAATTATCCAAGCGTGTAATTCCCCATAGGGCCCGGAGCGCCATGTGCTATGTTGTACGCTTGTCCTGGTGTAGTCCACGCCAAGTCATAATTGATAGAAGACGCATTCAATGCGATTTCAATGGCACATGGCTACATTCAGGCGGGTACATTTTTGGTGTGGTCCCAAATCACGTCCCTTCGGGCCGAGTTGAGGAGCGACGAAGCTGAGATGTCATTTACATTCGTGAATATTTTGTTCTACACTCCGATATTCGTTTCAGTCCGCACGTCCTCGACTGTCGTTTGGCTACAGACAGAACATAAAGGCAAACTTTGTTTCAACAAAACGGCCCCCAGTCGCAGCGGTTTCTTTTTATTTTTTAATTTTCATTATTTCACAAGATGGCGTCATACTGTCCGGCAGTTTAGGTAAACGTAAATATGTTCTAATGTTACTTGCAACGTTACTAAAACACTCAGTTGGGAAACTGCCATAGAGACTGCCCTGAAAAAGTGTCCCCGATCTGTCCTCGCGAACCGAGCTAATGGCGAACACGACGCCGCCATTTCTCCCGCAGCGGCCACTCGAGGAACCGCACGTTACTTCCATTTTGAATATAATCGGCCAGAACAGATACAGTGGAAGAGGTTACAGGGGTGCCACCCCGATCTCCCCAGCGGACGCGCCGCGTCTTAATAACCGAAGTTAAAATGCACCTAGGTCGGGACGTGCTACCTGAAAGCGCCGCTGAGGCATGGTCGTATAAAAACAATATTAAATATGCCGCAAAACCTTGCAAACTAAAGATTTTAAAAACATCACGCGCCCTTCATTTTGTACTAATCTCTAATAAATATCATACAAAAAGAGTATTTTTCGTTTGTTTTTACGCAAAAACATGCTTTATAAAAGCTCAAGGTGACCACAGTACAGACAAATGATAAAGAGTGGCGCTGTTATCGCATTTAGCTCGGTCTCGGTGGACGCCAGCGGCCCAGGTTTCGACGGCGAGTTTCCCAACTGAGTATTCTAGTACGTTGGTTACTTGCGTTTTTTTTTCTGGTTTGATATAACACATAATTTTTATACATTGAGTTTGAAGCAATCACCGACGCTTAGGATATACGGTATAAGAAAACAGGTTTCGACAACTTTTTTTTTTTATATTCGCCAACGTTACTTTTTTTCGTCTGACTACACCACTGATCTCAATGACAATTGCTGGATCGCGTTTGCCCGCTCCGCGAATGCGGTCACTGGCGGCCATCTTTAGGTAGAGTTATATCACCTCTAGCCAAGATACAGCCGCTGAAGCCACTTGGCAGCCACCATCATCCATCCATGGCAGACGGCGTTTTGGCGGTTGTGGTGGCAGGCTGCCATCAAAATAGCGTGGGTGATATTTCGTGATTGATTGAAATTGTTTGACGAAACATGTTTTTAAAACCCGGCGTGAACGGTAGCCCGGTCTTTGAGGACCCGGTGAAAGTTTCACGAAATCGCGCAGCACCGGGGAAAAGCAGCACAGCACGCATCGAAAGTCGCATCGAAAGAAGCGTCGAAAGCAGACGCCGGTACGTAGTCTGCTTTCGATGCGAGCTGCGCTACTTTCCCCCGGTGCTGCGCTTTCGTAGAACTTTCGCCGCGTCCTCAAAGACGAGGCTACCGTTCACGCCGGGTTTCAAGAATCTGCATCGTCGAACAACTTCAATCAAGAACGAAATATCACCTACGGTACAGTGTACTAGATCTACGGCTATTTTATGGCAGCCTGCCGCCATTGCGCTGTCCGCCATATTATTACGATGGCTAGAGATGGTATAACTCTACCTAAAGATGGCCGACTGTGACCGCATTCCGGTCCATAGGCAGAGCTGGTCAAACGCGATCCAGCAATAGTCATTGAGATCAGTGGACTACACACACACGTAATACCAGTCAATTCTTAATGTGCAGACAACATGGTCGGCAGTTCTGTGCCTATAGGGTGCCCGCACGTCCAACTTCATTAGTGTTATTATAAAGAATGTTAATAACTGCTTTTATTTATAATCAAAGCTGATGGGATATAAGGAAAAACTCCCAGCGTCGCAGCAATTTGACATGATGGGAAGCAGTAGCGAAAGAACCCTACAAGAAAGCGGCTGAACAATCTTCATGTGCTATATGTTTTTTGTTACAGCACATGGCGCTACTTATATATGTCTAACATACAAACAACAGCAAACTTGGTACTTCTTCGCACACTCCATCTTCACTAAAGACCCATTGACGCTTCGCAGTTAGCATAGGTTCTCACCTCTGTGAGTCGAGGCATACCATGTTTCACTTCACTTAAATAATATCGTTTAAAATCCTTAATGGTTCACGTATATTAACATCAATATCAGCATGTACTCACAGGACATACTCCCTTCTGATTTGCATCGGTGCATATGATGTTGGCAGGGTACCCGCACTGATAGCTTGGAATCACGGTCAGTATCGTTGTTTGTGGAATTTTCACGGGTCCCGCTTCTGAAAAAGAGCAGAAATACGAAGAAAAAAAAAACCTACTTTTTGCATTATAATTCAATGAACTGAAAACTGCGGTGATATCCAAAGGTTCACTTAGGAAGCCATGGCATCGATCTATCGGATCCAGCAGACAATACCGATAACGTTCATATCTGAACAGATAATTGCTTGACTTCAAAAACAATTCAGTATAAAAGCAGATAATGGTTCCGGTATTACGGCGCGCGTAGCGGTGTTAATGATGCTGTCCTCCCATAAACCTCTGCACCGAGTTTTACAGTTCTAGTGATTCGCCATATAATATAATGCTCTAACCAAGTACTTTACTAGAGAATGCATTTTACTCCGCAAAACTCAAATGGTCTTGGCGCTGACAACTTTCGTGTAGTTGTAACGGCGCGCAGCCTCCGAGTGAGAGGGGTTGCTGCCGCCATCTATCGTCGTAGAAAGGAAACCATCGAGACAGCAGAGACGGCCGTCTCTGCTGTTTTGTTGAATCCAGTGGTGCGTCAGCGGCGGCCTTCTCCTTCGAGGCACCTGAATAATACGACAGCCTGGACAGCGCGATGTTCATGTGCTCTTCGAGCGAGGGGTTTCTTCTCCGCTATGGAAGATCTGGCGCTCGAGGCGCGTTGCCTACTGCAAATGAGCAGAGTAAAATGTATTCTCTTAGCAAAGCATTTGTTCATAACTCTTGTTCAGTATCTCTCTTCCTTTGCCTCTCTCTCTCTCTCTCCCTCTTTCTCTCTCTTTTCCTCTCTTTGAACCGGCTTCCTCCCCAACGCACTTCCAGCCGAAGTTTCGGTTTCAGTCGTAGCCGCTACCGCGCCGACAATCTGTACTTCGTATTAACTTAGCATGGACTACTGCTACCCGCGCATGCTAAAGCGCGAGCTAGCTGCTTTGGATGAAGACTCGGCGGCTGCACGAGCGCTCGTCCAGCGAGTGCTCTAGTCGAGGCAGTCAAGGATACTCGCTCGCGCTTGCACAGCCTTCGTAGTTTGTCCATGCTAAAGTGAGACGAAGTATAGGCTCTCTTTGACGCGTGACACCGCACCTTCCTCTGCGTCACAGACCTACACACCAATTCAGCTTCTTTACTAGATTTAGCGGGGAATTGAATTGGCGTATAGGTCTGTGATGTCATATAATGTAATGCGCGCGGTTGCGCCGACGACGACGCCGACGCCGCGAAACACGGGAACGAGCGCCTAAAAGCTGCGCTCTAGAACAATTTTCGGCTTACACGTTCTTTGAGATTATTGGATTTAATCGGCTAATTGAATCGCCCTGATCCGATAAAAATAAATACATTAGACATGTTAATAAAGGCAGCGTAGGAGCCCTACCATTGGTATTGTAAAAACACTGAAAAAGCCGGGTCTGAGTTAGCACTGAAATGAAACATTCTTACCTGTCGCTCAATCGCACCCTATTCTTTCCTCACAAATTGTTTGTTTGTCTTTTTCACGGTCTGTTTTTAAGGTTGCGAAGCCCTTCGAGCACTCAACTTGCGTATTATATTGCGCTCACTGGTCATTTATTGCGCAAAATCCTCGTACTTTGTTTCGCTATTAAGAAAGACCTGTGTTCACCTTTTCAAATCGTACAGATTTGGGACACCGTAGAATTGTTTCTCGAACTCTGAAAGTCTGCCCACCTGCAACGAGTGAAGCAGGTATCTCGAAAGTCGACACCCACCTGCGTGTGTTTCTCCAAACCCAGACACTGCGACGCTCCCACGAACTTCCCCTCCTTGGACTGGAAGTTTCACCGGATACACTTCTGTCGTGAACTGAAACTCTGGGGCTACCTTCAGGATGGCGAGGTCGTAGGTTGGGTCTAGCTGTGGGCCTATTACGTAAAGCTCGTGACGCTGAATGTGGGTGACCTGCACAACGGGCATTTGTATTAGATTATATTTTATTATATTGTTTCGGTTATTTTCTTTGTAGCAACAATAACACGCCGCCCTTATAATCATATATACATCGATAAAATTAAGGCGTCCGTAAAATTGCTCAATGGAATACTAGGGCGCATTTTCAAAGAACTACTCCTACCTGGCTAATTAGAAGATGAGCTCCTCTACGTAAATATTAGAAATAGAAGTTAAAAGTCGAAAGCTAAAACACTGTATACAAACGTCACAAGTTATTCTCTGCATTTTAGATGGCCTTGAACGTTTGAGATTGGTATACAGGTACCACGAAGCGATCTATCGATTTTCTTAATTGAACGTCCCATGACTCTTTTCAACACTTTATTCTACTATATACAAAACAAAAACATGCATTTTGAATGCCTTTCAAGTTTTTGACAATAAATATCGCGCTCTTTGTCTTCGAACTTCCAATGTACAGCACTGTTCACATTAAACTACTTTTGTCTTGACGAAATATTAACAATTTCTCGAACTCTTAATTTTATCTTTCTCTTTGTTTCTCTATAGTTAAGTATACATTGGCATACGACCGTATTTCTGTCTTATATTTGATTAAAAAAAAAAAAGGAAGTCAAGAGCCTTAGACCTGTTATTTTGATACACACTCGCCTTCGAACACGACATGGGCGACTCTTTGCTGGTAATTACTTTGGCAAGTTAACATCAATAAAAAGACACACCTAACGACGCTGGTTTTTTTTTTTTTTGTTTTTTTGCTGAAAATGACCTTACCGTGTGCTCCTTTGGAGAAAGGAAACCTGCTATCACATTAATGGGCCCCGTCAGGTAACTGGAAAAAAAGTGTCAGTTACATCATTAAATCCGCCCCTGCCTCACTACTTACTACGCGCACTGACAACTCAGAAAACGTAAGGGACGGGGCTCGTAATTTTCAGAATTTTCGCTTCGCCATTCGTTCTTGGGAATTTTTTACCAGCTAATGCCGCACTCCCGTTGGCAGAGGAACAAAAACAAGATGCTTAGCAATCACCACCGCACCTTGTATTTCTCAAGTTATTTTGTCAGTGACAATAGCTCCAATGTGCGTTATACACGCTTGGAGGAGCCACATTTGATAGCCACATACAGCTAGACTTTTAACTTTGAATTTTAAAGCATGGCATTCTCGGTCGTGTGAGCACATCCGTACGGCCCCGTGGTCTACACGGAATCATTGCTTTTCTTTTAAGCCTCAGACGCAGGGCTCGTACACCCCGAAAAAAAAAAAAACACATGATATTGGCTGCAAATAAAGTGACATATTGGCTGTATTCCAAATCTTACCCGAATGGATCCGAGTTACTCCGGCGGGTCGTGTCACGTGACAACACAGATTGAAAAACGTTGGACGTGGGCAGGTTTTAGAACGCCAAGGTACAAAATCCTTACCCTGGAGTAGGACCTAGTAAATTTTGGAACATGGCCATTTGCTGCGCACACGGCTTAAGCATGTTCAAAATAAGCGGGTTCGCTTCATACATATATGTAGTCTTCGAACATGTCTCCAGACAAGTTTTGCACGGCCAATGTGACAGGGCGTCATACAAGAAAGAAACACGCCGCAGACTTTGTCTACAGACTGTTTTTTTTTTTTTTCAATTATGCATTAGCAGTGTTAAGGGGGCTTTTATCGGCTAAACCAATGAGGTAGGACGAGCGGTATGCGGAGCGCATGTTCGTCTGCTTTTTGCATAAGAGTTACGATGTCGTCAGAACGCCAAGTTCTGACTGGCATTGGCTAATTGAAAAAAAAAAAAAAAGTATAGTGGGTAGATCTGGAGGCATCTAGCGTTGAGGTCTACCCACTATCCTTTCAATCAAAGAGAATCAGAGCTCGGTGTCGTTCTGACGTCACTGCAACCCCCCCCCCCCCCCCCCCCCCCCCCGAGCAAGAATCAGACGAATCTGCTTTCCGCATTGCTTTTCAACACTCACGCTGTCAGCAGAAAAAGGACTCCACCCCTTTCGCCTTTGAAACTGTGGGGCCATTGGAACATGATAGCGATCGTCCTTCTCATTATAGACGCTGACAGGCGGAGTGAGCACGGGGTGTGGCCTATCATTATCACGCTACTTGTTTGGTGATTAGTTTTTTTTTTAGAAGTTTTGATTGGCTGATGCCGCGCTATCATACAAGAAGCTGGGCACTCGCCACAACGTGCGTTTCTTATTAAGCTGCGAGTGACTCTAGTGGAACTGATATAATGCTATTATTAGTATACACTCTAAGAAATTCCTGCGCGTCTACTTACGCGCAAAACACTCGTAGAGCCAATCTGTGGCATTACGCAAAGCAAAGCGTCATGTTTGCATTGCGTAATGCCACAGCGCAGACTTAATTTTGAGGTCTAAACTGATGTTCCGCCTCATCATTCGCTGAGCTGATTTCGTAGATCGCAGAGATTTGCTCTTCGAGTGTTTTGCGGGTAAGTACACGCGTAAGCATTTCTTAGAGTGTATTCTGAGCGCACTGTGGTGCCGTACACACTCGGGGACTTTTGAGAGTATGATGGTCTTTTCTGCATCGTGAAACAACCAAATAATATTACGAAATTATCGGCATATAACTGCCTTCATCCAAGGATCGCGAAATGTACTGCAATAAAAAAAAATTCTCTCTCAGTTTTATTTCGCTAAATTTTGGTTATGTTTGACCACTAATTTCCTAATAATTCAGAGCCCTCCGGGTACCTGTTATTGAACTCGCAGTGTTCCCTCAATATCAAAGATAAAAAGTTGGTCATGTGTATCCCACGGCCTCGTCGTCCAAATTATTCAGAATAGCTATCAAGCGTGGGTGTTACTTTTGAGTATGCATGGTGCATCCCTGTCTTTCCTCTTCTCTTTTTAAATCTTTTTTTTTTTTTACCTTTTAGACTTAGGACAGTGTTTGAAAATTGTGAGTCGCGACTCCAAGACAAGGACGCCATAGGCTCAGGGGGGAATCACAAAGCTGTTCAGAACCCTAAAAAAATATTAAAAAAAAAAACGAACTTGGCTTTTTAGCCGTAGCCTCGATGAAAGCTATGATACAAATCGCAGCTCAGCGTCAAGCCGGAGCTGGGAGTTGTGGTGTTTAAACTCCGCCTTCGTTTTGAGAATATAGTTTGCACTCACTTTATCAACTGTCAAGTGAAATGTGAATGTTAATTTTCTGCATTACTTTTCGTTCGCTTGGAAAGCTTTGACTAAAAGGCGGTCGCCAGGAGGGGGGTGGGGGGTGGGGGGGTGGGGGGGGGGGGAGTCGCTACGCGATATTCTATATTTTTGATAGGTCCCAGGGTGGCGGAATTGGGGAAGTACTGACATAAGATAAATTTTTGTACTAACATTGAGTTTCTACTAACAGAACTCTTGTTATTTTAAAGTAATTTACATGACTCTTCATGTATATGAGCTAGCCAGGTCATTTCTCGACTGGTCACGGCTGAGATGAGAGATGTCAGCTCGGCCGCTAAGGCACATGAAGGCTTTGTAACGAATGTCTGTAACCTCGCAAGTAATGTACGCCTCACATTTGTCCATATACAGTTCCTACGTAAAGTTAATTTTTGCAATCAAAGAAATATCGCATACTGAAAAGTACATACATCGCCTTTTTTTAATATGTCATATTCAAGGGTGTGCGAGGCCACTTATCATTTTAGAAATATATTTATTCGGGGTCACGGAGGATGACTATAAACAAAAATACCCCAAATAAATGTTGCCAAAGTTGAAGCCTGGGCGAGTTGGTATGACATATTTAAAAGGTTAAAACAGCGCAAAAACAACGGACTGGGAAAGAAGGACACAGACAGAGCGCTGACAGCGCTCTGTCTGTGTCCTTCTTTTCCCTGTCCGTTGTTTTTTGCGCTGTTTTAACCTTTTAAAAATACCCCAGCGAGGTGAAAGACGAAAACTTTATATTAAGTTTCTTCCTGAATTATCTCCACCTTTCTTTCTCTCTCTGTCTTTTTCTCTCTCATTTTTTTATCATGACAATACAAAAAAAGATTAATATATATATATATATATATATATATATATATATATATATATATATATATATATATAATATGTGTGTGTGTGTGTGTGTGTGTGTGTGTATAAAGATGGAACCTTACTAGTCGAAGCAGTGAGCCGCCGTGAGGACATGAGTTTCCGTAATTATGGCTCCCCCACAGTACCTTCCTGTAGGCAGCAATAGTTTTACCTGAAATAAACGTACTCGTTGACGAGCAATGCAGTTGCAACTCAGACGCATCAAAACAGCGTTATTCACTCCGAAACAATGCGCACTTTCGCAAATTCAGGTCGTTGAAAAAATAGCCTGAAAAAAGTTCGCACGGGGGAAGCACGTCGAAATCAAATTAAACGAATTCCTTTCTAAGTTTCCGAGGGTTCTTCCCGTAAATATTTATCAACCGCACTAATTTAAATGTATGCTTCTCTTACGTCAAGGCAGCGAAGTCGGGAAAAAAAAAAGGCACAATGACCGAGGAGGAATTGTAGAAGCGTAGAAATCTGGGCCAGTTGGTGATTCATCAAAACAAAACAAAAAAGACGGACCAATAGAAGATACAGATAATTGTCTATCTGTATACCTTCTACTGGTACTTCGTTTCTTTTCTTTTTGTTCTTTTATGTTTTGTAATTCAGGAAGAATTATTTTATCGTCATTATTTTGAAACATCGTGCAAGAAAACAAGCTTTGTACGCGGCAATTTACATCATTCAAAAATTAATGATTTCAGCCAGCCACCTTGCACTAATAAAACAAAAGTGAGTAGATCAGATAACGCCTCTTATTTTAATGCAGTGGTTCATTATTAAGAAAAAGTCTCAAATGCCATCACTTTTCGATGGCATTTAGATTGCTCAGGCCCTAAAACCAATCTGTTTTATTGGCCAATTATAAAATCTTAACTCGGTTAGTTTCCCTCGTAAATGAAAAGGATTATAGGCCTGGCGGCCAACGCCACGCAGTTTGTTATGCATCACCTCCATAGAAAGACCCTTTTCAATAGTCCGCCCAGCAACATTGCCGATCGCCACTTTTTAGGCCAAAAGCGTGTGATTGAATCCGAGTCCTCGCCGAACGGTAACGCAAACCTCGTGTCCAACACATGCTCAGAGTACCGGCCCAAACAATGGCGAACTCGGTTAATTAAAGCAGCAGCTACAAGATGGAGCTCACTTTTGGAAAGGGTCAATGCCGATCGCAAGTTCGTCTGCTTCTTGAGCAGGTGCGGTGACGTCAGCACGACGCCGAGCTTGGATTGGCTCCAATTTAAAGAATTGTCGGTAGACCCCAAGTCCGCTCGCTATGAAGTCTAATCCACTATCTCCCCATCAGAGCCAATCAGAGCTCGGCGTTCTGACGTCAGTGCAAACCCCGCGCGAGAAGCAGACGAACTTGCACTCGGCATTGCGTTGCACTCTCAATGGCGTATGCATTGCGAAACTCAGGCATCCTCCTTTTCCTTCAATGGCATATTCGTTAGTTATTTCCCTAAAAGGCTACGTATGAGGACAATGCACGAGCGATTTCTCATAAACTTGTCGCTTCGAAATACCGAGTGCTTTATATCATATGATTCCGCTCGGCCGATTCGCTGGAACCGCTCGACACGACGAACGGACGATACTTTCATATTTTTTCTTCCGCTGATCCCGTATGACATACGGGAGCATCAGGGTGCGGGTTTTGGAACCGACCGCGAAACAGTTGATGACACACAACGTCTCCTGCGAATCGCGGTTTTGTCCAAAGGAAATAGTGGTAGAAGATTTCTATTCTCGTGGTGCATCTCTTCAACATGAGTTAATCAAGTCGTATACAACTGTCGTCCTCTTGACTTTCTTAAAAATCCGAGATGTGACGCTGATAACATAACACACATGTTGCTAAACGTTTTTGGTGCCCAGAAATATCTTAAACTTTTACCACCCTTGAATTCGCACGCGTTGGGGGCTCAAAAATACCTATATTGTGCAACCGGCATATAATTTTAGCTCTTTTTTTTATCAAAACGTTTGCTTCTGTCTGAGCTGAAAACCGGTGATTGTTGCACCGAATTTGCCAAAACATACCATCCACGAGAACTCTCCCGGCAGGGCATCCCGGCCGTTAAACACCCTTCCTTCGGGGGGTTGTAATGTACCTTGAAAAGGTAAAAGCCAGTAACCGTGATACATGCGGATATCATTTGAAATTTTAAGCAAAAGATTTCAAGCGACTTTCCACCAGCACCTTCTAGGGCAAATACAGCGTTTATTTCAGTGTGCACATGCAGTGAGTGTTGCCAAAGGGCCGCATTCCGTGTTAGTATGAACTAGGGAATTAAGGAAATCATAGTTTATCATTCGCTGACCTTGGCCATCTCGGTGCCGGAAGAAATATTTTAAAAATTTGCATAAAACGCCCAAACGTGAGCTCTCAACACTTGATTAATTAAGGCCGGCAATAAGGGAATAGACATGTTGGTTTCCACCAACACCTCCTAAATGGCGAGTCCTTGTCGCTGGGTTTTCTACTTGTCCAACCGAATTGAAGCACGAATGAACACATTGAACACGAGTGTTACGTTGGGCTCAGCGAGCAGACACCAGAGTGCATCGTCTGCTCGCTGCCCCTATCCGAAGATGGCGCCACAAGTCACATTCATCGCCAATTCGGTCATCTGCGAACACGTCCGCCGTTGACTTTGGCAGGTTCGTTTGGTCTCATTTATTATACAAAAAAAAAGAACTACGCATTTAATTTCACAAGAAAATTGACTACCTCAATGCACATTTGGTGAAAGTTTGAAATTTACATGTGGCGGGAGCCGCGTTTTCCTTTATGTTTTACGGCCTTAGGTCCACTGCAGTCATCCTAGATTTATGTTTAACCTCGGATTTTTAACACGTCATGTCATAATAACAAAAATAAAACAACGTAGTTCACAAAAATATATATTCGCAAGGTTACTCTAAAACATTGAGTTGTATTTTTTTTTTTTACACGAGCTACATTGCACCCTTAGTTAAGCGATTAGAAGGCTGGACATTTTAATCTCATGGCGGCGTTTAAAGAAGCTCGAATTGCGTGTAAGCCTTCACATGTTACTCTAAAATGTAGAAATACGCGAATGCTGCTTTGAATGAAATTTCGCAGCGTCGTCCGTAATTTCAACAATGGAAAGAGAGCCGGCATGGGGTTTCCTGGAACTGAGAAGGCCATTGAATGACGGAGAGCTATCCGATTCCAGCTATTAAAGAAGAAAGATCATTTCGTTTTCTGAATTTAATAAAATTAAATTGATTTTGAAAACAAGGGGAATATGCAGTTATGGTGTGATGTTCCTCGTTAACATTCGAATCTGGGCAGTGTAGCACTTTCTCTCTCTAGTAAATGGTAACTGTATTGACAGCTTACTTGACTGCGCGCCGTCTTCTTGTGCTGCCCGTATTTTCGGGGTTGAGGCAGTTTGGCCAAGCCTAGCAGCTAAAAGAGAAAAATAGTTATCATGTTTCCCGTCTACGATAGTTTGCTTTCGTCCCGTGAACCCTGATAGCAATATCTCTTTTTCCGAGGGCGAAGCCTAGTATATAGCTAGGCTGTCGAACCGAACCGGAACTCGAAATAAAAACCGAATAAAAACGATTCATTTTGACCGAACCGGAAACATATCAAAACCAAAATAGAAAGCTTTTTTTTTTCAACTGGAACTATTAAATTTTCTTTTTTGTTTAAACGGCCACGGTTTAAGGTAGAGTAAGGAACCCATTTGAACCAGCTTGCGCCTCGTGGAACTAGTATACCAAGCCGATATTTCACATGCATGACTGAACGCGAAAACCAAACCAGAGCCAAATACAGAACAACTGAACTCGAACCCTAACCGAACCTAAATTATAAGCAGTCTGGCACCATGTACAGAATGCAAAAAAAAAAAACAAAGAAAAAAAAACATTACTAGTTTTTTTTTTTTTTTTCAGAAGAAAAACAATTTTTGCATCGCTGAACCCTCATTTTTCGCACAAATATAGCTCTAGCGGTCAAAACAAGATGTCAAAGTTTCAGCAATAACTGTTATCTTATTAAAAAGTTATATGTTTTTTCTACTGGGAAAATGGCGGTTGGCAATGCTCTCAAATACGTGGGCCTCTATGGCGCCAGTTATCGAGAATGTACGGGAACGGATCTGATTTTCCCATATAAATTTTCAGAAAATCACCTAAAACTGTTTAATAAGGTAACGCTTAGTGTTGAAACACTGTCATCTGGTTAAAATCTCTGGCGCAACATTTTGGCGGAGAATGAGCGTTCGTCGATACATAGTTTATTCTTGCGATGAAATCATTACTATAGTTGTAGACGCACCCTGTTTATAACCCCATTAATCGGGGGAAAAAAAGGGCATACAAAGTGTCTGATCAAAGTATAAGCTCCGAGACGCCAACCTATACTTGAGGCTTTTTGATACATTCAGGTATACGTTTGGCGAGGCGAACGTAGATTTGCAACTTACCTCGCATTAATATGCTTATGACAAACAACTTAGCAACAAAAACTTGCGCCATCATGTCGAACCTTCGCAGGAAGGAACAATGATATGATTTCGCGCTTCACGATACATATATATATATATTCCAAAAAGGTAGTTTTATCCAGGTAGTTTAATTTTGCATCAGCAACTAATAAATTAGCAAGCAAGAAACGAAGTAGATAAATCTTGCATGTCTCCAGCTTGGGGTGCAAGTCGATATCCATATTTTAAGCCTACTACCTTTTTTTTTCGTACTGCAAAGCATTATTTTTTTTTTACAAAAGTATTCTGAACTTTGTCAAAAATACTCATTCGGCGAGTCATCTTTTTTTTTTTCTCAAGTCACTTTTTGCAGTATTTTTCGCTTCCTTGCGTATGTTTGGCGCTCGTCCAGTATGTTGACTGTTCTGTTATTTATATCCCGATTTTTATAAGCGTGCGCTGCAGGCGCACAATATAAAAATAGAATACAAAGGTAATACCAATTCTGCGCTGGTATCGATGTTAATGGGCATGCATTTCTTCCCTGGTGTAATAAAAGACAAACAAGGAGGAAAACGTACGCGTATTAGTGTTTTTAAGATCAATTTTTCGCGTAGCATCTTCCCATCGAACGGTCAACTCTCGAGAATTTCTTTCGCGAAGCCTTTTTCGAACGCCTTGTCCAAGATCTTTTGCTGGGGAAACCATTTGCGCTTGTCACATATCGAGACATTTTCACGCTAATCTGTCTAGTACCTTAATCTGTTGCACTGAGGGAACATTATGATTTGTTCTACCTTCTCCGCGCTAGAAGCGCGCCACCAAGAGGTACTAGGAACAGCGACCGTCACTTTCCCTTTCCTGCCGCTGCAATATTTGATTCTTCTGGATATAATTTAATGGATAATTTGAAGGTTTAATTTTTTAACACTACACTATTGGTGGAGTCCCTATAGTGATGGTATTCATATGTTATATGCGATCTTTGTTTTCCCTGTTATCCCACAAGTAATGTATTTGAATAGGTCAGAACCGTTTATTTTGCAATGCTTTCTCTCTAGTTAAGTTAACCGTCTCCGTTGATTAAACGTTTATGAAAGAAATAGAAATATAACCATTTAAGGTATACGACTGTCCAAATTATATTTCCTATAAGTCAGACTTTTAATAAAGGCAACTTGCAACACAAACTGCATTTTATGGAGAACACAAACCGGCAATGCTAACTTTATCCCTTAAAGGTTAAGGGTTGAATGCTATCTATACGTAGCATTTTCTGTCTTTTGAAATTTAAGAATTGTTATCTTAAGATTGCCTAGAAAGGCTTTCCTAAAGGCGCAAATTCTTAGGCACGATAGTTACTTCTTTTCTCATTTGCGATGCTCAGCCTGAAAGCTAATATCTGACAAAAAAAAAAGTAAAAGTAATTTTTTTTTTTTTGTCATGTCTCAAAGTTTCGAAGGCACAAGGCAAATTTATTGCTCGGGATATCCCCTACAACACGTGAGAGTGTATTGGCGGAAAAGGAGCATTCACTGCTTACATGAAAACGCAAATAATGAGTTAATAATTGTGTTGTATCTTTAAACACCCGAAAGTTCAAGGGACACTGAAAGAGGGTATGTATGCTCGCCAAGGTTTTTATTTGCACATGACATATGAGAGCCCAAACACCCAGAACACAATTTACGGCTCAAATTTTGTTTTCTTCCAGGCGCAAAAACCTCCGGTTGAGAACTGGCCGGTTTGAGTCGCGCTCACTCTCTTCTCCGTGGTCACGTGCAGTTCTCCATGGTTTAGACACACTATATATACTCAAAGTCGTGGGTCATCGGAGGAACACACTCAATATTAAAAATATTAAAAAATATTATGCCTGTTTTTTGTGGCTTCTAAAAAGCTGCAAATACGTTGATTGAACAAAGAAAGAGTTGCACAGAGAAGCACAAGCACTGTGTGCACTCTCTGCTTAATTCTCAACATGGCGTCGTATCGCGGGAGTCGGGGGCTGGACGGCTGAACTAAGCGGACAAAGCGCTGGCGGCGGGCGACGGGCGTGGGGCCTCTACTTCAGAACTGTTATTCGAGGTACAGGGGAATCTGTCTCGCTTCGAAAGCGAAATTGGTTATTGATCAAAACAATTATGATTTATTCCGTACGACCAACGAACCAGCGGCCAAAAATGACACCCCCCCCCCCCCCGGTTGCCGCCATCTTGACTGTTTACCACATTAGTGATCACGTGACGTTAAGATGGCTGCGCCCAGAGGTGGGTCAGATCAGATTGGCCAGATCACGGTACGGTTACCAGATGGGCACTCTGGGGCTGCGTTCCAATCTTACTCGAATGGATCCGAGTTATTCCGGCGGATCAAGTCACGTGACGAGACAGATACAGGAATGCTCGACGCGGGTAGGTTTTCGAACGCATCGGGTACAAGACCTTTACGCAAGAGTGAGACAGAGTAAATTTTGGAACACGGCCGCCAAAATGGGGACCGAACCGAGCGAGCAGGTGCGAGATGGCCGAGCGCGGCAGGCGACGGCGGTGCCAGCATTGAACCGCGATGATCGTGCGCTGTGGGGGAATGGTAAATTTCCATGTGTGCCATGTTTGGCTCGGCAGACGATGGACAAATAGGACCGGGTATGTACATATCGCACAAGATCTGACCAGGTATGGGCACCGACGCGTGGATCCGATCCGAGAAGCAATGCGTGAGAGCTCTCGCGCATTCCTTCTCGGCTTCCACTTGCAGATACTCTATATGCCCTGCGTACCTTTCCTTAAGAGCCATGAACATTCTGCTCGTCGAGTGCAGCGAGAACGCAAAACTTTCATGTGAGATATCCACGCGATGTTTGACACATACGACCAATTCTCTTCGAGCGGTGCCCATACCTGGTCAGATCTTGTGCGATGCGTCCTTACCCGGCCCTATTTGTTCGTCGTCTGCCTAGCCAAACATGGCGCACATGGAGATTTACCATTCTTCCACACAGCACGATCATCGCGGTGAAATCCGACTCGCACTGCCGTCGCCGCGCCAGCCGCGCTCGGCCATCTCACACCTGCTCGCTCGGTTCGGTCCCCATCCTGGCGGCCGTGTTCCAAAATTTACTCTATCTCACTCTTGGGTAAAGGTCTTGTACCCGATGCGTTCGAAAACCTACCCGCGTCCAGCATTGCTGTATCTGTCTTGTCACGTAACTTGATCCGCCGGGATAACTCGGATCCATTTGAGTAAGATTGGAACACAACCCCAGATGTCCCGTCTGCTGTCCGTGATCTGGCCAATCTGATCTGACCCACCTCTGGGCGCAGCCATCTTAACGTCACGTGATCACTAATGTGGCAAACAGGCAAGATGGCGGCAACCGGGGGGGGGGGGGGGGGGAGGGTGCCATTTCCGCTGCAGGCCGTGGGTTCCGGTTTACCGCTCTAACCGCTCATTCACACTGGAAGCGGATCCGCGTTCGCAAAGCGGTAGCGAACGCGGTTGTATAAAGATCCAGTACAATTGCACGCGCACTTGATGTCATCGAGTGCGCGTGCAATTGTACTGTATCTTTACACAACCGCGTTCGCAACCGCTTTGCGAACGCGGATCCGCCTCCAGTGTGAATGAGCGGTAAGGTAATACTCAAGCTCGTTGCACACGACACGCCCGACTGAAGAGCTGATTCGCACGAAGACGTCGCCGAGTTGGCCAAGTCGTCGCCCCTTCTCCTGGCTGAAGACATCGCTGAAAATCGCGCAAACGTCGAACACGAAATCCTTGACTTTTGCGTTTTTCTTGCGACATGCGACGTGCACGTTTTTTGTCTGCTTCGCACGGCCTGAAAAACGAAAGAAAAAAATAACGCGATTCCGGTGTAGCCACGTGACATCCGGACGCTCCCTCCTCCTCTACATTTCTTCTTCCTCCCCATTTCGGTTACGGTTTCGGTTTCAAGCAGTTGCATTTTTTTTTACTTTATTTTTAATTTACGTGACCCTTTAGCAAAATATTAATTCGGTAGTCTTCCGACACCATATTGAATTGCCTGGCAAACAATTTTAAAAATATAAGGGGAGGGGGGGGGGGGGGCTGTCAGTGTCTCTTTAATTTCAACAGCGTCTGTTTTTATGCTGCAGATGAGAAATTTAGACGGCGCAGCGCAACCGTTGCTTTGGGGTCTTTGACGTGCACCACGCAGTAGTGATTGATAAACGACCGCACGCCGATACAATTCTTATCCAGATCGAAACGTAGCGGGGTGGGGATTAAACTCAGGATGCCTGGTTTCTGCAGTGCGAGCTTTCGCACCACTCGCTCCGAGCTGCGGTGTGCTAACCCACTCGGTCACCGATTCCTTAATAACACAAGTTCGCATTTGAATCAAAGCCAAGAAGTGAATACGTGCCTGCATTTTAAGCTGCATTCTGATTACCTTCTTGGGACGTTTACTCCTCAGACAACCTTTTTTGAGCTGAAATCACATCTGACAGCTGTGAAATACGGATATCGAGCTAATTATGCTAAGTCCGTTAGTCTGTTCACAATTGTCTTGGGGATCACAAATGATAACCCATTAATCAATCAAAACATATCATATATATATATATTAACTTTTTAATTAATGAAAGTAGACATATGGTTCCAATTAGAAACTTGCTCAGCGTCATCAAAAACCCCTAAATCAGTCATTTTCAGAAAGACTTTGAGCGCGTGAGAAGCGTAGTAGTGAACTGAAGTTACTGCTCGTGGAGTAGGTACAAAGCTAGAGGTTGCGATTAGGCGCCCGCGCGATTTTTCCGTCTCTTATCTAGCCCCAGCCTTGTGCCTGCTCCACGAGCGGTAACTTTAGTGCACTACTACGCTTCTCACGCGCTCAAATGAAAATGACTGATTTAGGGGTTTTTGATGACGCTGAGCAAGTTTCTTATTGAAACCATATGTCTATTTTCATTAATTAAAAAGGTAATTAACAAATTTTAATTAATTAGCCGACTGATCTTTACGATTAGCTCCCTATAATATGTCCCCCTGGCCGTATAACTCACCTCCACAAGCGGCATAAGTGTAACTTTTACGACTTTTTTTAAACAAATCTGTTTCGAATAAAATAACTATATATATATATATTTAACAATACACTTTGACCAAGGCTTCAGTGCAGATTACAGGAAGGGGTCTTGAGAAAAGTTGACATAACTTTAGGGGAGAAAAAGAAAAAGAGAAACAGGATGTGCGAGGAGAGAAAGCAACCCAAAGGTGCAAAGCGCGAAGTGATCGTCGCCCTTTAAAACATCTACCACCTGCCTGTCTTTGTTCCTGTTTCAACAAACTAAAATGTGTGCTGCTTCGTTCTTTTATTCAGAACAAAAATCTATTAATCAAACAGATAAATGTGACCAGCCAGCACGCTTTAAAGAAACTGCTGACGGACGCTTTCTTCAGCGTATGCTTTACCTAACAACACCTGCTACCCCCCCCCCCCCCCCCCATCCCCGTCGCTACAGATGCTGTAACATTCAAGAATATGTGCTGCACTGTCCTCATTGAAAAAGAAAATATATTCAATAAATTGAACACAGAATTGTGATCAGCATCTTTTGAAGCGACTGCTGCGGATGCTTTCTTCTGTGTCAGCTCTACTTTTAGGCTGCAGTTGTATTTACTATCTTTATTGTCCGATATACAGTATTCTTTTAACTTTAATATACATATACCAACGTTCGTCACCATCCTGTAACTTACGATGGGCACAGAAATCACGTTCCTAGGTCTTACGCACCACAAAATACAACAAAATATATCTTCGTTAGCATGCCATGTCATAGTATAAAATATATGAAACGTCTTCCCACTTCATGATATGTATGCGATCGAATAACCATTCAATATTTGATTGCGAAGCAATAGAAAAAATGGTACGGACGTCCTCGTCAAGGGAACATGATATTTCATACGTGTCATTCCTTGAAGGATGAATCCCAGCACTCCCGATGTATTGCGTGAATTTTCTACGTAATAACTTACCGATTCAAAATTGTCTTTACTTTTATTATTTTGAACCGTGACCGGCATCATCATCTGTGACCGGTCACTAAATAATATAATTTGTCCAACGATGACTCCACCCAAAGAAGAATAAGACCTTCCCGCGTACCGGGTTCTAGTGGCAAGCTGTGGGTTGCCAAATTGTGTACGTTCCATTCATTCCAAATGCGTGTCACTCACATTTGCCATCGCACTAATATAGCCTGGGGTGTGTGCGAACGGGACCAAAAGGAGAAGACATTATTATAAGGACACGCATACTCTAAGGCGGTGTGTCGGTGTCCTTTTTATGTCTATTCCGTCTGCTTCCTTTGTTAATTGACTCACCAGCTCGCCTGCGCTTCGACTCGTTTTGTGTTCAGCTATGACATCTTAAACACAAAATGCTACATAATGTGATGGATATGTTGGAGGAAGTGTTCAATTCCTCGTTTTAACCAATTTTTATATATCTTTGTTAATGTCTCATTAACAGATTCCAGGGTCTGCCGACGCTATAATATTATAAGAAGTGCTGCTAAGCAGAAAGAACTTCTGCTTAACAGTACTTGTCCAGCAAGTACTTGTCCAGTGGTACTTGTCCAGCAAACCTTTCATGCTTGTTCGTAATTTCTTCAACATGCTTAAGTAGCTGAATATAAACAATAGCCGATTGTATTATGTCTTCTAGTGGAGCCATATCTACTCCATATTTTCTGGCAGGAATGTTGTTTCGTCAAGAAATAGAAAGTGTTGGCGCTTTTCTGCAAACAAGCTATTGCTGGCAACCTGGGTGAGCAGTGAAATCGAATGCCCCGTCACGTAATCCTAGCTGTTACCAATGAAAAAATGTATATGTTAGCATCTATTCCGCGACGATGCTGTTTTGTATTTTGTATTTTTTGCTTTACTTTAAGTTCTGAATTCAACAGCAATCCTCCATTAATCAAGGGCTTCTTCACTCGTCTATAAGAAAAAGGTATATAACCCGGCCTGACCTTTTGATTTGCGCCAGTGTTTTCTTAATTTGTGTTTGATTTTGTTACATGGGAACGTAAAAAAGAGTCAAAACATTTCCAATGGTGTTCGTGAGGCATGCTGAAATGCCGCGCGCACGGAAAGCCTGTGCCGTGAGCAGGTTTTATATCTACGAGGTCATAACATCCCAAATGGAGCTAACCTTTATCTAGCTCTTCTACGACCATATGGCCACAGGTAGCATTAGCCTTAAACTAGTGATCGTAACACTCCCTTCGCTCGAAATTTTGTTATGTAAAATACTGAAAATAGGTTTTCTTGTTTATGTTATTAATTTTCATAAACCTGGAGCGCTAGTAGTAATCTGAAATGGGTTGACGATTGTTTGTGAAGCTACTGGTAGAAGAATTGAGGAGGAGCCACTGGTGGGTTTTTCACTAGCACCGTTGATGTTTGTACGTTGGAAGTTGGGTGGTGGATGCTCGACGTCATATGACCATATGGCCCTCAATCGTCTGTTATTGTGTGATTTTCGTGCCTGTTTCAGTTGAATCCGTCTTCCAAGTACACTTGAATGTGAGAAAAACTACCTACTACGGTGGTGGAAAACCATATTAAAGAGGCTTAGAGTTTTTAATAACGATGTTTGAGCGAGTCGTTGGCAACGTCTCACAGCGAGCTCCTTTATCCTGAAGTAGATTAGCTTCAGTAATGTTTGATCATGGCACTTGAACGTTCTGACACTATAGTTTTAAGTGGGATTCGCAGAAACCTTCTAATAAGTTCTTCTGAAGTCAACCGGCAAAGTTGTGAGGAAATGTCCTTTACTGTAACAGCAACGGACTTCAAGCTTGCCGAGTACTGCCGTCTTCGGCTTGCTCTTTATCAAATGGACTACACGTTTAGTACCCCTATCTAATACGGAGTAATACTTCGGAGCCTTAATGCCCCAGATAGGATTTACCGTGAAAGGCTACAGGAATTTTACATTAACGCAGTAATGGTGTCAGACCCTGAAATGTATACTGAGTTGGGAAATTTCAAAGTCAGCAGTTGACGGTTACTTTCGAAGCAGGAAACACAAGCATTACTTCAACCAACCTGGTATAAGCGTCGACGAAGACTAGACATTAATTACCCTGGAAGAGCCTTCCGAAATCTCTGTGCAGCCTTGACCACGGTTTTTGTGGAAATGACCAG
The DNA here is from genome assembly GCA_013358835.2 of Ixodes persulcatus. Taxonomy (NCBI): domain Eukaryota; kingdom Metazoa; phylum Arthropoda; class Arachnida; order Ixodida; family Ixodidae; genus Ixodes; species Ixodes persulcatus. The sequence continues at coordinate 159,462 of JABSTQ010009065.1, read as the reverse complement.
CGTGTTGACTGCCTTGAGCAGACGGAGATACATATGCTCTAGGCACGTCGCACATGACTTCATATCTTCTGAAATGTATTTTACAATCGGGCAATTACTATTTTTTTTATTAATGACGTGTGACTTTTGTGAAGAAGTTTCAACAGTTCATGTAACAAATAAGAAGTTAATACTTTTTTATCTTCAGAGGATGGAGTCGCCTTGCAAGCTTAGCTACTACTCTCGAACTTTAAATATATTACCTTGAGACAGCATCTCCTGGATGCTTACGAAAATAGGGTCCTTTTTAAGCTTGAGCAACAACAGCAGACACGTGAGTCTTGAGCTTAAACGTCAAACAAAACTTCCAGCTATTCTCGATTTCTATACCCACTTTTATGCTGCAACCTACTCAACTAACCAGGTCGTCTTGGCGTAACCACTGCAAATAACTGAAGCGAAAGTTATGACTGATGATTTTACTTTTAAGAGATGGAAGAGACTGGTATCAAATAAGGGCAGACACTGAGATGTTTATACAACCATAATGAACATGTTTTATTCAGACATTATGTCGTTAACGTTCAGGCGGGTAATCCCAAGACAAGAAAATATTTCAACAGAAAAATGTCTCAAATTCAGCGCATCATTTTGTGGTCAGAAATGAGTGGCTGTACCGATTTCATAAATTCGTTCAATCGTCACTCTATACCCTCAAATCTTTGTGCAAACTCAAAACTGTCAGTACCCTTGCGCGCACTTCCCGGCTCATACTTGGGCCAGTTTGGTGCAAGCTTGGGCCAGGCTTGAGCCAAGTTGGCTCTAGCTCGCGCCAATCTGACCCAAGCCTGTGCCGAGGAACTGGAAGTGTGCTACTTGTGTAAGTGCCTCTGTTTATTAGTGAACCGATCACATTTTCACCGCGCTTGTGGTTGAATCATAAAACTCCACGAGCATGTTAAAAAACAGTTTCGCTGGCGTCACCTCCTCGCCGGGGCGTAATCCATCCTTGCTCTTACAATATTACACAGGGTTAAAATTGTTTTCTGATGCCCTCGTTGTTTCCACGCACGCTGTGTATTAATAAGCCCAGGCGGTATTGAGAAGTACCAACGGCATTCTTGCCCAGTTGTTTTCTGTTCAGACCTGAGGATTGCTTTATGTACTGCTGTGTTTCACGGTAAGTTCGGGAGCAGCCAACACTACTATCCAAAAGACTCAATGAAGCAGGGCCAAAAGTGCATCGTCGCGGCTCTCGTCGCCTTTGTCCATTTGCAATCACCGACTAGACCAGTCACGCGCAGTGAATGTGCTCTGATCCTGCACTTCTTTTCTGAGCGAGATTGGCTTATCCAGGGATGGTAAACGCGCAAAAACTAAGACGACTGCCGTGACAAGGCACTTTTTGGACCAGCTTGATTCAGCTTCATGGGATTGAAGAGCGGGCTCCGCTTGAATATAGTGTGAAACGGGGCATAAATGATCATCACGAGGGAGAGGAAGAAGTGTTTCGAAATCGGTTGTGTTTTTGAAAGCTCGCTCACTCGGATTAATATTTTTTTATATGTCTTCAGTTGGTCTGAGTAGTTTGAACTTCAGTCAAAGTTCGTAAGTTCACTACTACTGTCCACGGTATGGCCTGCAGCACTGGGGATTTCCCCAATGCAAGGGAATCGATCTTGTCGTTCCTTTGGCCAACCACCGCTACATTCAAGTCATCACGTCTCCTGCGATAAGTACAGTCTGCCTTCCTCCATCTGCGGCAGCTCAGTCGCTGGATCATAAGACAATGACTTGCCCATGAATATGGCTGAGGTCATCATTCCAGGTTGGATGTCAGCAATGGGCCACAACCTCTTCATGGCCAGTCATTGTGCCAACCAGTGAAAACTCTTTGATTTTGACGAACCAGACTAGAATGATGCCATGACAAAAAAAAATAGCCCTAATTTAAGCCTATATGCTGAGATAGTCTGCAGTGCTGAAGTAATGCCGGAAGGGCTTACTGTCGTATTCACGATATTAGAGGAGGGTCAAGTAATTACGTCGCTAAGCAGCCTGAGAATGTCTCTTGCTCTGAAGATGTTTCCGGAATGTATCTTGGAAATAAGGTACAACAACCGCCTGAATCTCACAGCCGTAGACGTAAGAAATGGACAGACGATGCGAGGGCTGCTACGCTGCACAGTACCCTGTGGCATCAAAGTCAGAACATATGAACCTCTTCCCAGATATTGCGCCACAGGTGTAATCAGGGACGTGGACACCACGCTGACTGACAAGAAAATCGCACGAACTTAAGATATCCTGAAAACAGTTGATCGTCGTTGACCTATAAGCAATAGTTGAGAGATCAAGATCTCCTTCTGTGGATCGACGTTCCTATACTACGTTCACCTCGGTCATGCACGGCATGCAGTCTCTCAGTTCCAGTAAAATTCACACCAATGCCGTAAGTGGTGCGCTATGAACTTCGAACGGCAACCTGCAAGCGCAAGTCAATGTGCAAACGCTGCAGCGGCGCGCACGAGGACAGAGACTCCGCCTCTGCTCAAGAGAAGTACGTAAACTGCAGCGACGCACAGATCACTACATTACCATCCTGTTCAAAATGGCAGCAGTATAAATACCAAAAATTACACCAAGCAACACGCACTTCATTTCCGCACTGCCAAGACTGCACTTTATGAATTCGAATGGCCCGAGTTGCCCAGAGAAAAAGTGAAGAATATTCTTTAACTGCGCAGGCCTTCATATGTCGCACTTACTAAGGTTCCTAGAAAGGACGAAACGGAGGTAAGTACCTTCGACATACCAAGGGTCCAGTTCACTTGACGTAATCTAACTCTAAAATCCGACAATGTCGGGAGACACACACACACCAATCCAAGAAAGCTAAGAACACCAAAGCATACGAATCCGTCCGTTTCCACAAAGAGCTTCAAGAAAGGGATGGTTTCTGAAGCTTCAAGCAGCACCAAACATAACCGGCAGGATTTTAGGATCTATTGACAAAAAATGAGCCAGCAGCACTCTTACACTTCTTAAAATTGCCCTTTCCTTCATTAGATCATTTTAAATGGCGAACTGTGATCCCCAGGCATCCGCCACGCCACGGTTTTCTTTTGAACATCAGGTGTGTCAGTGGAATTGCCGTTGCCTCCAAAGAAAGCGCAGCAGCCTCATACAGTACCTTTAATCGCACACTCTCCCTTCCGACGTCATCTTTCTACAGGAATATCGCACCCTTCCCAATCTTCCTGGATATGTGAGACATGCGGCACATAACAATCCCAACCAGGACCATCTTGTGGCCGCCCTAATCAAACGCGTTCAGACCGCGGTTGACTACAGTTCGGAGAACCAAGCCGTTACACATTTGTAACTTGAACTCCTTGCCGTCCCACGCAAGCGCAACAACCGACCCTTCCGCCTACTCAATGTCTATAGCCGCCCCCAAGATTGTTATGCACGGTTTGACACGCTGTTTGAAGCCGCACGGTGTAAGGATTGCGCCACATTCATTGCACGTGATTTTATTGCTCCGCATCCCATTTGGGGCTACCCTCGTGACACACCCAAAGGCCGCAAGCTACACACTTTGATCAAACAACACAATCTCACACTACTTACTGATCCATCGACACCCACACATCTTGGCACCAGCGTTGCACGCGACACGTGTCCAAACCTTACACTGTATCGTAAAACAAAAACCTGCCCCTGGCACAACCTTGAGAAACAGCACGGCAGTGACCCCATCCGATTCTTGCCATCTATATCAACACTGAAGACTTCGCGGCAGAGGCACACCAAATCCACATCAAGGACTTACCTGACTTCCACGGATCTTCCTTTTTTACCTCATTCGACACACTCACTGATTGGGTGCAGACACGTCTCGACCGATACAGGCGTACCCTTACCACGACTCCCGATGCACCAGATATTAAGGAGATTTCGTAGATTGTTTTTGTCGTCCCGCAATGCTCTCCGCAACCCGCTACGATACCCGCAAATCTACAGTCAAGGCCATCGGCGCGCAGGCGCTTAGCGGCTTCTTCGTTGCGGAGGACTTAGCGGGGGGGGGGGGGGGGGGGGGGAACGCGGTCTACGAAAACTTCCTATAGACTTCCCCGTTCTCCCTATGGGAAGCGCGCCGACCCCTAACTAAACTGTGGCGACGTAAACGCCACAATCGAAATATGAAACTACGCATTACACAACTCACTGCAGAGGCTGCAACGTACTTTGCGAACCTCACTGGCCAAAATTGACGTACGCTCAATGACAAGCTCAATGGCACGCTTGTTACCGCATGAATGTGGCTCCTACTTTGCCATCTAATATCGTACAGCCAGTCCAAGCCAAATCCGACAGGGCAAAAGGCATTTTCAAACTTCCCACCACTAAAATAACAAACTCCCAATGCCTCACAACACAGCTACGATCACGTTACGTTGCCCCTCCTGACACTACACACTACGCGGACTCCACTGGTTCCCCCAACACTCTCCCTAACCTTAACGCGCCAATCATGGACATTGAGATTCGCCGTTGCACTCAGAGACATTCGCCGCAACACGTGCTCTGTTCCTGACAAGATTCGCTACAACTTCTCTGACTCAGACACAACTCAGCTTACTACCTACTTAAATGAGGTGTGGGAGTTGGGCGCCCTCCCCAAGGAATAAAAGAAAGCCACACTTTTTCTGGTTCCCAAGCCTGACAAATCCGTTTCCTTAGAGAACATGCGCCCGATATCCTTTACCTTGTGTCTCGGCAAACTGCATAAAAAAGCTCTACTGCTTCGCCTACACAAACTTTTGCCAACACCTCCGCCCTTCCCGACACCCTCTTTGGCTGTCGCAGTGGCATTTCTACTCAGGATGTATTGATCCGCCTCAAACACGATTATTTTAGACTCTGCGAGCACTGCCTAATATCGCGCTGTCCCTGCCACAAACCTTAAAGCCGGGGTCACACTGCTAATACGTCATACAGGCTGCAAACAGATTCGAAAGCGAGTCACCGCGAGACCCATGCTTCGAATGCCGCATAGCATTGGGTTCGAGGCTAAACTTGGGCACGCGGCATTTGAACCACGGATATTGCGGTGACTCGTGTTTTCAGGCTGTCTTTTGTATGATGTATGAGCAGCGTGCCCCCGGCTTAATAGGGCATTTGACAGCCAGTCTCATGACCTGGTCCTTGAACAGTCGGCAGCCACTGGCTGCGGAGAGGTGTACAATTACATCCGCAATTTTCTCCGCGACAGATCTGCCAGCCTCGTCTTTGGTCACCTTCAGCCTCCCTCTGTACCAGAGGCAAAGTGTGGCACTCCGCAAGGCTCTTTTTTTCTCCACTCCTGTTCAGTATTTGTATACGAGGTCTCCCTCCCCTTCTGGATCAGATATTCAATGTCCGTCACCCACTTTATCCGAATGACATTACTGTTTCGGTAACGACAGACTCCTTCAGATATATGGAATTTCAATTTCAAGAAGCTGCTATACCTTCGAGCAATACGCCCGGAGTAGAGGCCTCACATTTTCTCCCACTAAGTCGGAGCAACCAGTCGTAACAAAGTGCGCTCGCGGACAAGCACCCCCCCCCCTTTTTTTACCGGTACACTAGATGAGAAACCCGTCTCGCGTTAATCGGCCACACGGGTGCTGGGCTTCACGTACGATCCAATGCTTAGGCAACACAAACCCTCCAGCTCACCACAAAGTGCAATAAATTATGCACTTCCTGCGCCGCGTATCTGACCCACGAAATTACCTTAAAGAGGTACGAGAAGATGCCTTACGCCCTGTCCAGGCCCTGATACACACACGCGCTTACTCGGCCTCCTACAGTACCCCAACCTCACCCAGATTGAACACAAGCGTATGTCTACCCTACTAAGGAAGGCGCATAAACTGGGGCTCAGCTCTCCACTCGCACAGTCGCCGTTTGCCTAGATCGGCTTGGGGTGGCAAACAACCTGGAGGAACTCACAAAACCGCAGCAGGCTCCCTAGTTGATGTGCTGGCGCTCCACGGCTCAGGCGCGGACTCTCCTTACCGCCCTTGGTTTCCCACCTGTCCCGTTTCGCTCACCGCTGCGGGTCTCTCACCCGCTGCACGCGCCAGACTAATTGTGGCTCCCATTTCCAACCATATTAAGGCCTGTCCAAACAGGACACTTCAAAAATTGTGAGGCGACACAACTTCGACATACGTGGTGCGGCAATCCGCTTCCGTCCTTTTTTTTTTCCGGGTGAACGTTCGCTCGTGTCCTTCATGGGGGCCTTGAGCATGCTGATCATTTGGGTCCATGCAGTCTATCACACGCTCTGTTGGCTGTCGGTCAATCGCTCAATGCCTCTGCTTCTCTTCAGGTCCCGAAAACGGGAAAGGGAAGGGGTGTGTTTCATGTCTTACCCAAATAGATCCGAGTCAGTCCGGCAGGTCTCGTCACGTGATAACACAGATAGAGCGACGCTGGACGCGGGTAGGTTTTCGAACGGAAAGGTATAAAACACTTACCCTGGAGTAAGAGCGAGTAAATTTTGGAACACGTCCAAGGTTACGAGGGCCCGGCTGAACAGATGGACAGCATTGGCAAGTGGCATATGAGGTCAAGTCTGTCGAGCACCGAGGTCACCAAAAAGCGGAGGAAGCGAGGAGGAAAGTCGTGATATTTGCTTGGTGGTGTTCAAGCAGACATCGGACTGCTGCACTTTAACCGCTTCAAATTTCACGGCTTTTGGCGGAGTTGTGTCGCCTCACGATTTCTGAGGTGTCCTGTTTGGACAGCCCTTTACCCGTCAGTCGGCCCGACGCGACCATCGCTTGCGCTACCTCCGACGCTGGTATCCGTTTGCTTACGACACCGTTCGTGCCTTCTTTACCCACGCCAGTCCGTAGGATGCGCACGGTATCGTCGCGGTCGTCGTGAACTCTCATCACAGGCCGGACCACGCGGCCACAAACGGCGGTCTTTTTTTTTTTCTCGAGCTTTTGTCTCGTAGGGGGCAGGGATAAAGGCGTGGTGCCTGACAAAGCCTCTGCCCCCTAAAGTTCAGCAGCTCAAAATAGTTACATAATAACAGATTCTACAAAACATTATACAATTAAAATAAAACAAAAAAAAACACGTCAAAGGAACCAGGAAACACTACATTCATTTGATAAAAAAAAACTATAAACGTCAGTAAGTGTTGGCCGTGAAATTCCGAAGACAGAACCAAGAAACAAAAAAGTAGAATGCAATATTATGTACCTCCGGCATGTCAGTATCAACAGCAAGTTCAGATGAAGGTATACAATGAAAACATATATATTTTAAATTAGATATACTTAGTGATTATATTCTTGGTGCAATCCAAATGAAAATCTGATTTCACAGCAAACCAAGAAACTTCTGCATTCCATTTTAAGACCAGAAAACGTGTTGTAAAAGTTAATGTTCAGATGCGTTCTATTTAGAGTTTTAATTGTTTGAAAAATTAAAGTTTGTTAACCACAGTCGGTTCTTATGGTTGACATCCATCGCTTTGGCTTTCTACTCGAATAGGCACATAGGCTGTTTGCTGGTGTGGTTTAAAATCTATTTTTATGTATCCATCGTAAAAGTCTGAAGTAATATACTTGGTCTGCCTTAAGCATATTATATTTGCTAAAAAGGGGTTGTGTCCTTAAATTTCTGGTGTCCCCTTTATGATTTTCACACATTTATAAAATATTTTTTTCTGCAAAAGGATAACTTTATCATAATTCGCCGCTGTCTTTGTTTCCGAGACCAGAATACCGTAACTAACTTTGGAGTAGAACAAGGAATAATATATTGTGTGTTTTAACCAGCATAGGTATCAAATTTTGTATTTTATGAATGCATCCTGTTACCCGGGGTAAATCAGCCTTTCGTTTGTTTACATGACAATTCCATGATAGATCCTCAGCAAACCATACACTCACCAACGTGTCCCTCCTGGACGAGCGTGCAGTTGCCAGGGCAATCCTTTTCCCCTTATTATTATTTATTATTGATTTATTCTCTGCAGCGCCGGAGCATTACAGCAGAGGAGTGGGTTACATGATTCACATATATCATTATAAATTGGAAAGTCACATAACAGCACACATCAGCAATTTCCAACAACATCAATAAACATGATTCACACCAGCACACAATAGCAATATTTCGAAAAAAACCAATGATGTACTTAACACAGAAACCTACATTGCATTAATAAGGCTAATGAAAGAGTCACTGTTAGCTGATACAATATCAGACGGCAGTTCATTCCATTCCGATATAGTTCTCGGAAAAAAAGAAAACATCATATAGTTAGTTCGGCATTTTATTTCGCGTATTTTTTTTTTACGTGGTCCCTCCTACTCGATATATAGGGGGGCATTTCTAGATAATTAAATTTGTCTATTCCAGTTAAATCATTGTTGATAGCGTAAATAAGTTTAAGTCTATTTTTCTTACGTCTTTTTTCTAGAGGCTCGATACCCATACAAACTTTCATTTGTGTCACACTCTCTGCTCGAGAATACTTATTCAGAATAAACCTCACAGCGCGATTTGAATGCCTTCTATCTTATCTATGAGATATTTTTGGTGCGGGTCCCATACGGCACTCGCATATTCTAGATGTGGTCTAACTAGTGAGCGATACGCTGTTTCTTACACTCTTCCCTCTTCCCTCCTCCACCACGCTCATTTCTGATTGACTCCCAGTCAGCCTGTCGCAATTGCTTGACAACACCCAACATCCCTCCCCTGCGTCCCTACTCGAATCCTTCCTATCCTCCACCTTTCACACATTCCGGTTGGTCTGGGTGTCTGGGCACGCATCCGTCCCCGGTAATGAGTGAGCGCATGCTTTCGTTCGAGACTTTCACATGGGGTAGACTCTGCCACTATCCGACCAGCCTCTTCCTCATATTGAGCTCCCATTGCTGAGCTACCACTCGCTCGACAACATTATCCTCGTCCTCAGCCTTCTCTTACTCGCAGACAGGGCGTCCTATGGCGTCAACTCCAAATCAATACTTACCCGGCGCCCCTTTTCTACTGTGTACCCCATCGCGATCCGCCTTAGTGCCCGCACTGCGGCGACCGTCCCACACTTCCTCGTGGTCTGGCAATGCCAGGCCAATCCCTCCCTCTCGCCCCTTCCCAACCCCTTCTCCACCTCCTGGGACGAGCGGCTGACCAATGACACGGCCACCAGCCAGAAACGGCAGGTGGACCGTGCCGAGCCGGTGGCCGCCACATTTTTTCCTATTTGAATTATTTCTAACATTATTCCAGTTGAAATGTAAATTATGCTTACACTCTTAACAGATAACCCAAGCCCAAGCGCACGCACGCGCCCATGCACGCACACACGTAAGCACATCCACACGCACGCGCGCACACACACAAGACATGCCAAGTTCCGAAATACAGGTATGAAGGTCCACTCAGCACTCTCGACACCCATCATTGCCGCACAACAGTGAAGGGGCGAACAGCACACCGGCTGCGCATCAAGACGCCATACGCATAGTATCATCCGTCAAAGCCGCCTCCGAAAGTTGGATCTCAAAGCTCGTTTTATAGTCCATTTATGACTAGTCTCTACGTTTCTAGCCGTGCAGATAAGCATATTTATTTTCTCTTGCCTTTTGCCTCTAAAATATTTTGTTTGCAGTAATGGTACAAAACGAACGAAACCACAAGAAGTACGAAGAAAAAAACAACACCAATTTCGTACCCGCAACCATTATGTTCTCTTCCTGTTTTCGTTTCAGATGGATCCTCTTTCGATATCTCTCTGCCCTCATCTATAGCCGCGATAAACGCGTGCAGTATCGGCTCCTTGGGCGGGTTCCGTTCGTCGATGGACAGCGAGCTGGAGTGGCCCGGGCTCGTCTCGAAGTTCCAGCTACGGACGGACGTCAGAGCGAGCCCGTCCGACGCGAGGACGGGGTACACGTAGGGCGTGGCGAAGCGCGCTTCCAGCCGGAGCGATGAGAACCGGGTGCTGGACCGGGTCGCCATCTTGGTGCATGGCCGGCCCTCGCTTCGCTTGTCGCAGACGGTCAGGCTGCACACCTGCGTGGAAGGACCACTCGTGGACGTCGTGGGGGCACGGGAGAGGATCGGAGATCGTGACTGTTCTCGTTGTCATCTCGAGAAAAAAAAAAAAACATGTTTTTTCCGAAATTCGTCGGCGGCAAGTCATTTCATGCTGCCACGTTACATCGCAGTATCACGGAGCGTGACATCAGATAACTACGTCACGCGACGTCACAATATCAAGTGACGTGTGCCATGTCACAACACCTCGTCACATGACGTCATGACGTCACGCGACGCGATGTCATGTGACGTCATTGCATCATATAACGTCACATTATGAAGTGACATCACGGAATCAAGTGACGTCGCACTGTCACGTGACAGCGTAACGGTCAGCGGGAAATTTCCCCGGCTAAATTTAGCGGAAATTTTTATCGGGCAAAAGCCTGTGTGTAGTCCGCATACAGCAGAGTGGGCGGCAGAGTATGAAGCGTCTCGGCTGTCGCCGCTGTTCGTTGGCAGAACACGGCAAAGAACCGGCATTTCTTTTTCTTTAGAAATGTATGTATGTCTCAGTTCACGAGAGGGGAGAGATAATGTGTCGCTCCGCGAGGAACCTAACATATTTAGCTTCAGCTCCCGAGGCAAGAGAGCAATAAACGAAACTTTTGTCCAGAGCAATAACGAAACTCGAACTAGTTTAAATCTATCCGAGTCAAAAGCAAAGCAACTGTACGTAAGGTAGCAGTAGCACAAAGCAACCGAACCGCAACCTGTCTTTCGATTTAAAACACGTTCCATTTCTTTTTTTGGGGAAAGTGCTCGTGTGACCAGGAGGAAGGCGGGGGAGTGGGGGGTTGGGGATGAAGCCGCGAGCCGCACTTTAACACGCGAAGAGCCGCAGCTTGGCCACCCCTGGCATAGAGATTGGATAGAAAACAGATAGTGATTCTAACAACTATTACTCCTTTCTACAGACAACGGGCCAGTTTTTCACGAATAATAATAATAATATAATTCATAATTCATAATTTATTTGTGATGGAGGAGCATATCCACAAAACAACGCAGGTTTTGTGCTTTCTACCTGCTTTCTACTTGAAGGGGGCTGAGGGCCAGTCAAGCTGCTCTGACAGCTTTTTATCCTCAGCTCCCACCATACTTATATGGTACACTATAATAATAATAATAATAATAATAATAATAATAATAATAATAATAATAATAATAATAATAATAATAATAATAATAATAATAATAATAATAATAATAATAATAATAATAATAATAATAAATATTAATAAATTTATTGCAGGTGCTTAAACGTCCTCAAAGTATCATTTCGGCGACCGTCAAAGTCCTAAAGATTTGTAGGACTGATCCCAACAAAATATCTACAAAGCACACATAACAATAAAAAAAAAACACACACAAAAAAAACACACAGAACAAAGAAGTTACAGAGATTCAGAGACGCGACAAGGTAAACATCGTTAAAGACGAATTGTAAAGTACAAAGTCATTGCGAAAAGTCTTGAAGGTTGACGCAATTATCCTATAGAGGAGCACATCGTCTTCAGTTTTCTTTTTAACTTTCCACGAGATGTGATGTCACTGAGCACAGGTGGGAGTTTGTTAAAGGTGTTTGGAAACATAATAACTCCGAATGTATGTCCCAAATGAGTACTGATTCGCGGCGTGGCATATGGTGCCACTTTCCGAAGGTCACGACAAACCACGTTGGGAACCTTGAAGGTATTATCCCAGTAATGTCGGATTATCACGGTATGCATAACTAGGGCTCGAAAGGATGGTAAAGAGAGATCGTCAAAGATGTTGTCGGATGTTTGAATATTGGAGCCATATGCCACGCTACGCAAGATGCCCTTTAGGAGAGAATTCACTTTAGTTTCTATAGGTTTGTGCACTGCCCGAACAAGGTTATTCCATATCGCAGCACACTATAAACGAGTGCGTGCACAATGAGTCTTCGGGTTGACATGGGGATAAATGTTCTTATATTGTAGAGGGTGCAGGATGCTGCTCGCAGCTTCTTCATGATGTAGGAAAGATGGGAGTTCCACGATAAATCAGTGTCAAAATAAATTCCTAAGTATTTTGTAGTGTTCACGTAGTCTACTGGTTCACATTCACAAGAAGTACAGTCTGAAGCGTGCACAAATATTGGCTTGTTTAAAATTACTCTCTTAAGCGGACTAGAAAAGCACATTAGTTGCGTTTTTTTTCGTGTTGACGCTGATGACATTTCTTGAAAACCAATTCATGATCTTAATTGAATCAAACTGCAGTAATTCTACTGCCTTACTATAATGTAAATGACTTGACACTAGAACGGTATCGTCTGCATATTGAAATATCTTACTGTATTTCACTACTTCGGAAAAGTCATTGACATAAATATTAAAAAGAAGAGGCGAGAGCACAGACCCCTGAGGTACGCCAGATTTCAAAGATATTTTAGCACTGTATTGTCCAGATATCGAAACTAGCTGTGTTCGGTTTGACAGAAGGTTTTTAAGCAGGGAATAAATGGACCCCTGAACCCTAAGCTAAGAAGTTTTTTCAAAAGAAATAATAATAATAATAGTAATAGCAATAATAATAATAATAATAATAATAATAATAATAATAATAATAATAATAATAATAATAAAATAATAATAATATTAATAATAATAATAATAATAATAATAATAATAATACTCTTTATTGCCATCTCATAGTACAATGGTTCTAACGGGTCCGTCAAGCCTATAATGGCTTGTGTGACGGAGACCCGGCAAGTCACAAAGGTAAGCTATAAATATATAAACAACATCAAAGACAAAATACACACGCAAAAAAAACAACAATTCGAGGGCTTTTACAAACCCAGAAAAGGAAAAACAAATTACAGTGTTCCAGAAGAAAAAGCTCGAAGCCATGTTTAGAGCGCCGCTCTTAGGGGCCCGTTTCCGGCTTGAGCGGCGTCGCCGTCGCCGTCGGCGTAACCGCGCGGTGCATGTTGGGACATGCACCGCGCGAGCCCCCCCCCCCCCCAGCGGTGCATGTTGGGACATGCACCGCGCGAAACCCCCCCCCCCCCCCCGAGCGGTGCATGTTGGGACATGCACCGCGCGAGCCCCCCACCCCCACCCCCCGAGGTCACGTGACCCCCCCCCCCCCGGTCACGTGACCCCCCTCCCCCCGGTGGAGATTGAAGGATGAGGGGAGGAGGAGAAGGAGGGGTATATCCTCCCCTGAGTACCCTTCCCTCCTCCTCCTCCTCAAGAGCTGCGCTCCAATTCGGCGTTACAGGGAGTTGTAAACGGCTTTCATTTTTTAAGTCCCTCTTAGAATCTACAGAAAATACACCTTCAGGAAGGTTATTGAAAATATCGGGAACATAATAGCCCTGAGTTCTCATGCCGTACCTCGCAAAACATCTTGGGCGTTCAAAACGGGCAGCCTGTCTAAGGTTGCGAGACGGTTCATGTGGAACCTTGAAGTTATCCGTCCAAAAATATCTAAGTACCACTGTTTGGCGCAATAACGAATTCAAGTCAGGCATGCCCAGATCGTTAAAAATATTTGTGCTGTCTGAATAAACAGATTTATAGGCCACACTTTTCAAAATATATTTCAAGACACTGTTCACTTCTTGTATGCCACAGACCAGCAATGTGTGCGAAAACAGTCGCACCGCACCTCAATACGCTGTAGGCCAGGGCCTGAACAAGAATTAACCTGACGTGACAGGGCACAAAAACCCTAATACTATACAACAAACAAGCTACCTTCCGCAATACTTTACATGTATAGGCCAACTGCCAATTCCAGGACATATCCGATTCAAAAATTATACCCATGTATTTTGCGCACCCACCCACTCAACAGGAACACAATTACAGCACTCACAGTCACTACCATGTAAGAAAAAAGGCTTGTCTATGAACCCCCGTTTTAAAGGATTACGGAAACATATCAACTTAGTTTTCGCTGAATTAACTTTTAATTGATTGGAGGTGTACCAGTCAATAGCTTTATTAGCACTTGATTGCAATATATGTAAGGCGCGGTCAAAATTAAGATGCCGAGAAATCAGCAAGGTATCGTCGGCATATTGGTAACATGCACAATCGGAAATGACAAAAACGAGGTCATTGACATATATATTAAATAATAAAGTCGATAATACAGAGCCATATTATATTATTATTATTATTATTATTATTATTATTATTATTATTATTATTATTATTAACGACGACGACGACGAGAGCGGGAGATGTTCCATCGGTGTGCTCTCCGAATTTCGATCTGTACATATTTTCATCTGAGAAGTCGCCATCTCTGAGCTACGCGAAGACGGCCCTAAAGAAGCTCAGGTCGTTGAGCATGGGGTCTGGCCCCGACCACCGCACCGCGGAGCAGGACCTTTAGATCATCTACCTGTTCACTGCAACGAGGCCTAACCCACCCTGCCATTGCGCTGGACCCTGGTGCATAGGAGCCCCGCACAGTTGCGATCGCCGCCCATCGACCTCAGCCACCCCGAGTCATCTACCCGTGGCCTCTCACGGGTGCTGTTGCCGACACCACTGAACGTCCCACCTGTTGTCAGAGGTTCGTCCTCGTATTGGCCTGCGGCCCGTGATCATTTCAACCCCAGCCCCGGGCTATACTACGTTGGAGATCAGTCACCCAGCGACCTCCGTTCAATGTGGCCCGGCAACTGGTCGCCCCAACACTACTGAGCTTCTTCTGGCCTACGTCAAGCTGGTGTCGACTCAGTGCTTGGTCTGCCTGGCCTGCCTACTACTGCTCGCGTTTCTTTTCCACTGCGCCTTGTGTCCACTGCGATCCGCGGCCATGTCCCTAACCTGCGGCGCGTGTCTAAAGCCATCTCACCTGACGGTCGCCTCATGACGTGCTCAACTTGCGCTCAAAACTACAATCTCGAAAGGTATGTTCCGGCATCGCGATTCGACCTTTGCCACGATGAATCTCGAGAAAAAAGAAAAATGGCGATGTAGAGCTTGTCAATCGAAAGGCAACAACTCCACTCTGGACGGAGCCATAGCTTTATTAGCACTTGATTGCAATATATGTAAGGCGCGGTCAAAATTAAGATGCCGAGAAATCAGCAAGGTATCGTCGGCATATTGGTAACATGCACAATCGGAAATGACAGAAACGACGTCATTGACATATCTATTAAATAATAAAGTCGATAATACAGAGCCCTATTATTATTATTATTATTATTATTATTATTATATTATTATTATTATTATTATTATTATTATTATTATTATTATTATTATTATTATTATTATTATTATTATTATTATTATTATTGTACCCCCGTTTTGTGCAGCTGTATAAGCGGTTTTCAGAATCCTCAAAGAAAGTAATTCTTCGCAAACAACGAAATTTAAATTTACGTTGGTTAAATAAGGATATATTATCTGCTATACAACTTAAAGAAATAGCCTGGAGACGAAGCCGGCGCTCACCTCATAATTCAATCCTTCAAGCTGAATTCCGAACTCTTCGGAACAGAGTAAGCGCACTTATTCGCTCGGCGAAGCGTCAATATTTTCAAAAGCAATTCTGCGCATCAAAGTCCAACTTTGCAAGATCCTGGTCATTGATTAATGAACTACGCGGAGTCGTACCCCCTGGTTTACAAGCTGACACTTTTAGCGAATATTTTGGACCCGATTCCCTTGCTACGGCGAATACCTTCAATAACTTCTTCGCCATATTTTCGGGCAAAGCCAGACGAAGTCCAACACCGCCCAGTCTCTTACCCCACTCCAAATTAGCCTCTGCATTTCTTCCACTCATGACAATGATCGATCTGGAAACTATAATATCAAGTCTCAAACCTAAAAAATCACCAGGGTATGATGGAATTCACCTCTGCGACATCCGAAGAAATTTTAGGCACATACAAGACACACTTCTACTCATGTTTAACGGAATAATAGAGTCGGGTGTCATTCCTTCAGGATTAAAAACCTCCATTGTTAAACCTCTTTTCAAGGGAGGCAAACGTGACCGGGTTGAAAACTACCGACCAATATCTATTCTTCCGTGTCTTGCTCAGATTTTGGAAAAGTATATTTATATAATTATGTATTCTTATATCGAAAAATATGACATAATATCGCAATCCCAATATGGTTTTGTGCCGGGACGAGGGACACAACCTCTTCTTGAAGCACTATCAGACGACTTAAATTTTGGTTTTGATCACAACTTATTTATCTGCGCATGTTTTCTAGATGTTAGTAAGGCATTTGACACGGTGTGCCATTCTATTTTGCTTCAAAAACTTTCCTTTATTGGTTTCCGGGGACCATTCTTATCTCTGTTAAGCAATTTTCTCCAAGGTCGATCGCAGCTTGTTTCCATCAATGGCATGCAGAGCATAAAAGTTTCCTTAAAAGCGGGGGTTCCACAAGGTTCAGTTCTTTCACCATTGCTTTTCAATATTTATGTTAATGACATGAGTTTATCTGTTTCAAACTGTACCATTTATCAATACGCGGACGATACTCTTTTGCTGACGAGCCATATTTCATATGCCAGAGCAATGGGTTTGCTCCAAGACTGTGCCTCAGAGCTAATGAACTGGTTTGCGAATAATCTAATTAATATAAATATTTCGAAAACTAAGCTCGTTTGTTTCCACAACCCCCTTAAAGTTGTTGAGCTAAATATTCCTCTCTTGTTGCATGCGTCTCACTGTGTCCCATGCCAATGTATCCCTATTTTTTCTTCATACACTGTGAAGTACCTAGGAATAACGTTCGATTCAGATCTCTCCTGGAACTCCCACCTAACAAAACTCTGTTCCAAATTAAGAAGCGTCTCCTGCTTATTATATCATATCAAGACATTTCTACCTTTTAATCTCAGGAAGCTTATAGCTCACTCGTTAGCTTATGGTACACTCCGATACGGCGTAACAGTCTTTGGCAAATGCTCTGGTTTGTGGCAGGCCAAGATAAATGCAATTCTAAAAGGCATCTTACGGAATGTTCAGTATAAACCTGCATCCTCAGATCACGATCCTTTTAAGGCTTTGTCCATGCCAAATCTGCAATCTTTGTTTCTTGAAGCAGTCGTGCTTGAACACTACTGGAAGGATGAGTTTAAAACTCTTCGCCCGAATATGAGACAATTACGAAAAATATCAAAGTTTCTTGTTCCCGCTTACTATACACGCTATGGTAAGAACATGCGGTCGGTCTATGTGCCTCAAATTTTTAATTTTCTACCTCCCAGCTTATGTGACTTTACCTCAAGAAAAAAGCTCAGAAGAGCGCTTCGACAAATTGATATGACCGACGAACCCTGGTGAATATTTCATAATTAGTTTTTCTTCCCACCATTTTTTTTTACTAAGTGCGTATTTTACTGTTTTATGAGTTATTTTTTATTATATTATATGACAACAAAGAAAGTTATCAAGATCTTCAGCGTCACAAGAACTGGACAAGAATTTCTACTACTTTCAACGACGAAAAATAGCGAAAAGTGACGCCAGTACATTGTGTGTGTGTTTGTGTGTTGTGCGTGCTTGTTTTTATGTTGTTTTTTTTTAAATATATTTTTAAATCGAAGATTTTTTTTTTTTTTTTTTTGAGGGGGGGGGGGGGGTGCGTTAGTATTCAGTTGGAACTGCTGCAAAAACTTAGTGATAATTCTGCTTTTTCTCTAGAACTGATTCTTTTATTTCTATTCAATTACATAGCTGGTTTTGCCGCACAAGCCCATGATGGCTTTGGCGAACCTGCACTGTGCCTTGATTATGCTCATCTTTCACAAATAAATTTATTATTATTATTATTATTATTATTATTATTATTATTATTTCACGCACTGCTAAAATGTTTTCTTACAAATCGCACACAGGTTGTAGCGGTAGGCAATGTCCATAGTGCAAAGGCCCTCCTAGGATCTGGAGTCCCTCAGGGTTCAATTTTGTCACCACTGTTATTTAACATATTTGTGAACGACATTTCATCATCCATTACCAATTCACTAATGTTTCAGTACGCTGATGACACTGTTTTGCTTTCTCGCCATCTAGTGTATCAGCGTGCAGTGGAAATGCTCCAACTGGATGTAATTAGCGTCATGGACTGGTTTTCGGTAAATAAGCTTCGAGTAAATGCCTCTAAAACAAAGCTTATATGTTTCTGCAATCCCTTAAAGAATATAAGGTCGACCTATCCGCTATTTCTCCACAACTCCGGTTGCTTGTGTACTCACTGTGATCCTATAGAATATGTTAGTTCGATCAAATACCTAGGCATTTACTTTGATTGCGATCTTTCTTGGACTACTCATATGACGCATCTTTGTCGACGGCTGAGGTCAGTGTCTTGTATGCTATACAACATAAAAAGATTTCTACCTTTCTCCGTCAGGAAAAAGGTTGTGCACGCTCTGGCCTACGGTATAATGAGGTACGGGATCACAATTTGTTTTAACTGTCCACTCTTCTGGCATTCCAGAATTGACCGAATTCTAAACGCAATCCTCAAGAACAGTCACGTATAACACAACATTTTCGTCAAGCGATAACTTGTTTGGTTCGCTTGAACTGCCCTCATTCCCCTCCCTCTTTCTCCAAACTGTGATCTGGCGCCACTTCTGGGAGAGCGAATTTAATGTCACTTCAGATTCGTCGCGTGAACTTAGGGCCACCTCTCGTTACGACATACCACGAGTGAGAACGCGATATGGTGAAAGTACACGCGCTTTTTATGTGCCAAAAGTGTTCAATGATTTACCAGACTCAATGTTTTCCATTACCTCAAACAAGAAATTAAAGAAAACTCTAAAAACAACATTTTCTGACGTATCGCGACAGTGACTGTGAGCTTTATATGACATCGGTGAAACGTTGACTATTCTGTTTGCGATATTATTTTCCTTTTCATTTCTCAATTTTGTCCTGAAGTAGATTATTGTTTTATCTGCATCATCGTGAGGCCCTAAGACCTATGCGAGTTTGCCCAGTGATTTTGTTTTTCTCGTTGGTGCTCCTTTTCCTTTTTAGTGCCCTACACTAATTGTAACTTTGGTCTGTTCGTCCCGACGTTCTGCTTCGCCTTTCTTCAATACGGACGTACAAGTGAGTGCGTGTGTGTGTGTGCGCACCGATGAGTGCCGTTTCTTTTATTTAGTGCTCCGACTGATCTGCTGGCCCCGCGGCTAACTCTGTTGTTCGTCCTGCGGAAGCAATGACAATTTTGTGTGTAACTTTCTTCTCTTCTTTTACTTTTACATACTGTGTGTCAATATGTGAAGCTCGCCCTTTGATTCTTCTCTTGCTGGATCTGGTCCCACAAGCTCTTGCCGGCTTTGACCAGGTCCGAAGCTGAACTTGGTAATTCTTTTCTCATGAATAAATATTATTATTATTATTATTATTATTATTATTATGATTGTGCTAAGCTACAGGAAGATGCAAGTTCTTTCTACCGATGGTGCTCTGAAAACGACCTTTTCTTGAACCCGTCCAAAACCAAGGTCATGACGCTCTCTCGGAAAACTCACAATATCTCTTTCGCATATAATATTCAAGGAGAGACTTTGTCTCGAGTAAGTGTAATGAAAGATCTCGGAGTCATGGTTGATTCTGGCTTGCGTTTCTCTGATCACGTTGGTAGGCTGGTTAACTCGTCATTGCGAATGTTGGGTGTTGCCTCTCGCTTAACCAGGGAGTTCGAAAACCCGACTGCTTTTATCACGTTATACTGTTCGCTATCCAGGTCGCAGTTAGAATACGCCTCACCTGTTTGGAATGGAATTTCTAAAAGTCACTCCTTGAAGATCGAACGTGTTCAAAAAAAGTTTGTTTCTATCTTTAAACATCGCTACATAAAGGAAGATGTTCACTGTTTAACATATGAGTCTGCGTTAGAGCGTGCTGGTTTGCTTAGCTTGCACCGGCGTCGGGAGAACGCGGACTTCCTATTTTTGTTTAAAACGCTGCATGGACTTATCAATTCTCCGAGCCTGTTATTTGAACTGTGCCTTAGGGTCCCACGTGTACCTACTCGTCTTCAGTCATCTTTTTATGTTTCTAGAACGTTTAGTCCGGTGAACCCAATTGTAAGAATGGCACAGCGTTTGAATCATTACTCTGAAAAACTTGATATTTTCCACCCTTGCTACAGGACGTTTGTCCTTTCTACTAAAAACTTGCCCGTGCTGGCATGAGCATTGCTGAACGGCTCTGTTATGTCTGAATTTCGTCATCTCCATGGCGTGCTCTCTAGTTGTGCACTTGTTGTCCTACGTTCTTGTGTTCCGTGTCTACTTTCTGGTGGTGCACTTGTTGTCCTACGTTCTTGTGTTCCGTGCCTCGTTTTTATGTTATTCTACTAATTACTCGCGCACTGCCTAGTATTGTGCTTAAATATGTATCTTCTTTTCTGCGGAGATGTATATAATATATTTGTTTATCCACCAGTGTACCAGCACCAAGACCTCAGGGTTGTTCCTGGGCACTGTATAATAAAGATTGATTGATTGATTGATTGATTGATTGATTATTATTATTATCAAGAATCAAGAATCAAGAATCAAGAATCAAGAATAATTTTTATTAGGTGTCCAGGAACGACCAGGCGGTCTTGGTACTGGCACACCGCAACTTACACACTACAAAAAAGTAGAAAAAAAAATAAAAATAAAAAAGAAACCTAGAAAACTTTAAACATTGAGCAAAATATATGATACATATAACGCATGCTGACACAAAGATACGATATACACAACAAGGAAAGAACGGAACACAAGGGTCCGAACGCAGAGTAGAAGACTACCACAGAAACGAATATACCTTATTAAAATAATATATAATAACATCGCAATCACGACAGGTTCAACGAGACTCATACAAGACTCTGAGAGATCTGACAAATTCAGTCACACAAAAAATATCAAGATCACTTGCAATGCCATTATATGCCGGCACATGCGAAACATGGGGTCCAGGATATTTAACGTCCGAGGAGAGTAAAAAGACGTTGTCAAACGGGTCGCTGTCGGAGGAACTAGTAAACATATCTGTGAGAACAGTGCTGAACAGTCGGTCATGCCATGAAGGACTTTGAAAAGGAAAACCAGATCTGCCTTTTCTCGACGGTGATATAAGCTGTTCATTTGTAGGACGTCCAATACTCTGTTACTCTTTGATAGAGATGTTTCATCGCGCATATATCGATATCGATAAATAGATAAAAATTTGTTTTGCACTCGCTCCAGCCTTAGGAGGGTAGTTTTACAACTACCATTCCATACAGGAGATGCGTGTTCGAGTTGAGACCTTGTCAAAGAGCGGTACAGGGTTACAAAGGTTGCGGGGTTTTTAAATACTCTAGTCGTTCGACAAACAACACCGAGCGCGCGCAAGGCGCAGGTACTTATACGAGCCACGTGGCTATCAAATCTTAAGGAAGAGTCAAAAAGCACTCCCAAGTCCCGCACTTCAGTAGAACGGCACAATACGTGTGAGCGAACACTGTAAGGGAAACACGTTGTTTGCGTTTTGCGACTATAGGACATGACCTTGGTTTTCGAGCTGTTTAGTAGGAGACTGTTCAGTGAACACCATTTGCTAAATGAGTTTATGTCCTCTTGTAGAAACTTGCAATCTGAGATAGTTTTAATCTCCCTAAATATCTTAATATCATCAGCATATTGCAAAAAATACGAGTTTACAATTTGCTTACACACATCGTTCACAAAAATAGAAAAAAGAAGCGGGCCCAGAACTGATCCCTCAGGTACCCCAGACGTGGCCGTGTACGTAAAAGAATACGCGCCGTTTGCACGAGCAACACATGTTCTATTAAACAAATAATTCTGAAACCAGTAGTGTAGCCCTCCACAGACACCAATACCACAAAGTTTTGAGAAAAGAATGCCATGGTCAACCACATCAAAGGCCTTACTAAGATCAAAGTAGGCCACGTCAAGCTGGCCTCTGTGGCACACAGCTTTGTATCCTTTGGATAATAATAATCAAGAATCAAGAATCAAGAATAGTTTTTATTAGTGCCCAGGAATAACCTTGCGGTTTTGGTGCTGGCGCACGTAAAAAAGAACAAAAACACACACATACACAAAAAGGAAAAAAAAAAACCCACGGAAGACAGTTTTACATAAGATTCTACAAAAAAGAAGACGTGAGAACTGTGTACACAAAATTGTACAGAAAAACAAAACAAAAAAGTGCACAAAAATTGCACATAGAAATGAAGACACGAAGAAAATTGTTCCAATACATATGGATGCTTCACTTGGACGCAAACAGACGCGAACGTCTGAACACTACATATACAGCTCCGTACAAATAGGAACAGGAAATCAACAAGTCATAGAAATACATATGGAAACCCGGCAGTTGATTCAGGAAGTTCATCAAAAGTCACAAAAGAGCTTCCGCACAGATTTAAGAAAATCGGAAAAGTTGTCAAGGAATATATCGAGATTAAGAGAAGAGTTATTATAAAGGAGTTCCGCACGAGATACTGGATCAAGTGTATTAACTCTAGATGACAGATAGAAGGTTGACGTTTTTCTTGTCGTCACTCGCGGTACGTGCAGAGAAACCTGATGCAGGATGTCGGAGCTATCTATTTGACCATGTATACATTTATAAAGAAAGAGCAGCTCCGCAGTGTTTCGGCGTCCCTGCAAGTCTTGCAGTCGAATGGGTGAACTATGCACGTCATCAACTGCTTTTGCAAAGTTGAAACGGTGTTTAAAAATAGATACGAATTTCGCTTGTACACGAGAAATCCTCAATAGATTAGAGTGGCACGTCCCACCCCACACAACAGATGCATACTCAAGGTGAGAACGACACAGGGAACAATATAAGGTTAAAAATGTTTTAGGGTCACGAAATTCTCGTGATACACGACACACAAGACCCAGGGTGCGCAGTGCAGACTTCACAATATGCACAACATGACCCTGGAAACGCAAAGCAGAGTCAAATACAACACCAAGATCTCTGATTTCGCCAACGCGGGATAGTTGATTAGTGTTAATTGTGTAGTTAAATGGTACTGTGGCAGTTTTTCTAGAGTAGGTCATGACTTTTGTTTTGGAATGGTTTATCTTCAGGTGATTACGTGAGCACCAGCCAACAAACGAGGTTATATCAGACTGTAAATCCATGCAGTCAGGTTCGCCGCCTATTTCTCTAAATATTTTTATATCGTCTGCATATAGCAAGAAAGAAGACGTGGTGATGGCGCTTGCGACGTTATTCACAAAAACAGAAAATAGCAACGGGCCCAGTACGGAGCCCTGTGGTACACCCGAAGTTGCGTTATACGTGGGGGAGCAAGACCCGTTCGCACGCACATAACAAACCCTTTCCCTTAGGTAGTCCTCCAGAAGACAGTATATCGGACCGCAAAGACCAACTGCAGAGAGCTTAGATAAAAGTATACTGTGGTTTACAATGTCGAAGGCCTTGCTACAATCAAAGTATATAACGTCAAGTTGACCTCTGTCGCACACAACCTTAGACGCAGCAGTCGCGAATGCCACAAGATTTGTCGTCGTTGAACGACCAGCGAAAAAACCGTGCTGGTTGGTAATTATCGTGCTTTGAAGTGAAAATAATAAATTTTATTGACCCATTCAGACGAGAGAAGTAGGATGTGAATACGGGTACATCAAAGCCAATAATGGCTTGTGTGATGACACCCTAAAAAAAAAAGGACATATGTGTCTGCCTAGGTACAAAATAAAGTAAAATTCACACACAAAAAATATTTGATAAATAATAATAATAATAATAATAATAATAATAATAATAATAATAATAATAATAATAATAATAATAATAATAATAATAATAATAATAATAATAATAATAATAATAATAATAATTCATTTACCATGTAAGTGTGGTGGAAGCTGAGGACAAAAAGCTGTCAGAGCAGCTTGACTGGTCCTCAGCCCCCTCAAGTTCGAAGCAGGGGTAAGAAACGTAGAATGAAAACAAGAAATTATACCATAATACAAGATACTTCCATCACAAAAGCAACAAAAACCATACACAAACAAGAATTCACAATAGTGACGTTTGCTTACACTAAGACAATTTGACTGGAAAGCTGAACACACACATACACACAAAAAAACAGTTATGTTGTTCACTATGCATTACTTGAAACATGCACTCGTCATTTATACGCGTAAGTGCCAATACATCTATCTATATATCTTAAATATCTATCTCTATATATGTTATATATCTATATATATATATATATATATATTGCCGCGAGCGCAGCTGACCAAGCAGGCAGCGCGCTCGTGGCCTAACGCTTATCGCGCGTGCCTCCCACGCGAAAAGCTAGGGTTCGATCCCTGGGAGCGACGCATCTTTTGTTATTCCGGCAATCTAGTTTTCTGGTAAATTCGAGAATCCTGTTGCGTGTTCGAGGTCCGGATGTTCTACGCGTCGAACATTCTACGCTGATTATTCCAGAAGCTTACGCATGTACATAAGGGGCGCCGCGTGGCGAACCGGGGTCAGTTTTGCCCCAGCGTTCGACTTTGCTATCACGCCGATCTCGACGCCCGCGACGCTCTGTTCTCTTCTGTTGTTATCTTTTGTTTTCCTTTAAGGAGACTCGATACGGCGACTGGTGAACAGGGAGTGCGTCGTCGTCGGTAATAATGCGATGTTTCGCCATTGGTGTTTGGCGAACTTTCGATGTCGTGGCAAAACAGTCACTGTATTCGGCGAGGAGATCAACCAGTTGCCGGCGCTTCGAAGCTGGGAGCTCGGGGTCGATGTCGAGTGGCGGCGGCGTCGTGCTCTTCTGCTGTGGCGACGAGGTTTCCTCTGAGACTGCGGTGACCACGGCTGGCGTCTGAAGCTCCTCGACGTAGCCCATGGTAGTACCCTTCGTTAGGTGCTGCGGTTCCTCTCGAAAGTTTGTCACGAGAACAGTTGTTCGTCCTTCTTGAAGATCCGTTACGCCTCGTGCGACGCCAATTCCTTTTTCAAGGAGCAGTTGAACGCTGCCTTCCAGAAGAGCTTCACCGTGCACGGCTGCGTCGGTTATGACGGTGACGAAAACACTCGACCGCGGCGGCAGATTCACATGGTCGGCTATAACTCGGATCGCGGATGACGTCGTGTTGGCCTCCACCGGGGGCAGGACAGGCTTTCGCAGCGTCAACTGGTTTTCCCCGAGGTCGATGACGGCGCCATACTCGCAGAGAAAGTCCATTCCAAGGATAACGTCCCTCGAAGAGTCTTGCAGAACGACGAACTTGACAGGGCACGTCTCACCGTGGATCTCGACGCGAGCAGTGCATCTCCCGACTGGTGGGATGAGGTGTCCTCCGGCGGTTCTTATTTGTGGTCCATCCCACGGCGTCATGCCTTTACGAAGGCGGCGGGAGAGCCTCCCACTAAGAACGGAGTAGTCTGCTCCGGTGTCGACGAGTGCCGTCGCGTCGTGGCCGTCGATGATAACGTTGAGGTTGTTGGACACCGAAGCAGGAGCGTCGTTGCGATGCGCAGCGTCGGGAGAGTGTGAGCGCTCCGTCGTTCTTGGAGGCTCTTTACTTCGGTCGTCTTCGGCAACGCCACCTCCAGGCGTTGCCGCGCCTAGTTTTCCCGGCGACGCAGGGGAGACAGGCTCTCTCGGCGGGGTCGTGGCGCTGGAGACGCTGAACGTCGTGGTGACGGCGAGCGAGATTCACGGCGGAGAGACGGCACTGAAGAGGGCGAGCGTCGAAGGTACTCCTCGATATCGCGAGGGCGTTCGCCGTACCTCGGGCGTGGGTCGTTCGGGTGGAAACCACGCAGCCCAAGTCGACGGTAGGGGCAGCTGCGGTAGATGTGGTCGGCTTCCCCACAGTGGTAGCAGAGCGGGCGTCGGTCGGCCGTTCGCCACACGTCGGTCTTCCTCGGCGAGGGTTGCTCCGCGCGGACGTCCTGGACTTGTCCTTCCTGGCGTCGAGGATACTGTGGCATCGGAGGGTCTCGTCGGGGTGGCGCCGTGGTCTGGCGGTGAGCTTGCGGCGGTCGTCGGGCCATGGCGGCGTAGCTCAAAGTCGGTTCCTCTGGCGTCGTCGTGTTGATCGGACCCTCAGGTTGGAAGGCTCGGTGAACTTCCTCCCGGACGACTTCGGCGAGCGACAGTGAGGACGGGCGATTCGCAGCGGGAAGTATCTTGCGGAGTTCTTTCCGGACGACTTCACGGACGATCTCCCGAAGGCTGTCGAGACCGCTGGTATTCAGGTCCAGGAGGGAAGCAGCGACAGTTGGAGCAGCTGGCGCGCCGGCAATCCGGTGGTAGTGGCTTGCTCGGGCCGTCAGTGCACGCTCGATGTTGGTGGCTTCACTCACAAATGCATCAACGGTCGTCGGGGGATTCCGGACCAGGCCTCCGAAGATTTCTGCCTTGACGCCACGCATGAGGACTCGAAGTTTCTTTTCCTCAGCGGCCTCCGGATCGGCTCGGGCACTTAGACGCCGCACATCCTCAACAAAGCTGGTCACGCTTTCGTTGGGGCCCTGCACCCTTGTTTGAAGTAGGTCCTCTGCTCGCTGGTGACGGTGGTGGTTAAGGAACGTCCGCTTCAGTTCGGCGACGCAGGACTCCCATGTAGTGAGGGAGGCTTCGTGGTTTTCAAACCAGTGCCTCGAGGTGCCGTCCAGCGAGAATTACAGGTTCTGGAGGCGCTGCTCAGCCGTCCATCCATTGTGGCGAGCTACACGTTCGTAATGCTGCAGCCAGTCTTCGATATCCTCGTGGGCTTCGCCGTGAAATGGCGTCGGAGTGCGGGGAGTGACGGGCATGATGACGACGGGTGCGGTGGTCATGTTCGGTGTTTTCTTTCTCCGGTTCTCGGGCAAGAGACCCGATTCGGGGGACTGACCTCTGGTCCGACGGCTTCTTCGGGCTTCGGCGTCTTCGGCGAAGGGTAGCCTTCCGGGGCTGAGCACCTCACTCGGGCGGGCTGTCTTGGTAGGGGTACGCTTTACGGGCATAGGATGGTACCCCGCACCTCCACCAAAATGTCACGGAGGAACAGCCAAGAAAACAAGGAATAACTGGGGGAAACTGAAACGTTTAATGGGGCGAACTTGTGCCCAAAAATAAAAGGAAAACAAAAGATAACAACAGAAGAGAACAGAGCGTCGCGGGCGTCGAGATCGGCGTGATAGCAAAGTCGAACGCTGGGGCGAAACTGACCCCGGTTCGCCACACGGCGCCCCTTATGTACATGCGTAAGCTTCTGGAATAATCAGCGTAGAATGTTCGACGCGTAGAACATTCGGACCTCGAACACGCAACAGGATTCTCGAATTTACCAGAAAACTAGATTGCCGGAATAACAAAAGATGCGTCGCTCCCAGGGATCGAACCCTAGCTTTTCGCGTGGGAGGCACGCGCGATAAGCGTTAGGCCACGAGCGCGCTGCCTGCTTGGTCAGCTGCGCTCGCGGCAATATATATATATATATATATATATATATATATATATATATATATATATATATATATATATATATATATATATACAGGGTGTTTTTTTTTTTAAGCTTAACATATTTGTTTGAAAAAAGCCGTGAAAGTTACGCTTATGCCGCTTGTGGAGGTGAGTTATACGGCCAGGGGGACAGATTATAGGGCAATAATCGTAACGATCGGTCGGCTAATTACTTAAAATTCGTTAATTAACTTTTTAATTAATGAAAATGGACATATGGTTCCAATTAGAAATTTGCTCAGCGTCGTCGAAAACCCCTAAATCAGTCATTTTCAGAAAGACTTTGAGCGCGTGAGAAGCGTAGTAGTGCACTAAGGTTACCACTCGTGGAGCAGGTACAAGGCTGGGGCTAGATAAGAGACGGAAAAATCGCGCGGGTGCCTTATCGCAACCTCTAGCTTTGTACCTGCTCAAAGAGTGTTAACTTCAGTTCACTACTACGCTTCTCACGCGCTCGAAGTCTTTCTGAAAATTACTGATTTAGGGGTTTTCGATGACGCTGAACAAATTTCTAATTGAAACCATAGGTCTATTTTCATTAATTAAAAAGTTAATTAACGAATTTTAAGTAATTAGCCGACTGATCGTTACGATTAGCCCCCTATAATATGTCCCCCGGGCCGTATAATTTACCTCCACAAGCGGCATAAGTGTAACTTTACGGCTTTTTTTAAACAAATCTGTTAAGCTTAAAAAAAAACACCCTGTATATATATATATATATATATATATATATATATATATATATATATATATATATATATATATAGTATCTATCTATATATCTTATTTATCTATTTTATCTATCTATCTATATCTTATTTATCTATTTTATCTATCTATCCTATCTATTTTATCTATCTATCTGTGTTCTATAGAACTCTGTTGAAAGAACGTCTTTAAAAAGTCGATTTAAAACTGTCGATACAACGTAACTGGCTAGGCATTTGAAAGAGTCGTAAAAATGTAGATGGGATTTTTATAAACTGCCTGAAATATTTGCTTGTAAGGGCTGAAAGTCCTTACATTGGTGCAGCATTTCTCTGTGGGCTTAAAGAAATCTCTTTGTAAAGATGGCTGGCTGGCTGCACTATTTTGTTGTGTGTGGCCCTTTATTTGCCGTGTTTGTGCAGGCATAAAAATTGATGCGCGTCTTTGTTGTTTGTCCAACTTGGGGGACAATCTGGTTTTAGTTCCGTGGTTTTCTCTTTGTGTATAGTGTTTTGTACTGCTTATGGGATTTTATGTTTGATCCTTCATGTTCAAGTAGTTTTTGTCCTCTGAGACTTTCATTTGGTCTGGCCGTGGAGAGGGGGGGGGGGGGGGGGGGGGGACTGTCGCCTTGTCAGGCATGCCGATGCCTTTTCTGACGGCCCCCCAGACAACTGTATTCCTAGACGGTTGTCTGAATAAACTTTGATTGATTGATTGATTGATTTTTGAATTCCAATGACCGCCAATAACATCTGGTCTGCCCTATAAGCACCAAAACGGTGGTGCAGTATGTGTTCCGGAACGTTTCGGAGCATAGAACACTTGGCACTCACCCTACTTGTCTTTGTCCAGCCAGCGATCAGGAAGAAGGCATCACTCAGCTCCGTGCTGGCGTAGGAAAGACGGCAGCAGACCTCCCCGTTACAAACTAGCATTTCTCCGCTGGCATTGAGGAGTGACGCCACAGCGAAGGCAGAAGTGTTCATGTACGAAAAGGTGAGGCTCCTCACGTCCAACACGTCCCCTGCGTATCTTCGGAGAGCGCAGGAATTCCACATTTAAGTTAAACGCTCGACGCATTGCACTCTGCGTTCAAACACATTTTCCTTTTTCCCAAATTCTTGTAGGACGCTCCCGCCACACTGGTCATACAAAAAATGTCTTTATACATGTTCAAAGCAGATATATGTATGAAGCCAACATGCCTCGAACAATGTCGAAACGCGCGTCCGCACATAATACTGTCATCGTATCTCCAAAGGACATCGTGTTTTATTTTTGTAAGATGTATAAGCGGTATAACTACGGTCTACGGATTTAGTCTTCCCTAAATCGGCTCAGCCAACGAGAAGGGGGATTGGTATTTCCTTTCAACGTTTACGCGGTCTTACTTGCAGAGCGAGGCAATCACAATTGGGCACGATTGGTCGCAAAGCGAGACTATCACCATTCGGTACACTCTCACACGCCCTTATCACCTCTTGATGAGAGCACCAAACTTGATTCCCAGTCCAACTGGGTCGCCTGGGTCTGCGTCCGGCGTTCAAATTTTCCGAGATTTCGTCGTCATTTCTGACAAGGACGGGGCAATGCGGAGCCCAAGTCCGCCTGCTTCTTTTGCAGGGGTTCCGGTTGAAGTCAGAAAGACGCCGAGCTGTGATTGGCTCTGATTGAAGGATAATGGGCAGACCTCAATGCTAGCTGCCTTGAGGTCTACTCACTATCCTTCTATCAAAGCCAATCGGAGCTCGACGTTCTGACGTCACCGCGACCCCCGCAAAAAAAGCAGACGGACTTGGGCTCCACCTGCTTTTTCAAATTTCACGAGACATAACCGACAACCGATGTACACGATCGACGAAACCTCTGGCTGGTGAAACGCTGACGCCGCTCTTTTTGGTTTATTTTATAGAGTACTTGAGGATCAGGGACATCCCTCTAGCCGATGACAGTCTAAGAGGCGCGGAGCATCGTTCATTTTGTTCACGCACCTTGACTTCTGATTCGTTCCTCGACGTTCTCGTCGGGGTAAGGCCGGAATCTCGTTGTGCTCCCGAGTGATGATAACACGCGCGCGAGACTCACGACACCCCACGTTTCTTAAACTGCCATTGACAACAATATATATGCGTGTGCGTCGGAACAGCTGGGGCAATCAGAGCTTGGCGCGTCTCCAAGTCCGCCGCCGTAGTGGCTTCACCTGGAGTTTTCGGGCGCCGCAGCGTCAGTGTTCGCAATCAGAAGCTTCGAACGGTTGTCCGGACTGTAGCTGTAAATGAGCGGGCCCCTTCCGCCGGCGTAAATGCCGCTGCCTAATGTTCCGGTCGGAGGCCTCTGAACCCCTGCCGCGAGGAGCGGCACTCCGTGCGCCAGCGACCAGGCTTGCTGGACGGCAACCGAATAGATTCCGGGCAAAACGTCGTGCCTGCGTGTTTATTATAAAAAAAAAAACAATAAACCTCTTTGTGAAACCAAAAAAAAATAGCGTGCTTTTTTATGCGGCTCGAGATGTTCAGGGTG
The DNA here is from genome assembly GCA_013358835.2 of Ixodes persulcatus. Classification (NCBI taxonomy): domain Eukaryota; kingdom Metazoa; phylum Arthropoda; class Arachnida; order Ixodida; family Ixodidae; genus Ixodes; species Ixodes persulcatus. The sequence goes on along the minus strand of JABSTQ010009065.1, from coordinate 128,611 downwards.
CATATATACTCTCGAGCTTATTCGTTCGACCATGCCCTCCGAGATTCTTGGCGCCAAAGCTCTCTTCCTCACTCTCAGAAATAGGGAGTGTAGTACTCACACCCCTTGTCCCATATATTACACCTCAAACCTTCAGTTCGACGTATAGCGCACTGACGTCGAACCGAAGGTATCAACTTTCCCGAGCGGCTTGATAGCCGAGTGGTACTACTTATTCAAACAGCTAATGGCCGTGTCACTGTCTACAAAAAGAGTGAATCCAGGTTTTCTTCGCCCTATACTGCAAAACCTTTTTTGATACGTACTTTAGCCGTTTTATAAGTTAATTCGCAACGTTATCAAGCCCCTAAAAAGAGGGTGGGGCCGTCAGTTTGACGGCAGTGCGCTGTGCGTTGAACTTGAGTTTTGGGGTGCGTTATATGGGATGTGCGTGAGCCTACACACTTTTTTTTTTGTAGAGCGGTTGTTTGTTTGTTTTTCTTGTCGGATGAGATTAATATAGAGAAAAAAATAGCTCGCGGCTGTTTACGTCGCGCGGTGCCGCTAGGTTCAGATCCACAGCCACAAATCGTCATTAACATCATCATCATCATCGGGCTTGCTTGGTTTGTAAAAAAGTAAAAATACTCTCATTTGCTCCAATTATATTCGTTGCTTCTTTCAGTCCTCACCACAACGCACCTTGCTATTTCAAGGTAGCCGTTCGTCGAAATTCGAGTGCTGCTTTTTCAAAACCGTAAAAGATAAAGAATAGATGCACACCTCATCTTTTTTAGGCAAACTGTGCGTCCAATTGTTTCCATCAAAAAATAGTGTCGAAGAAATACCGAGTCTTCATGAAGTGTCTGACCCAAAAATGCAAATTACTTCGTGAGACTGAGCAGACGAAACGTGGTGCTCATTATTCCTTCGAAGATCGCGTTACTGATTGAGCTATCTGAGAGGTTCTTTGGCCTCGTCATACGCTTGGGACTGCAAGTTACATTGTTTATTTTGCGATAAATTTGTCTGGTAAATTTTACCCAACCTTTCGGTTCTGTTGTTCGTCGCGTTTCTCTCAAGTATTGCTCGGACGCCGTCTCGCCATTGCTTTGTTAAGGGCAGAGCAAAGGCGATATTAGCACCGGAACAGTGCAAGCCTACAGCTCCCATGCCAGAACAGTCGGCTTGTACTCATTGTCTAAAGACAATGAGTAAATGAAACTTGGAGAATACGCCATGATCCGTAGGTTCCTGCGTGCCTAAACAGATAATGGACTATATTCATTGACAGGGTTAGAACGGCAAAGCGTCTGAGCCGTGTCTCTTTCTGATGCATGGCTTCCAACACGCGCTTTTTGCCTTCCGCCATTTTTGGCAGCTGGTGCACGCTTTCAGCTTACAAGACACCCAAGTACTCTCGACATTCGGAAGCTGGCGCTGGAGGCCGGGTAACTGAAAGGTACCTCGCCTCATCCTGTCCGTGGTTATAGCTTGTGTAAACCGGGCCTCACCTTGGAATAAATTGACTTGTGTACTGCGCCGTTAACAGGACGGAAATACCATGACCTGAAGTTGGCCGGAAAAATATCGTACCGGTCAGCACACCTAAGATCTCAGATTCGTGGCAATGCCCTTCCGCCTTAACATGGCACACAAAAAGGGTGCATAGGTTGAGCGACACTGCCCCTTATGGTCGCTAAAAGCGAATATGTTGTCGAAACACCAGGAACATTTGAAGAGCGTAGTTACACGCGCTGCACCTGTTGGCGTCTCCGGGAATAACGTTTCTAAGCCGAACATTTAAAATAAATAGCAGCTTACACGTGCGCTGGTCAACGCCTTATTCTAGTAAGTCCCTTCGACACTTTTTATAAAAGTAGGGCGAGCGCCTGCACCACGTGCGCCTGCATTCCCAGCATTCTCCTTGGTGCTTGGGTAATGGGGATAAAGTTGTATTGGGGTGGTTTATATTCGTCAAAATTCAATAGACATTATCATTGGATCCTACTGTACAATAGACATTTCGTTAAATTACCCAAGCACCAAGGAGAATGCTGTGAACGTGCCTAAACGCGCGACACTTGCTCGTTTTCTTCATATAAATAATTTCAAAGTATAAATAGTCAAAATACGGCGGTGAGAAACGCACGTGCGATTCTTCTAACAAATTTGTTTGCTTTCGAGCAGTTACTGGTGCATGCAGACGCCAGCACATGCAGCGTGTGTGCTTACGCTCAAATCATCCTCCTTGGTGCTTAGATAATTTAACAAAAGGCCTATTAGAAACGATGTGACTCAATTCCTATATTTTGTTCCAGCTATCCTCCAAATATCCTACCAGAGCGTGCTCTTTCGAGCAGTTACTGGTGCATGCAGACGCCAGCACATGCAGCGTGTGTGCTTACGCTCAAATCATCCTCCTTGGTGCTTAGATAATTTAACAAAAGGCCTATTAGAAACGATGTGACTCAATTCCTATATTTTGTTCCAGCTATCCTCCAAATATCCTACCAGAGCGTGCTCTTTCGAGCAGTTACTGGTGCATGCAGACGCCAGCACATGCAGCGTGTGTGCTTACGCTCAAATCATCCTCCTTGGTGCTTAGATAATTTAACAAAAGGCCTATTAGAAACGATGTGACTCAATTCCTATATTTTGTTCCAGCTATCCTCCAAATATCCTACCAGAGCGTGCTCTTTCGAGCAGTTACTGGTGCATGCAGACGCCAGCACATGCAGCGTGTGTGCTTACGCTCAAATCATCCTCCTTGGTGCTTAGATAATTTAACAAAAGGCCTATTAGAAACGATGTGACTCAATTCCTATATTTTGTTCCAGCTATCCTCCAAATATCCTACCAGAGCGTGCTCTTTCGAGCAGTTACTGGTGCATGCAGACGCCAGCACATGCAGCGTGTGTGCTTACGCTCAAATCATCCTCCTTGGTGCTTAGATAATTTAACAAAAGGCCTATTAGAAACGATGTGACTCAATTCCTATATTTTGTTCCAGCTATCCTCCAAATATCCTACCAGAGCGTGCTCTTTCGAGCAGTTACTGGTGCATGCAGACGCCAGCACATGCAGCGTGTGTGCTTACGCTCAAATCATCCTCCTTGGTGCTTAGATAATTTAACAAAAGGCCTATTAGAAACGATGTGACTCAATTCCTATATTTTGTTCCAGCTATCCTCCAAATATCCTACCAGAGCGTGCTCTTTCGAGCAGTTACTGGTGCATGCAGACGCCAGCACATGCAGCGTGTGTGCTTACGCTCAAATCATCCTCCTTGGTGCTTAGATAATTTAACAAAAGGCCTATTAGAAACGATGTGACTCAATTCCTATATTTTGTTCCAGCTATCCTCCAAATATCCTACCAGAGCGTGCTCTTTCGAGCAGTTACTGGTGCATGCAGACGCCAGCACATGCAGCGTGTGTGCTTACGCTCAAATCATCCTCCTTGGTGCTTAGATAATTTAACAAAAGGCCTATTAGAAACGATGTGACTCAATTCCTATATTTTGTTCCAGCTATCCTCCAAATATCCTACCAGAGCGTGCTCTTTCGAGCAGTTACTGGTGCATGCAGACGCCAGCACATGCAGCGTGTGTGCTTACGCTCAAATCATCCTCCTTGGTGCTTAGATAATTTAACAAAAGGCCTATTAGAAACGATGTGACTCAATTCCTATATTTTGTTCCAGCTATCCTCCAAATATCCTACCAGAGCGTGCTCTTTCGAGCAGTTACTGGTGCATGCAGACGCCAGCACATGCAGCGTGTGTGCTTACGCTCAAATCATCCTCCTTGGTGCTTAGATAATTTAACAAAAGGCCTATTAGAAACGATGTGACTCAATTCCTATATTTTGTTCCAGCTATCCTCCAAATATCCTACCAGAGCGTGCTCTTTCGAGCAGTTACTGGTGCATGCAGACGCCAGCACATGCAGCGTGTGTGCTTACGCTCAAATCATCCTCCTTGGTGCTTAGATAATTTAACAAAAGGCCTATTAGAAACGATGTGACTCAATTCCTATATTTTGTTCCAGCTATCCTCCAAATATCCTACCAGAGCGTGCTCTTTCGAGCAGTTACTGGTGCATGCAGACGCCAGCACATGCAGCGTGTGTGCTTACGCTCAAATCATCCTCCTTGGTGCTTAGATAATTTAACAAAAGGCCTATTAGAAACGATGTGACTCAATTCCTATATTTTGTTCCAGCTATCCTCCAAATATCCTACCAGAGCGTGCTCTTTCGAGCAGTTACTGGTGCATGCAGACGCCAGCACATGCAGCGTGTGTGCTTACGCTCAAATCATCCTCCTTGGTGCTTAGATAATTTAACAAAAGGCCTATTAGAAACGATGTGACTCAATTCCTATATTTTGTTCCAGCTATCCTCCAAATATCCTACCAGAGCGTGCTCTTTCGAGCAGTTACTGGTGCATGCACGAATGGCTCCGGAGTATCCAGCAGAGCCTCACGAAACAGGTGATTCTTGTGGTACCTGCGTAACATGTCGATTCCAGAGCTATAAATCGTTACCTCTTATGATATTCAATTTAGACTCCAAGTTATCGGAGCCACAATAAAATAAAGTTACAAATTCAGTTACATTTTTTTTAATGCATGCATGGTTACTGAAAGTTCGTCTGAAGCGAATTACAGTTTTCCCACCTGGACACCAGGGTTCCGTTGCGGTCGAGGGCCACGTTGGTGTTGTAGAAGAGGACTCCGTCGGGTGGACATGAGGTCCTTCCGGGTGGGCAGTGCTTGTGGTCGTACACGTTGGCCACCACGTAGATGCGGTTGTCCCTCGCCAGGCAGCTCAGGGCTGCCAGGACCGGGGTGAGGTCCCCGCCTTCGAGGCACGGCAACGCTCCGGCATCCGGTATGTCTTCGGCGTGCAGAGACAATTTCTGGCGGTCGTCTAGACCGAGCATGAGGCCCTTCTCGAGCAGTTACTGGTGCATGCAGACGCCAGCACATGCAGCGTGTGTGCTTACGCTCAAATCATCCTCCTTGGTGCTTAGATAATTTAACAAAAGGCCTATTAGAAACGATGTGACTCAATTCCTATATTTTGTTCCAGCTATCCTCCAAATATCCTACCAGAGCGTGCTCTTTCGAGCAGTTACTGGTGCATGCAGACGCCAGCACATGCAGCGTGTGTGCTTACGCTCAAATCATCCTCCTTGGTGCTTAGATAATTTAACAAAAGGCCTATTAGAAACGATGTGACTCAATTCCTATATTTTGTTCCAGCTATCCTCCAAATATCCTACCAGAGCGTGCTCTTTCGAGCAGTTACTGGTGCATGCAGACGCCAGCACATGCAGCGTGTGTGCTTACGCTCAAATCATCCTCCTTGGTGCTTAGATAATTTAACAAAAGGCCTATTAGAAACGATGTGACTCAATTCCTATATTTTGTTCCAGCTATCCTCCAAATATCCTACCAGAGCGTGCTCTTTCGAGCAGTTACTGGTGCATGCAGACGCCAGCACATGCAGCGTGTGTGCTTACGCTCAAATCATCCTCCTTGGTGCTTAGATAATTTAACAAAAGGCCTATTAGAAACGATGTGACTCAATTCCTATATTTTGTTCCAGCTATCCTCCAAATATCCTACCAGAGCGTGCTCTTCACCGCCAGGGTGATGTCGAGCAGTTACTGGTGCATGCAGACGCCAGCACATGCAGCGTGTGTGCTTACGCTCAAATCATCCTCCTTGGTGCTTAGATAATTTAACAAAAGGCCTATTAGAAACGATGTGACTCAATTCCTATATTTTGTTCCAGCTATCCTCCAAATATCCTACCAGAGCGTGCTCATCACCGCCAGGGTGATGTTGTGTCGCGCCACCAGCTGAGCGGCTTCAGGGAATAAAACGTCAAAGCAGATGAACATGCCCACACGGGCGCCAAAGTCCGTCTCGAACACGGCCTCCTCGAATGGCTCCGGAGTATCCAGCAGAGCCTCACGAAACAGGTGATTCTTGTGGTACCTGCGTAACATGTCGATTCCAGAGCTATAAATCGTTACCTCTTATGATATTCAATTTAGACTCCAAGTTATCGGAGCCACAATAAAATAAATTACAAATTCAGTTACATTTTTTTTAATGCATGCATGGTTACTGAAAGTTCGTCTGAAGCGAATTACAGTTTTCCCACCTGGACACCAGGGTTCCGTTGCGGTCGAGGGCCACGTTGGTGTTGTAGAAGAGGACTCCGTCGGGTGGACATGAGGTCCTTCCGGGTGGGCAGTGCTTGTGGTCGTACACGTTGGCCACCACGTAGATGCGGTTGTCCCTCGCCAGGCAGCTCAGGGCTGCCAGGACCGGGGTGAGGTCCCCGCCTTCGAGGCACGGCAACGCTCCGGCATCCGGTATGTCTTCGGCGTGCAGAGACAATTTCTGGCGGTCGTCTAGACCGAGCATGAGGCCCTTCTCGGGAAACACGATGATGTCGCATCCCTGCGTGCACGGGAGAAAGAACCCATATACACCACCATGAAGCGTGAGTAAGCGATTTTGTTATTGAGTAATACTATGAGGTGATTTGGATCACGATGTTCACCCTAAAACCGGAGTCGCACTATTCACACACCACACAAACAGACACGGTCTTCCCTACAGACTTGGTGTCCCCTCGAGACCGGTGATGACAGAAATATTTGGGGAAATGCCTCAAGAATCGTTCAGCATGTTTGCTTTATATATATTTAGGGTTCAAACATGTCTGCACACTGTTCTTAGGATTAATGTGGCAGGACCGCCATACGAGGAAGAAACAAGCCGCAGAGAGCGTCTGCAGGCTGCCTTGCGTATGATGTATTAGCAGTGTGAACCCGGCTTCATAGAAGTAGGCAGAAAAATGGGCCCATATATGCAGTGAGTTAAAAAGTGGTAACAACATTCTTGACTTTTTGAACGACGAGGACTGAGGCAGTTGACCGAGTTGAGCTGAGATCATGATGTAGAATACCCGAGACTGTATAGTTAATGAGGGGAGCTTGGTGGACGAAACATGACAGAGGAAGAAGAACGTCTCAGTTGAGACGCTCTTTTTCCTCTGTCGTTTTTCTTCCACCAAGCTTCCCTCATTAACTATACAGTCTCGGGTATTCTACATCATGATCAATATCCATCAGCTCGCCTGCGCATTCTCTGTTTTTTTCCATTGAGATGAGAGTTGCGTTTAGAGCTGCTATCGAAAAATGGCAAGGCGGCATAGTAGATTTAAATTATGCTGTCACGGCAGCCTCTATGAGCCTTGCGCCACCTCTCGGTGGCAACTCTAAATGTAGCTCTCCGCTAGACTCGGTCGTCCGTGTCGGTTCCCGTCTTTGGAAATGTCAAAGGTGGTGTTCTCATTTTTCGCGGAGGAATTATTCCACAAAATTTCTCGAGGTAAAATTCACCACTAAAATACACCTCTACTTTAACTTTGAACAGGCTGCGTACTTGCGCCGACTATTCGAGCTTTACAGCGAGATCAAAATCACTCTACGAGGTTGCCTCGACTGTCGCGTTTGCCACAGGCTTATTTAGACCCCTCGATCGTTGGCTGCAGCCGTCATAGTCGTGTACGGTTCATGATGACCGCGATTCTTGCGATGCACAACATGACGATATAGATGCGTCATACGCCTGTTCCGGATAGTTCTGGATATAGTTTTGGCTGTAGCTATAGCCTTTTTTTTTCCCCTTTTGGTCTTAGTCGCGTGGGTTCGTATCTGGTATGCGGGACGAAACAAAATAATAAAACCTGTCAATCCGGAAAATACGAGAGAATACAGGCGAGGCAAAACAAAAATCTGTGACAATCACGCTTTTTGTGTTGTTGTTTTTTGTGAACACCCGTTAGCGGCGTGGAGAGATCAAACCGATGCTTTCACGGATACCACATGTGACGAAAATTCAAGATGGCTGCGCTCTTGTGGAAAAGGTGTATATCATTGTCGGCGCAAAATCAAAATGGCCACGTTTTGGCACCCCCATGACAAAATTACTTCCGGCCGCTTCTTTTTTTATATTGTGTGTGTGTGTGTGCGTGCGTGTGTTTCGATGCGCAACAATTCTGTCATGTAGAGTTAGACTACTCCACGCTTGGGGTTCAGCTGGCGCAGTACTCCGTACCGGCCTACGTAGCGATCTAACGGAGCCATACGAGCGACGACAAAGGTGCCTCGTCACGGCACTGGTAGGCTTTGCGCCGTTGCAATCACCAACTCAACCAATCACGATCAAAAACACAACAAAGAAGCGCGGGATCGCGGCGCATGAATGGGGGCGTGATTGGTTTAGTCGTTGGCAGTCGACTTGATTGGTGACTTGATTGGCTGCGTCAGATTGTAGCATCGGCTGCGGTCCAACTTGAAGTGAAACGGAGTGTCTACACGACCTCCAGTTTCGAGTTTAAGAAAACAGCTAATCCCTCTACCTTCTTCTTTTTTCTCTTTTTTCTTTGCTTCCGTGCATTTCAACTGCGCCTGCATTTTATCTCTTTGCCATCTTTCTTATAGCTTGTACCCTGACTGGGCCTACAATAGTCCCGCACTATCTCAAATAAAATAAAATAAATAAATAAATCGAGAAGCAATCTTCGTTACATCAGCGTACGGAATCAAATTTAACCTAATACACAGATTTTAAAATATGTAATTACATTAGCTAAAAATATATTTTTTTTTTTGTTTAGAGAGTGATGTTTAGCCTACGAATATTTTAGGCCCAAACATATACTATGTATCGTAGCAGGCGCCTAAAACAAGTGATGTATCTAAGTACGCTCGGCCATTGCGTAGGGTTTGTTTAAAGTGAGCCAACGTCAAAGGAGGCTAATATGGATGCAACTTTGCGAGAAGTTAGAAACGCGGACAACTGAAAAGTATGATAAACTGCATAGGTTATAAAAGATGCGTCATTTTTATTACATCATATACCGCGAAGCTTTTATCCGGCACCAAGTGTTTTCCGACATCTCTCTATTTTCGTCGATTTAGAGGATGTGAATATGTTTTCAAAGCTAGAACAAAACTATCTTCGCACCTATTTGCGCAGTAAAAAAAGAAACGTATTTATTGCAAATTATTTGCAGTTAACGTTTTTCTTTATCGCTTTCAAGCAGAGGTAGTAATTGATTTCGTGATACTGCGCACTTGCTTCTGTCTCCTTGATTTGACCCAATCGTCTTCTTTGGGCACTCTACATCTTTGCCATCATTTCGTTGACGCTTTTATAAACAAATATATAACATGAAGATTCACACTCCTACATAAGCACTACAATGAAGCTGTATTAACATCGCGTTTAATTTTATTAATTTAAATAAAACACGGTAACTAACAAACACTTTCATTGACGTCATCAATCGAGGAATGGTTCAAGCTATTCACTGGGTTAAAAGTTTTTGTAATGTTCGCTCTTATAGTCAGGCACGGAAAAATATATACACCTACATTTTCCTCGAAATGCGTTACCGGAAATTATTTTTATACTGGTTTCTGTCTCCTTCAATTTCTAACAACGCCCTAGTGCCAGCTGAACCTCTACCGTATGTTATAATAAATACTTTGGGGACATAAGAGAGTTCTAGTACGTCGTACACTGCGGAAAGCGAGCCCAGGTGGCGCGTACTCAATGCAGGCTTTGAAGTGACGGCATACTATATGCCGGGGATGGCCAAGCTGCGGCTCTTCGCGTGTAAACGTGCAGCTCGCTGCTCCCTCCCCTCCCCCCCCCCCCCCCCCCCCGCAATTCCCCAAAAAGAGAAATGGAACGCGTTTTAAATCGAAAGACAGGTTGCGGTTCGGTAGTCTTGTGCTACTGCTGCGTTACGTACAGTTGGACTGCTTTTGGCTCGGATAGATTTAAAGTAGTTAAGTAGTTCGAGTTTCGTTTATTGCTCTGGACAAAAGTTTGCCGGGTCAGCCTGGCCACCCCTGCTATATACTAATACTCCAGCAAACCAGAGCTCGTATCGTCTACTAACAGTCCCTGTTTAGTTGATCATACGCTAGAGATTCGCAGCGTACGATCTACTAAGAATAGAGACTTTTAGTAGATCGTATTCTAGAGCTACGCTTAGCCAGCGGGAGCTCGTGCCGTTACTTTGAAGCGTGGATCATAGCCTCCTCTATACTCACAAAGCCTGGCAGTTCGACGACGGAGCCATACAGTGCCTGGTCGCAGATTTGGAGCGCGAGGTTCTGGTAGCACAGAGCATCAAAGAGCCATTTCTCGGAGAACCTGGATTTCAGCGCACAGCTTTTGCAGCGGCGAGGACCCGAAACACACTTGTTCGCTCGGGAGAAGTGTGTTTCGGCGTCTCGCCGCAGCGGGGCGCCAGTCACGTGGCTCTCCTTTCGTCCGTTGCCTGCCGCTCCACCTTTTCCGTTTCGTCTGCCACTTCTCGTGGCGATCTGCCAGGATTTGTCAGTATATAGGAAGCTATGCATGGATTGAACATGAGCTCGCTGTGCCCGCTCTTCGCAGCGTACGCTCTATCAAACTTCTCTCATAACCCTGTCTTCGTAGCATTTGACAGAGCCTCATGAGAGTTTGTTTGCTTTAATTCTGGAGACACACCCAAGTCCCAAGACCTGGACTGTATGAGACGCTAAACATTCCAATCCGGGACGCGTTCTTGGTGTTCGAGCCTGACGTAAGCTAGGTGAACCAGAGATGACCTACCTCAGCGGCCGCTGCTTGTACAGCCTGGCCATAGCTGTCCAAATTCTTCGCGACGAGTACTTCAAAGGGTTCGTTAGCTGGGTCGCCCAACAAGGCGTGTTCATAAACTGCTGCTTTGAAGGCGTGGCACGTGCCCGCAGTCCAGAGGCCGGTGAGTAATAGACACAGATCCCAACATGTCATCTTGATGGGTGAACCTGCAAGCATTTGCGTCTGAGTAAAGGGTGTTTTCACATGACGTAAATCCGCCATTTTGTTGATAGAGTGAGTGAGTGAGAAATGATTTATTTCACTCAGACGAAAAAAAAAAAAGGCGCGATGTAACTCATAAACTTTTTCTGCGATACAGACTTGAGGATGTCATGTGAATTTTTGGAATACTCGCTCTTAGCAAGCCCCAGACAGCTGATGACAAGAAAATGGGGAACGAAATTACGTCAGTGAAAACACCCTATTCGTGGTGAGAAGCACGCGGGGGGCGCTGCTGTTTTCCTCACAATGGGTGGTGCACGTGCTACCCACGCGGTTATGTTTTAATTTTCATGGTGCAAAAAAGATTGGCATTGCATGTGTTTGCACCAGCAGAGGAAGTTGAAGTATCCTCACTCTGGCTTGTGAAAAAATTTCCCCAGGCGGCGACACCCAAACTTCTCGCCGCGAATAGCTAGCCCAGGTCATGGAGTGATTGTTTTTTCCTTCTTTTTTTGGGTATTTGGATTGCTCGCAAATTAGTACGTTTTTCATGTAGAACAGGGAAAATTCTTTTACTCAGATTCGGCCCGAATCCAAGCATTTATCGTAATCTACCGGATTCTGTTGTCGGAATTGACCCGCTGCCAGACTCCGAAATACAATAGCCACCAACCTGATGAGAAGGGCAGGGAAAATATGTTTAGGCATAAAAAATAGTCTGTGCTGCGGAGCTCGGCAAGGTGAAACGTCATGCGCAGACTACGTGCAACATGGCCGACTGCCTATTTAGGTCTAAGAATGTTTTCAGCTGATAAGACTGATAAGACAGCGCCGAGTGAGTGTATATTTATTTAGTGTGTCGCTGTTTGTGGGTGTTTCTCTTGTGGTGCGGGGGCTGTAACTTTAATCAAAATGTTTTCAGCTTCGTCATTCACCGGGCGCTTTCCGTAGATCGCAGCGAATGACACTCCCAAGTGCTTTGCGGGAAAGTGGGCACTCCAAATTTCTTAGAGTGTGACCAGCTTTCCTATCAGACTATCGCGCCTTGCAATATACTATATCCGTTGCTTGGCTTCCTGTTGCAAAATATTCGTTTCTCATTGGCTTTGTGTTAAGTTTTCCATGTTGCAACTGCTCACAGTCAGGAGGATTAATCAGCAAAATCACCGCGATGCTTTTTCTTTTAATCTACAGTTTGATACAGTGATAAGATGAATCTATATCCGTATAGCACGCTTATCTCTCACTTTTCGGCTCTTTTGACGGTACTGATACCCTGTCGCAGGTTAGGAAAAGCGAGACAAGCTCCCTCCGCAAATCCTTGAGCCCTTCCCACTTAGGAGAGCGAACACCAAAGAGGAGGCGAGACGAGGCAAGGAGCTGGAAGCCCCTCCTCTCCTGCGTTTGCTCTGGAAAGGAGAAAGGTGATGAGCGCTTCGTGGAAATGCTTGGTTATAGTAGCCATAGTCGCTGATTGTTTGCGAACCGCATGACGTGGTGCGTCCCAGACATTTTATCATTGCTCCGCAGCCAATACGATTGGGGCATAAAGAGATAAGAATGGACAAAAGAACAAATCGCGAAACAAGAAGACCTGCGTTTCTCACGTCGTCGGTGGACCTTTTCAACCTTCGTCGCATGGGCGCTGCCATCTTGGAATCACCTGACGCGGCCGCCATAAGGTGGCTTACACTCGTCGCTCCTCTCTCCCGTGCTTTATGAAGTGTCGTCTGATACCTATTTTTCCTACTTGACTGCATGCCGTCATTGCGTGCACTGCTTCTGCACTTGATTTTATAACATGTTTTGACTATTTGCACCGTCGGCGTACCGGATACGTGTGAAGAAAGGAATCGGCGTTAGCACTGGTGCACATTGAGTATGTAGATGACTCTAAGACACAAGAGTGTTGAGAAGCCAATTATTTATGTCAGCGCAAATTTGCTTAAGTGATAGTGGCTAAGTGATAGTTGCGCCATAAGAAGCGCGAGGTAAATTTATGATCCCGCATTTATGATTTTAAGAAGGCAAATGTAGTCAACGCAAGGAGTCAATATGTGTGTTTCTTGAAAGCATCGTATTCTACCTTCATAACAAACCCAAGACAGTCGCTTTTGATTATATGGGGGAATACCTTTGGCGGTATAAACGTTTTTATCTGCGTATTTGTGAATTTGAAGAAACTATACATTGTACTCAGTCTCATGTTTGAAGTCATTCAATTCTTTTAAGATATCCAATTCAGTTAATCTATTTAGACATAAAGAGTGTGCCCCTTGGGTAAAAAGCGTGTCAAAGACAACTTGTGAGGGCCTGACAAGAGCGCCTAAGGCACGCAATATATTACGCCGAAAAGAAACCGTCTGGATGAAAATCACTCGAGTGCAGCCTTGTCGCTTCCGGATTTACTCTCGACGCCGCTGAAAGTAAAAAGTGTATCTGTTCAAACAAATAAAGATTTATCTACAAACATCCATGAACTTGTGCCTGGCATTTGACTTGAGCCAAGTTTGCTGGAGGTCAATCCTCTTGCGCCCTTTAATTTTAATTGTAAATTATACGGAAGACAGACTTCAGGCTTATATTGGCGGGTTTGTCCCTTATCTCATATTCTCAATACGTTGTAAGGAAATGTCCGTATAACATATAGCTTTCTAAGGTCAACAATGTGAAATGCTGATAATGAATACTTTGTGAGGGCTGATAGTTGAAAAAAAAAAATCCTACTCGGCCCAGGATGGACCATCCAAACACCTCTCGAGTGCTTAATTTCTTTAATGAAACCAAGAGAGAATAGGGAGTTTTAGAATAACGTTCGCAATTTTAGCGCACGCTAAATTTAACACTTCCGTTAGCGCACACTGCGCAAGAGAGTTTTAGAATAGCGTTTCTCCACCGCGACGCAAAAGCGTAAGCATCTCGCGCTGGCAACGCCACCAAGGTACAGTCAGAATTTTTATTTTCACACACGAAAGGCTGGAACTTTAGAAAAAAAAAACAAGTTTTTTGGTCCAGAGTAACATTTCAATTTTGTTTAAACCACGACCGGCTTGCCGGTCGTGGTTTAAACATGAGAATGCGACGCGAGCGGTCGTTTGGTTGCGTCCGCTTGCGTCGCCTCGGCAAGGTGTCTCGTGTACACACTTTTGCCGAGAAATATTTGCGCTTTGCAAGCATCAAGTGGCCTGTGATCGTTGCCTACCTTACCGGTTTTTCCAAAAGGAGCGCAATGTTCTCCCATATTGAAAATCGCAGTCGCGAGGATGCCGTCGATGTCACCTTCATGACACCGCCAAAGCGGCCGCAGCTATGTTCCTGGGAGCCGCCATTTTTTAACTGTGCTCGTGTTAGCTTTAGTCAACCTCTCAACAGGAATCCTTCTTGGAGGAGCGCAAAGACTCTTTACGTACGCACGCAATTTCCGAAAAATAGCGTACCCTAAAGTAACGCACTCAAAGCGCAACACGTGGTTAGCGTTCGGCGCTTGCGAAGTGGCGACGACGCAATTCTTTGCGTACGCAAAGCTTTAGCGTGCGCTATTCTAAAACTCCCTAATAGCGCTTCTTTTTTGTTATCCATGAAGTGGTGCCTTGCACCACTTCATGGAAAGCAGATGGACAGATGAACATGCGAGTTCATCTGTTCTCTGCGATTCAGCACAATGTTAGTCTGGTCGTTGAGCTGCTTTCTCATTGTGCCTTCAAGCATTAGTCTCATCATGAGTTTAGTTTTATGGAAACTATAGTATCAGGGAACACGTCCAGTACGGCCGTAGACATCCGTAATCCTCCCACGGCATCATTTCAGTCGTTTCGTCCCGGACCCGGCCGAACGAAGAAAATGATCAGATAAAGGTGTTCGTAGAAACGTCCAGAATTTATGCTTGTAACTGCGTTGTAGTTCTCAAGATGGCCTATTACCACTGTGCCATTGGTTCTGTACCACAAGAGATGCATTTATATTACGAAACTAAGCGAAAACAACATAACACGCCAACACAGCCGCGAGCCGGCTGAAACCGAAACCAACCAAATAGAAGCCACTTTATGGCGCCGCGTGTGTCAGCACCCTCTTTCCACCGGTCAGGTAACTACTCAGATGAAAAGATCTATATGTAGTTGACGTCAGCAAAAACATGTATACATTCCTTTGTGCTTTTTTTTTTCTCTGCTTCTGCCACGCTATTCGTATGTATCTGAATAAAATCAATAACTCGGATGCATTTTTCTTCAAATTGATTTTTGTATCGCTAAGCCTTCCGAATTCTAAAAATTGTTACGCCAAATAATCCGTAATGGTATATCTGTACAATACTTTAAAAGTCACATAAGCCTCGAAAATAGACTGATTAAACGAATAAAAGTAATCTATTATTACCCCGATAAACGCAGTTAAGTCACCCCTAACTTCAGTTACGCTTCACCGAGAAACTGAGAGAAAGGAAGAGACGAGAGGCGCGCGGGGAGATCAGAACGCCGTGCTCTGGTTGCGGTTGAAGTGATTAGCGGGTGAAGCTATTGGGAGCGCAAGTTCGTCTGCTTCTTGCACATGGGTTGCCATGGTGTCAGAACTCCTAGCTCTTATTGGCTGATTGAAAAAAAAATAGTGTGTAGACCTCACCACATCTAGCATTGAAGTCTACCCATTATCCTTCCAACCAAAGTCAATCAGAACTTGACCTCGTTCTGACGTCACTGCAACCCCTTGGCAACGTTATTAGATTAGCTCAGTTATGCGGAACTGCTCATAGACCCTCTCCCCCCCCCTCTCACCACGACGCCTCCTGTCGTTCGACGCGGCGGACAGCTGCTATTGTTACTGCAGTGTATTCTATGGAACACGTACGTTTTGGAACACGGCGTCCAGATGGTGTTTCAGCTCTGCTCAATAAAACGCACAGTCATGAAACGAAAACCTAGATGGCGCTTCAAACGACGGGAGGCGGACTGAAGTGAGTGAAAGGGGGTGTACCGCCCTCCGCGGGAGTTACACAACTGAGGTGATCTAGTAACGTTGCCCCTGCCCAAGAAGCAGACGACTTGTTCTCCGCATTGCTGCCTTTGCCCACACTGCAATCGTTGAACACTTTAGAACACGGAACGCGGGCGTCTGGCGTTTGGCTCTCGCGTTCTAACGTGTTCGCCAAGTGCAGTGGAGACAAAGGCGGCTGGCTTTAAGCCGATGTCACACTGCTTGTACATAAACAATAGACAGTCTGTATTCAGATTCGAACGCGAGTCACCGCGAGATCAGCGCTTCGAATGCCGCGTGGCAATGAGTGGTGGGGTAAAGGATCTGTTAAGCTCCGATGTCGAGAGTAGCAAACCCGGCGTAGCGCAGCGCACGTGCACAGATGCTGATTGGTCGAAGATATCGAGATCCAGCTCACCGACCAATGAGAGGCGCGCGTTCTGCGCTACGCAGCGTTCGCTGCGCTCAACGTCGGAGTGTAAGAGAGCCTTAACTGTGGCTCAGCGTAACTGCAGTTGAGTGTGCTTGTGCAATTATTGGTCAAACATTCGTAATAATTGGCTCATAACTACTGACGATGTGGGGTCACTGTTAGAAATAGTTTAAATAAATTCCCACGAGATGAGACCATGGTAAAGTTAATAAAGAAAACAAAACAGAGATGCCTGCTCATTGTGAACTATAGTTTTCTATAATGCCTTAAGGACGTTATCTCTCCTTTTGCCCAGATGTTCAGTTATATATGCAGTTTCAGAGTCCCCAAGAGCCCTCACTTCTCTTCTAGCATCTAAATATTTTGATGCGAATCCGCACAGAAAAGTGTCATAAGGCTTACCAGGAAATACGGACGATCCGCTTTCGGCTCTTGTCGGTCGCATCGCGTAGTCAACCAGTACACAGAAAAAACAAAGGTAAAACTGACGACTGAAAGAACGTTAAAAAAAGAACAACAGCGCATTAAAAAATTATACATGTTGTCGAGTCGCATCTGGCGACTGCAACGCCTCGAGGCAATAGAAGTAGGTTAGACAGGTTGCAGAGTGACGTCGCTGAACTGCAGGTGCATGTACTCCCCTTTGTCGGGCTGTACGCCTATACCTCGGCGATTTCCGAGGCTTTCAAGCCAAAAATATTGAGGGGAATCTCAAGCGGTTTTGTATTTAGCGAAAAACACTTAAATCGTCTTCATTTGGCATCCGAAATAACAACATATCTAGATTCATTGTTTTTTTCTCAATTTGGTGCTCGGAGGCTGCAGAAAATTATTTTCAATGTAGCGCCGAAGCCCCTCCATCCCACAGCATGACGTCATAAAAAGAGTTTTCGAAAGCTCCGCTCTCGTATCTTAGCGCCTATCAGAGCTAAGCACGCGCGCTCCTGCAATTTTCAAAAAGGTCAAAAAAAAGACGTTAGGACTGGAGTCAGAGCGGCGGAACAGAGCGGCGGAACAGAGCCGAATATAGAGAGAGTTTGGTCATTCATTGGGAAGTATATATGAGACAAATGAGGAGGCGCCATTGGCCAAAAGCGGGCTGGGCGTGTTCCAGGGCGTCTTCAGAAATTCGGGAATGGCCAACCAGAAGCCGGCTATAATACCCTGGCACTGGTCGCGAGAAACGAAATTAAAAAGTGCGTCGGAGTAACTCTCGGTTGCTTAAAATATGGTGCAAGTGATGTTTCGATCACGGTCATCCAAAAGCGTGGTGGAAGATATATGAAGATATAGAAGATATAAAAGGTGTGCGCGAATAGCGGAACGATCGACATAATCCGTACGCCAGGTGCCGAGGGCCGGGGAATCTGCCGTCCAAGCGCTCAGACTCTGTCCGTGCAAAACAGAGTTGGAGCGGCACATCTGTTTCTTACATTTTTTGCCATGATCATAATCGAAACATCACGCGCACAATATTTTCAATCATGAAGACTTACTACACCCATACGAAAATGGTCTATGCTCGTTTATGGAAAATGTTATGGTCAGCTATCACCGAATATGGCTCTATGGTACGCCCGCCATAAGAAACCATTAAAACACGCGGTAGCCACCTACAAAATAATCCATGTTTTCAAGGCTATAGAATCTCGACCATTCATATTTCTGTAGTTGGCTATAGACCGACACGCTGTTTACAAACAAGCCCGCGTTTGCCCACACAAGGTGTGGGCACTGCGCGTGCGCAGAAACCGAATTCGCGTGAAGTGAGGCGTCTGCGCATGCGCAGTGCCGTCGACAGCGCCACCGCAGCTGCGTGACGTCAGGGCCGCGTGTTCGTCTATAAAATGATTTATGGCTATGCAGCTTAAGACTCGCGTCCATTCAATGTACTTTAGCGAGCTATTGAAAAATATATGTCCTTAACGCTATAGATTCGCTACTATTGAATGTCCTTTAGCCGGCTCTATAGACCTGCGATCATTGAATTTTCATTAGCCGGCTCTATTCGCGACTCCAACGAACTATAGGTGGCGCCACTCGTTTTCCAAAATGGCGGTTATAGTGAGGGCCGGAGATGCGTGCCGCTGTTGAGCCTGTCTAGTGTGCTGGCTTCACTGAGCGACACAAATTATTTCTGGTAATACGAGGAAGCTAGGGTGTTATGAGCGCAAGTCACCTCCTTATCCTGAAAACAAAAACGGTGTTTAGCGTATTATTTATGCAAGGATGCACGTTTTAATTCGTGAGCGAAACAGAAACTAACCTCTATTTTGGATTTAATTTCTCGATATAGGTTTTGATTTCGGATATTTTCATAACTCAAGATGCGTCTCATATCGTAATTATTTAGTTAGATAAGTTGTTTGCGAGAGCTTTATTTTCTGGCATACATGTTCGATCCAGGCACTTCAAAATATGTTAGAGATTTCAGTGTCCCTTTAAAGACAGGGTCTTTTATTACACCTTAGAGGTAACATAGAATATTGTAGTTGTTGAAAAAAATCAGTGCCGATATTTGTGCGTTCTCACTACCCTTTCTCGCTCAGATAATTGTCATAGAGATAATGAACTGCGGGCCTTTTAATGGGTTTTTGGGTATATAGATGATTAATTGGTTTAACATTATTCCCAGCAAAAGAATAACAGAATAAATCAAATTTTTACAATATGTCCACAAAACGTATAAATTAATTAACGCTGTTCTCAATACAACAGCCCAAAGACGGAATGCGAGTCAGACAGCTTGGATAATATAGCAAATGGTCTATTGGGCAAAAGGTCGAACTATAGAACATTCAGTTTAGCCAAGGAGGTTAGAAGGGTGGGAGTTGGGCATGGCGGCAGCCGCGTAGCCTCCCCAAGCCATGCTCACCTTGACGCCTCGCCTCTTTCTCATTTTCCTCCTTACCCTCCTCACTTATCGGCCCAGCACGTGACCGTCGCGTGGTTCATGGATGCGGGTAGCAGGGAGCGTGGTGCTGGTGGGTTTTATTTATCAGTCATCACAACTAAAAACTCTGGCCCACGCCCAGCCGACCCATTCTGCGCCTGCTGCGCTTCGTTATGCCTTCTGTTTTCTACACACCGTTACCATCCTGAAAACGATAGTATTCAACGTGGAACGTCAGTGCTGTAACGAAGTCTGTTGGCGTGTTTTGGGTAATGTAGCGTGCATCTGCGGGGAGTATTCCCTTTATCTTCTGGTCACTAATTACTGCAGTAGCCAAAGCAAGAACAAATTATATACACACAGGATTGCGTAACTATGTCGACCCGACAGATTGTACCAATACTTACGCATTTTTACGGCGATCATTTCCGCGCTCGCCTGCAAATAAAAGCTGCGTTCTCATCGCTCTCATATGTTATATCACGTACGCTACTGTCTTTTTCTTTTCGTTGCCTCCGCTGTGCAGGTCGTCTACTGGGACGTTTTATTGCTGTCGTGAAACATTGGACTAGCTCAACTTGACTCGAGGTTGGGAGATGTTTTATTGACTATTGAAAGTGCACGGGGCACACCACGCTCCACTTCGATGGAGTCCAGCCACCGCCGTGACCAACGGCCAAAATCCATCGTTTCCGCAGTTCGGCGACCGTCGGAAATCTAAAAGAATTGTTGATCAATTCCTGTTATCGCTAAACTATCTGTGTGTAATACGCCAAGGGCTTACCGGTGAAAGGTAACCCCCGCTGAAGAAAAGCCAGTCCGATTGCGGCAGCCGACCACGCTGCAAGCACACATCCCGTAGCTGGAAGAAATTAGCGTCCCGGCCACCGTGGTCCCGGCGACGCCAGGCTTTCGTTTTCTCCGTTGCGGCGATTGCCCCGATCGTCCCGTGTACCAGCACCAGTGTGTCGTCTGCTCGTGATCCGCCTTAATCTCGCTTGCACCTTTGCGTTTATTGCATTATAATATCAACCGCTTGGCTCGCTTGCTTGCTTGCTTGCTTCACGCCTAGCCTTCGATCTGATAAAACCTACCGGACGGAGCGCGCGCAAGCCTGCAAGGAATTCTTCTACAATCAACCATCCATCTCGCACGTGACATGTCACGCGCACCAATCGCCAGAGAGATCCGCGGTCACGTTGAGCACAATATCGTTTAAACTTTTTATGACTAGGCTTCGCATATATTGCAACGTGCCCCCTCCTAGTATTTATAACCTTCTTGCATTTAGCGCTCTTAGGCGGCGCCATTTTGTTTGACCGCGGCGCCCTCTCCGCGCATCCTGGAAGTTCAGCAGGTTTGGCAGGGTAAAATGAGAGAGAGGTCACGCGCCCAACTCCACTAGCAGACGACAAACCGGGAGGTTGCCGTTGTCCATCTTTAGGCTGTACCGGCGGGCTGTACCGAAAATCGAACTCTCGTTTGTGCCTGCCGTTGTGAAGTGGTTCGCGTTCTTAGAATATTTATGGCTGCTCCAAAATCAGCCTATAGCGCTCCTTGTCCCTCTTGTTCCCCTTCTCCAGGGATTATTTTCATCATTCTTGTCCAGCTCGCTTGCCCCTTTGCATTTAATTGCATTATAATAATAACCTTAAATTGCAAGCTTCACCCTTGTTGGTGTTAGACTGGTGGCGGCTGATAAAACCCGTTTGCTCTACTGACGTCTAACCCCTGGTTAGCTCAGTTGGAAGAGCGCTCCACCTGTAATGGAGAGGTCCCGGGTTCGATACCCGGACCAGGCGAATTTTTTCGGTCGCGCACCAGTCACCTAGCTGTGTTTGGAGATTTGTGTTTGTCCTTTGTCCCTCTTGTTCCCCTTCTCCAGGGATTATTTTCGTTCATTCTTGTCCAGCTCGCTTGCCCTTTGCATTTAATTGCATTAGAATTATAGCGCTCTGTTGTTTTATTGTCGTAAATGATCAACTGGCGTATCTTTGTTCTGTTACTTTAACAGCACTGGAGTCAGCCGCCGCAGTATACTACCCTCAACTACTGCGTTAGGAGAGCGTGTTTTTACTCATTATTCCAGACTTCCACTCATTGTCGCTAAAGGCCCACACCAGTAGGAACTTTTTATAGTAAAAAAGCTACAGCAACCGGATTTATTTTTCGCCGGAGAGACCGGCCACCCTAACACACTTCCTTTTTTTTTTGTTTGCACGCAGGTAACAGCGCAATTGGATTCGGTTAGTCTTTTTATCGAGCACAGAATTGCACGGTAACTTGCATATGAAAATCCGCGCATCTGCGCTTGAAATTTCCAAGATGACGCGATTTAAAACCGAGTTTGAACGTCAGCCGGGTGTTAGGTACAGTCCACTCGGGTGGTTCCCGTTTCGACCCATTCCCAATTCAACCTTCCCGTTTGTACCTTCCCGTTTCGACCCGGCTCAAAACGACCTTCTCGTTTCATCCTTTCCCATTTCGCCCTATCCCGAAACAGCCTTCCCGCTTCGGCCATCGTTTGTTATCAGTTGGGTCGGTTCGTTTGTTTTGTTCGTTAACAGTTAATTAGGTTCAAGTGTCCAATGTATGTCCTCCTTCCTGACGTTACTTCTCCCTCTCCCGAAACAACCTTGGAAACATGGCACCGTAAGGTAAACGCGTTGTCAGGGAAGGCTCACCCGAACATTTACAGCTTCATCGAATTGATCAAACGGGATGAGACTTTGACAAGGGCATCTTGGCAGCAGCTTGCAAATAGTGGTGCCGTGCGGGCCAGGGGGCACAAGTGGGTCAGCAAGGACCGCAAACTATCGGATCTGGCGTGTCGCCTTTCTGATGGCACGATTTCCCTGTTCGACTTTCTCAACAAGGGGAAGGCAGTTTCTTCTCTATGATGTTTTCCTTTGTGCGCGAGTGTTAAGTGTTTGAAATTGTAAAAGAAAATAAAGTCGCAATCATATGCCTGTCACGCAGTCTGATCTATCTCTCTCCCTGGGTACCCTAAAAAAAGCGTAGTGATGGCGACGCTAATTTTAGCTTACCCAATATGCTTGTGTACGCAAGACTTCATTATTGTACGGAGCGCGAACAAGCGATCGGTGGTGCTACTGATCATCTCATAGAATTAAAAGGCTGCCATAAAAACTATTACTCTCTTTGGAAGTGCTCATCTGAGCCAGTACCCTAAGCCCTAAAGTTTGGTACCTGCTAATACCATTACGAAGTAAAATTTAAAAAATGCGACAAGGTCGTCTTTGAAGTAACGATGTCGCAGAGTGTACATAGACTGTTTCGCGGTTGCACGTTATGTGGATCATCTCGAAATAAAAAAAGCAAAAACACTTTCAGTGGTTGAAGTAAAAATAATATATTACTTTGAAGCTTGCCTGAAAGTGGTGCATATTTTTAGCATACATTGGCATGCAATAATATTTCAGAACATATATTCTTAAGCAGAAAAGGTCCGCATACCAGGATTAGAATGATTAGACTTTTCGCGAAGAGGTTGTGAAGCGGAGGGTCCTATACAAATGGCTTGAAAATGGACGGGTTCAAACGCAAAGGGACTTTCGGTTATCGTTTGAAACGGGACGGGTTCAAATGAGAAGGGCGTTTCGGGAATGGACCTTTTTCGAGTAATGAGCGCCGTCTGGGGAGTTGTCTGCGAACTACAATCGAAGAGCAGCCCAAGATGCATCCTCCCTTCAAAACACATTGGCATCGTGCCGTTGTATCGGTTTTCAGTGCTTTTTATTCTCCATACTACCGATAATAAAAAACAAAGCGTCAAAATAGACCAAATACCGCCGAAGACAATGTTGCCGTCGCCATTTTCGCTGGGCACCGCGTCCCGGTGTCCTGCGAAAATGGTGACAGCGGGAGCGTACGCATGCGCAGTAGCTTACTGGAAAAAGGTCCATTGGACGAAACGTCCAAACGGCGAAACGGTTCAAACGGGAAGGTCGATTCGGGAATGGGTCAAAATGGGACGGGTTCAAACGGGAAGGTGAAGCATACCGCTAGAGGCGTTACTGTTCAATCTTCTTCCCATATGCTAGAAAGAAGCAGGGGCAAAACTTCTTTCCAAGTGAAAACAACGAGTTTTACATGTGGTGTTACTGCAGTGTGACAAGGTTGCCGGAAGAATGTTTCCATGTGACAGCGCCTTTATAATTACGATCGCCGATCGCGGTGACTGCGTAAACTTCTATGTAATTTTGATTCGAGCTTTAGACGGGCTTGACTAAGGAGGTTTAATTGACTCGAAGTTTGCATCAGCCCTCTCACTTGTGCAAGTTTCAAAATTGGAAGAAATACGTAGTAATGCTTGTTATAAAATACAGAACCACACACACGAGTACAAATTGTTTTTGCACCTTTCTGTTCGTTGTTGCTCTTTTGTTCGTCTTACGTCTCAAGGATTTTTATCTCGGGGTGTGCACGCTTTGGTACTTGGTAATCACAGCTGAGGTGAAGGAGAAACACCACCAAAGCCATAGCGCTGCCCTAAAGAGGAAACATGAAAGGCCATTAGTAGAAAAGCTTTATTGAGATCTAAATGACTGAACACTAATAACCACGGTATAAATTATAACCCTCTCGTCGAGGCGTTTTTGCCCTAAATATGTCTAACATAAAAACGCAAACTCCCTACATTTTTAGCATTGTTGTAATATAACAATGCTGGAATGTAGGACACATCTGAATGTTTACTGTACTTTTAATTTTCGGTAATTCATCTGTGGTCAAAGATCGGCATTTTACACATCGACATGATGAAAAAAAAACATATTTTTGTCTGCCCTATTATCAATCCGTCTATGGGGCCCACCAGGATTCCTTAAATGTAAAAATGTTTCAGGGGTTTCAAATGTTCGTCGAAGTTTTCCAAGGGGCGTGATGTACCCTTTAATAATTCCTAAGGGGTGTAGTTTTCTTCAGGGACATCTGGAATCCTGTCCCAATCTTTTGCGTTAAACCACAGCACCCATCAAAGTCGCTTTAACGGGTCTGTGGAAGAGATCAGATGACCATTCAGTATATTTGCGTCGGGGAAGCTGCGTGGCCATTCAGTAGCGGGTAGCCCCAACGAGCGTTGGATATTTAGGAGACGTTCCTCCGTCCCTCATTGCTGTTTCTGTGTGTTCTGTGCATGTTTTTCACGAGCTGGACTAGAGCGAAAGAGATAGAAATTTTGTTTTCCCGAAGCCCGAGGACGCCTGCACATTCCTCGCTCACACAGGGAGAGAGGGTGCGTGGGGGAGATGGGAGGAGGACATTTTGCAGCTGTTTGTTTAAAGATAACCTGTTTTTATTCAGTCGAAATACAACCTTCGTGAGAAGCTGGTCACCCTGTTTTTTTCCCCGTCAACAAGCGCAAATTAAATGCTCAACAACGAGCGGACGCTGAGTGTCGCCTTCCCGTCCCATGCGTGGGACCTATCTTCTAGAGAAGCTGGGTGGCCGAATAAAGAGGAAGGTGTCTCAGTGCCCTGTTTCTTGCGCCTCTTCGTCCGTCCGGATTCAGAAGCATCCAGCAATCAAAAAAGAAGCCTGAGACGCCACGGCGACGCCACAATGGGGCGACACTGTGACTGTGCTCAGGATTTCTCAACGGCGGCGGATGTTGGTTGCGCGTTCATGGCTTTTGCTAAACGCGCTGCAGACAGTGTGTATGTGTGTGTACGGTGCACCTGCTCGTTTTTATTCCTTGAACTACCGTACGTCTCAGGAACTTACTAGCGGCATTGTGAGTACCTCCAAAGATATTTTTTGCGACAAAGAACTCGGTTGTCCCTGTTTTGTCTGATCGCTTTTGTCTACAGCTGCTGGCGCCCGGGTTTGAGTAAGCATTTGCTCTTATCGTATTTTTGAGTTACAACACGCATCTAAAACTCAATGTGTGAAATAAATGATGTCCAATGACGTTTTAAACTGGCATTTTTTGGTCTATGGTTCACAGTCATTTTGGCGTCTAAAGAGTTGAAAGGCTGAGGGGGTCTGAAAGGCTATTGGGTTTGAAGGGCTAAGGGGTTTGATGGGCCGAAGGGCTTTGAAGCGCTGAGAGGGCCCCATAACACATCAGGGCTGAAGTGTTATTTTCAATAAGGTGATCAAGGTGTTTTGTTTTTTTGTTGTACGCAATTAAAAAGTTTAAGAACTCTCACTTTATCAGCTATATATCGCAGGTTTCACTCATTAATATGCTTTATATATACTGTTTTTTGACGTTGACAATATTTCTAACCATTTTATATAAATAATTAACTTCTATACATATGTGTGAGAATAAAAAAATATGTGTCTAGTGAAACAAAACTACAAATAAAACTCCATACTAATCACGTGGCTTTTCCTCAACCGATGCAATGCGTGTTAGAGTTTGTAGCAAGCAGTGTAAATGAAATGTGTAGTTTTGTAGAGTTCATACTACGCCTCGTTTTCTTTCATATCCGCCCGAGAGTACACCACTATTCCGCCCAGACATAAGTGAGGTTATTTCCGAGTGTTGAGTGCTGCCATATCCAACGGACGTAGCGAGCTACGTCGATGTGGAGGTCATGGCCGCGGGGTGGTCTTTCCAGGCACATTGTTCCTCCTCCTTCGACAATGCCCACGAGAGTGATAATTCCTCTCCTGACTTGAACTATCGGACTGCCGGAATCCCCCTGTGGAAAAACAAAAACCAACGATTTCTTTAAGAAAGCGTTTATAAGTGGCTTGTCATAACCTTCTAATCCAAGATTCATTCAGAGCACTTGCACTATCCGAGCCCTTTGACCTTACATATTTCAGTTCAATTTTAGTATTTCCTTTAAGGTTTGCTGTAGGGGACAGTGCAAAAATCTCTCAACTAGATGCTGCGTCGCCAAGAGATTAAAGAAGGGGAAACTCTTCTCACACTTCTCAGACCACGGTCTTTCTAAGGGGGTGTATATTTTGTTCGTTTGTTTTCACTGATGTATAGAAAGCAAATCTTCTTGACGTCATTAGATGGTGCGGTGCAATATTATAATCTCAGCTTTTGTCATTAAAAATATTTAAACCGCGCGAACCAGCAATAATCGATAATGTTCAACGTGAATCACCTGAATTTGAGTGACGCACTTTAGTCGAAAATAGACACGCGCAAAGTAAAAAGTTTTGCATGCGTACTTGTCGTTAGCTCTTGCTTTTTCTTATTAAACGTGAACTGAAAATGTTGTTTTAAAATTAGTAATTATGGTTACAAAGTTTATAAACTCAAGAGATTCAAACCGAGGAGAGGATTTCATGAGCATTTGATCATCAAACTTAAATTTGGAGTTTAAATTTGGCGTTGATAATGTCATAATTGCCGACATTCCAGCGTCAAGTTTGAGCGACGTTCTATGTTGCAGCTTATCAAACCGCTGCTCTGTTTCCTCACACAAACTACCTGCTGAAATATATTGCACGAAAAAACAGCAATAAAAAAAACTTCCAGAAAAATAAAGATTTATATTACCGCAGGTCACGCATAAATTAATATATTACATTGTGTTAGAGCAACTACTTCATTCACATTCTGTTACTATTGTTTTACGCTTTGAAAAGCATTTGCTCGTGAAACTTATCTCATACGTTGAATGATTAAATGCATGTCTTCGAACTAAACATACTAAACAACTAAAAAGAATTTTTAAAAAATGTAGGAATTGTGTTTTATTTTGTTTTTCTTTTTAAACACCAGTGTCAGTTCAACACCCGAAAGGGTGGACAAGATCATGAGAAGTGGGAGCGCTCAAAAAGTAAGAAATCCAGCCATATGCTTACCAAGCAAATTCCCTTCGAACCAAGTTTTGTGCAGAACATTCCTTCAAGCTTCTTACAAACATTGGGCGCCACCGATAGTGTCGCTGTGAAAAGTTTGCTGTTCGCCGGGCTTCCTAAAAAGAGGTACATAAACAACTTCAATACTAACAAAACATATTCCTTTTTTTAATGCAAAAATTTGCGGGTTCCTACATCAGACCTTTTACAAGGCAGTAGCTGCATTCTTTGCGCGTACTTTCGCCAACTCCTTATTTTTGTTATTTACTTCGCGTCTTTCCTACACATAAAGCGAGCGCGTGCAGCTCATGTGCCTACATTCCCAGCATGCCTCTTTGTGTTTGGGTAATTTGACGAAATGTATATTAGGTGGATGAGCGAAGCACGCGTCATAGCCTCTCCACAACAGCGTGATTCGCAGAATTTGGTGATGCTAGCCCCATAAAGTGTCAATCAAGTTGCTTGGTGAATTATCTAAAGTATAATAATTATTTTTGTTCTCGCCTTCCTCACGTGACACTAAATGTTTCATATTTATTTCTGCTCGTAGCCGAAACAATTCGAACTGTTTGCACATCCCCGGCAAACCGCGAACTGCCATTTCAAGGTGACCACCTAGACGACCACTATTCTAATAGCCACACTGGTTCCACCACGTATGACACGAAAGTTGCATCTATACTATCTCAATTCAGTGCGGTT
The DNA here is from genome assembly GCA_013358835.2 of Ixodes persulcatus. Taxonomy (NCBI): domain Eukaryota; kingdom Metazoa; phylum Arthropoda; class Arachnida; order Ixodida; family Ixodidae; genus Ixodes; species Ixodes persulcatus. The sequence continues at coordinate 100,943 of JABSTQ010009065.1, read as the reverse complement.
TGAATTTAGAGGCCTAAAGCACTCTTCTTAGAAAAGTGATTGCAGTGGGTTCATTGAAAAACAATGCCGAAATGAAAATGCGACATCAGCGATTCCCAGTTTGCGCAAAAACAATATCTGCTAAAACTGGCTCCCATACATAGCTTCCTTGGCATAAGTTGCATGTATTTATAAAGAATAAACTGCTGATTTTACAAGACACACGTGTAAGATCATTTATATAAATATATTGGTTTTATTTTGTGTCTACTACGTTTTAATGGGTTTATTGAGATCTACAAAGTTCCTCTCCGATCGTTTTACTTTGGTGTTTATTAAATAAATAAGCAAACGAACTGGAACGGTTTAGGTTTTTCACTCACTTCGACCTTTGGCTTGTAGGGACTCATTTGCACGGTGCGCATAGAAGACAAGAAGGACAAGCGCGTGCGGCCGGACCAGTCAAGGAGCTCGAGAGATGGAACGATCGGCGGGACATAATAAGCTCCCGGTGATCGCAGCTTCCGTTCATGGATTCCGCACATCTAATGTAAATATTGTTAAATATTGTAGATAGAGTATTAAAGAGTTAAGTACCGCGTACCTGCAAATTGGTGACCTCGACGATTGCCCAAGATGGCCTTTCAATCGACATCTTCAGTTGCGCCGCCAGTCACAACGTCTCTGCCAACCGTCACCACCATAGCCCAAGCAGCACACATGTCCTGTGAACGTCCACAGGACATCCCTGGGACGTTAGGACATCCTAAAGACGTCCACAAGACAAATTGTGCTACTAGAATACGGTTACCTCTGCTGCCGGCCCAATTACAAGTTGCCTTCCTATCTGTGGGTACCCTAATCTACCAGGGATCGCGGCAGCAACATTTAAGCTTTCTGATTTCTGGATGACGGACAGTGAGCTTTGGTTCCTGCACATCGAATCTACCTTTCGGCGGAAAAGAATAACATCCCAGAGTACCATGTTCGACTATGTAGTCGCTGCACTCCCACAAGCGGCAACAGCACTAGTACGTGACATTCTGCGTACACCCCCTGCCGACCTTCCCTATGACCGACTGAAAACGGAGCTCATCCGGCGAACGACCGCATCAGAGCAGCAGAGACTGCTGGCAGCTGCTAACATCAGAAGAGCTTTGGGACAGACAGTCATCTGAACTCCTTTTACGAATGCACCAACTACTAGGAGACAAGGCAGAAAACCTAGATCTTTCCATCTTCCAAGAGCTATTCCTACAACAACTTCCTCAAGATGTCCGAAGGGTCCTGACCACTGCAGACTCCTGCTCACTTGAATCTCTAGCTCGCATGGCTGACAAGATGATGGAAGTTCGATCACCTGGCATTTCTGCCGTCTATCCCGATTCTTCCCAGACTCGACCACAACTCAGACCGCAGAGTGAAGACGACCATATATCTCTACTTTGCTTAAAAGTTTATCATCTCGCCGACGGGCTAGCAAACTTGCGTTCAGCACAACAGCTGACTCTTCGAGGACGAAGCCCGCAACGCGGTTTCACACGATCCAGTCGCCCACGCTCCTCATCAGCACCGAGGACATGCTGGTACCACACCACGTTTGGCATGCAAGCACAAAAGTGTCACCCTCCGTGCTCAGTCGCAGAAAACGAGTCAGTCACCCGCCCGCGGCGGCAAGCGTGGTAGACTCGGAGACAAGCCGCCTCTTCTTCGTTACGGATCGCACCACAGAAGTCCGGTTCCTCGTAGATACAGGCGCAGAAGTTTGCGTGGTCCCACCAACACCAGAAGATCGCCGACGAGGTGGTGATTTTCCCTCACTCCAAGCAGTGAACGGATCAGCGATAAAGACATATGGGGAAAGATCTCTAACACTCGACTTTGGCTTGCGTAGGCTGTTTCGTTGGGTTTTTCTTGTGGCCGATGTCCACCATTCTATTATCGGAGCTGACTTTCTACGTTGTTTTTGGATTGTCGTCGACTTAGGTCACAATCGACTCCTGGACCCTGAAACTCACTATCAGCGTTCAAGGCATTGCATCTAACGTCCCCGTGTTACTACGACCAAATCCAACAACGACGTGGTTTAAGATACTGCACGAGTTTCCAACTCCCACAAGCACTTGCAGTGCACGCACCCCAGTCAAACACTCCATAACACACTGCATCAAGACTACTGGTCCTCCTGTTTTCGCACGTCCTTGCCGTCTCGCACCGGAACGCTTGAAAATAGCAAAACAGGAATTTGAAGACATGTTCGAACTTAAATTCATCCAGCCGTCTTCAAGCACGTGGTCGTCAGCTGTACACATGGTTCCAAACAAATCTGGTGATTGGAGACCCTGTGGGGATTACCGTGCTTTAAACAACATCACAATATCCGATAGATACCCTATCTCACTCATACAAGACTTCACCGCCGCTCTTCATGGAGCTACAGTCTTTTCAAAGATCTATTTAGTCAGAGCCCATCATCAGATACCCGATAGAACCAGCAGACATTCCCAAGACGGCCATTGTCACTCCTTTCGGGATGTTCGAATACCTCCGCATGCCGTTTGGTCTTCGGAATGCGGCATAAACTTTCCAACGCTTCATGGATCGAGTTCTACACGGATTGACATTTTGTTTTGCATCTATCGACGATATACTCGTCTTCAGTGACACTCATCAAGAACATGAACAGCACCTCAAACAGCTCTTCACCCGTCTCGACCAGTTCGGCATCATCTTCAACGTACAAAAGTGCGAGTTTGGCGTCACCGAGCTCGACTTCTTAGGACACCGTGTCTCCCCTCAAGGTATTCTTCTGTTACCTAATCGGGTGCAGGCTATCTTGAATTTCCCCACATCTACGACAGTGAAGCAGTTGCGGGAATTTCTAGGATTTGTTAATTTCTACCGACGCTTTCTCCCACACTATGCTAATGTTTTACTTCCTCTCAACCGTTTGCTGGCTGGTGGAAAGACACAGTCGACGGAAATAACATGAACCTGCGATACGACAGAAGCTTTCACACGCATCAAGAACAAAATCGCCAATGTTACTGTTCTTACACACCCCGAGCTCGACTCCCCTATGTGTCTCATGGTCAACGCTTCAGACTTCGCTATTAGAGCAGTACTCCAACAGTTTGTGCACACACATTGGCGAACAGTCGCATTCTTTTCACAACAGCTCTCCCCGTCTGAGAAAAAGTATAGCACCTTTGACCGAGAACTTTTGGCTGTTTATTTAGCAATCAAACATTTCCGCCATTTTCTTGAGGGTCGGAAATTCTTTGTTCTAACGGACCACAAGCCGCTGACATACGCGTTGACGTCAAACAACTCAGGACATACTCCTAGAGAAGTTCGACACATGGCCTTTATCCTAGAATTCACAAATGGCATTCGTTTTATCAATGGAAAAGACAAAAATTACGAAAATAATCCCTGGAGAATGGGAACAAGAGGGACAAAGGACAAACACAAATCTCCAAACACAGTAAGGTGACTGGTGCGCGACTGAAAAAATCCGCCTGGTCCGGGTATCGAACCCGGGACCTCTCCATTACATGTGGAGCGCTCTACCAACTGAGCTAACCAGGGGTTAGACGTCAGTGGAGCAAACGAGTTTTATCAGCCACCACCAGTCTAACACCAACAAGGGTGAAGCTTGCAATTTAAGGTTATTATTATAATGCAATTAAATGCAAAGGTGCAAGCGAGCTGGACAAGAATGACGAAAATAATCCCTGGAGAAGGGGAACAAGAGGGACAAAAGTCGTGCACCAGTCACCTAGCTGTGTTTGGAGATTTGTGTTTGTCCTTTGTCCCTCTTGTTCCCCTTCTCCAGGGATTATTTTCGTCATTCTTGTCCAGCTCGCTTGCACCTTTGCATTTAATTGCATTATAAGAAAGGAAAAGACAATACCGTGGCGGACGAACTTTCGCGGATCCCAACTCGTGTAAAAGCTACCAACAGACCGATTATTTATTTTTCCAGCTTTCTGCTGCCCAGCAAAATGACAAAGAACTTAGAATGCTACGGTCGGACTCCTCATCTCTCCATCTACAGGATGTAGTAAGCGGAACTACGTCAATTGTCTGCGATATTTCCACTGGTTCTCCTCGTCCTTACATACCTCCTCGACTACGTAGAGCCGTTTTTGACGCGTTGCATTCCTTATCCCATCCAGGAATACGCGCTACGCAGAAACTCGTCACTTCAAGGTTTATCTGGCCGGGCATCAACGCCGACGTGCGCAGATGGGCTAAAGAACGTCTCTCTTGCCAAAACGTCGAGATACAACGCCATACCGTGACACCTTTAGGAACTTTCAATCCACCTGCCGCCCGTTTCGAGAAAGTTCACTTGGACATAGTGGGTCCCCTACCGCTATGCCACGGTCAGCGGTACCTTTACCCTGCATAGATCGTTTTACTCGATGGCCAGAGGCCATACCAATCGAAGACATCTCTGCAGAGACGGTCTCACACGCATTTGTACACATGTGGATCAGCCGGTTTTGGGGTACCAGCAACGGTGACGACAGATCGAGGACGACAATTCCAGTCAGCTCTTTTCAGAAAGTTGTCTCAGCTTCTGGGCGTCGCTCACATCAGTGCCACTGCCTATCATCCTATATCCAATAAACTAGTGGAGAGATTTCATCGCCAGCTAAAAGCACCTCTAAAGGCTAGCGGCTCGGCTTCAGGATGGACTGAAATTTTGCCTCTTGTCCTACTGGGCATTATAGCCACTTTCAAAGCCGATATCGGATGCAGCGCTGCTGAGCTGGTATACGGCATGCCTCTTAGACTGCCAGGCGAGTTCATTCACCCCTCCGAACAGCTTGAAATACCGGACATTATTGATTACGCATCTCGCCTTCGTACAACAATGCAACAACTCAGACCTTCGGTAGACCGCAATCAAGCCACCGATAAAGTGTTTATAAGCCCAGACCTCCATACCTGTTCGCTCGTTCTCGTGCGACATGACGCGGTGCGAAAACCGTTACAACCACCTTATGACGGCCTGTTCAAGGTACTCCGACGACATCCTAAGTACTTCACGCTGCAAATTAGCAATTGAGAAGAAAATGTCTCATTGGGTCGACTCAAACCTGCCTATCTCAATACCAACGCGGCCTATAAACAATGCGCACCAAAACCAGTCATCACGTCAACGACCAAACCAAAAACCGTCCGATTTTCAAACTCTCCCACAACCCAACCCGCACACCATCTCGAAGCTTGTCCGGACTCCGCTTCTCTTCTAGGCGAAGAGCTAGTGTAGGAACCTATTTGCACGGTGCGCATAGAAGACAAGAAGGACAAGCGCGTGCGGCGAAACCAGTCAAGGAGCTCGAAAGACGGAACGATCGGCGGGACATAATAAGCTCTCTGTGATCGCAGCTACCGTTCATGGATTCCGCACATCCAATGTAAATATTGTAAAATATTTTAGATAGAGTATTAAATAGTTAAGTACCGCGTACCTGCAGGCTAAAGCTTAAAACGCACCTTTCACTTGTTATTGCTCCATTATATTGCCCAGGTTGGCCTCTTGACCTTCTGATGACTAATAGAGTGACCTAATAGTCATTTTAAGCTTTCTTTTGTGAAACTATTTTATGTTATCTTTTTAATGAGCGCTTGGCCACAGTTGGCTCTCTTGGTAAATATAGAAAGAATTCAACAGTGATATCCAGGATTGTAACCCAGGTAGCACGACAGAGAAGCGCCCGATTTGGCACAAGCTTGGCAATCCTAGGGGCTTAACTTGGACCTAATAGGATTTTGCTTTATGGCGTTAGTTAGCGCTAGAGTACTCTTCTTTGGCGTTTGTATGGCTTACCCCTTGCTCGCCACGTAATCTCCAAAGTACCAGACTTGAGCCAAAGGTGCCAGATGGCAAACAAACTACCAGCCAGAAAGCCTAAATCTGGCACTATTTCGGCAGTTTAGGCCGAAAGTTGCCACATGAAAACGGAACAACCAGAAGTGAAGCCGTACGCTGGCACATGTTTCGCGACTTAGGACCAAGATAGCTAGACTCCGGCCAAAGAAGGTCATGTTTGGCTCTTCCTTCGCTCTTCGGGCTTTTTAAGACCCTAGATTTCCTAAAAACACAAATTTTAGCCCAAAGAAATGTGCTACCTCGGAAAGTACTAAGGTACAAGTAACCGCCAATCGCCTTGCCTATAGACCTTTTCATCTCAGTAGTTGCCCGACCGGTGGACGGAGGGCGCTGACTCACGCGGCACCATAAGGTGGTTTCAATGTGGTTAGTTTCGGTTTCAGCGGGGTCGCGGCTGTGTTTGTATGTTATGTCGTTTTCGCTTAGTTTTGTGATATAAATGTATCCCTTGTGGGACAGAACCAGTGATACAGTGGTAATGGGCCACCTTGAGAACTACGACACAGTTGCGAGCCTAAATCGCGACATTTTTTTATTGAAGGAGATTTTTTCTCTATCCTCCGGGACGCGATAAGCAACATAAAAATGACGAGATCAAATTCTTTTAATCTTAAAATCGCTGCACGCCTCCCCCCCCCCCCCTTTTTTTTTATCGGATCATGTTCTTCGTTCGGCCAGGTTTGGCGATGAAACACGGAAATGATGCCGGGGGAGGATTACGGATATCCACGGCCGTACTGGACGTGTCCCCTGATACTACAGGGTGTCACAAAAGAAAATTTACAGGGTTTTTTTTTTTTTACCGCAAAAATAAACTAGGCATCGCCGAACGCTCATTCTTCGCCCAAAGGTAGTGCTAGAGGTCACAACCAGATGCCAAAGTTTCAGCCCGATCCGATACCTTATTCAAAAGTTATAAGGGATTTTCTGAAAAGTTCAATGGGAAAATGGAGGCCGACGGAGTTTTCGAATACATGGGGCTCTATGGCGCGAGAAACCGAAAATGGGCAAAAATGGGCTCCATGTTCCCATTGAACTTTTAAGAAAATCCCTTATAACTTTTGAATAAGGTATCGGATCGGGCTGAAACTTTGGACGGAGCGCTACCTTTGAACGGAGAATGAGGGTTCGGCGGTGCCTAGTTTATTTTTGCGGTATAAAAAAAAAAAACCTGTAAATTTTCATTTGTGACACCCTGTAGTATCAGGGGACACGTCCAGTACGGCCGTGGATATCCGTAATCCTCCCCCGGCATCATTTCCGTGTTTCATCGCCAAACCTGGCCGAACGAAGAACATGATCCGATAAAAAAGGGGGGGGGGGGCGTGCAGTTCCCTGTAGTTTCCATAAAAATAAACTCATGATAAGGCTCATTCATGAAGGCCCAATGAAAAAGCAGGTCGACGACCTGACTAACAATGTGCTGAATCGCAGCGAACAGATGAACTCGCAAGTTACTGTTCGGTTTTCGAGGACACCAACATTCTGTGAAAATCGCCGACCGGGAACTTCCCCTGTAATGACGCATGGAACGCGAAAACGAAGCCATGCTGTCTCCATCGCTTTCTTTAAAGAAATTAAGTACTCGAGAGATGTTTTGATTGTACATCCTAGGCCGGGCAGGATTTTTTTTTTTTTTTTTTTCAAATATCAGCCCTGAGAAATTATTCATTAGCAGCATTTCACAATGTTCGTCTTAGGAAACTATTTGTTATACGGACATTTCCTTACAGCGTATTGTGATAATAAGTAAAGGGGCAAACCCGTCAATTGAAATCTGAAGTCTTGCTTCCGTATAAATTGCGAAAGAAAATTAAATGGCGCAAGAAAATTGACCTGCCTGCAAGCTTGACTAAAGTTAAATGGCAGGCACCACTTCATGGATTTATGTAGACAGCTCTTTAATGGTTTCAACAGATACGTTTTTTACTTTCAGCGGTGCCGAGAGTAAATTCGGCGTCGACAACGCTGATCTCGAGTGATTTCCATTCAGAAGGTTTCTTTTCGGCGTCCCATATTGCGTGCCTTAGGCGCTCTTGTCAGGCACTCACAGACTGTCTTTGACAAGTTTTTCACGCGGGAGCCAACCCTGTGTCTAAGTAAATTATTTTAATTAGATATTGTAAGAAAATTGAATGACTGTAGATGTGAAACCGAACACAATGTATAGCTTTTTTAAATTCATAAATGAACATATCAAGTGAATGTATATACCGCAAAAATGATTCTCCCATATAATCAAAAGCAACTGTTTTGGATTTGTTTTGGAGGCAGAGCACGGTACCTTCAAGAAACACAGATAGTGACGGTTTCAAGATTTGGGTTTGTCCTTTGACCCTCTTGTTCCCCTTCTCCAGGAATTATTTTCGTCATTCTTGTCCAGCTCGCTTGCACTTTCGCATTTAATTGCATTATAATCATAGTGACTACTTGCGTTGATTATATTTGCCTTCTTTAAGATTATAAATGCTTGATCATAAATATACCATCCGCTTCTTACTGCGCCACTAACACTTAGCCACTATCACTTAAGCAAATTTACGCTGTCATAAATAATTAGCCTCTCAACCCTCGTCTGTCTTAGAGACATCTACATACTCAATCCGCGTAACGCTGATTTCTTTCCTCACACGTACCCGGTACGCCGACTGTGCAAATAGTCATAAGCTGTTAAAGAATAAAGCGCAGACGTTGAGCACATAATGATGACATGCAGTTATGTAGTGAGAATAAGTATCAGACGACACTTCACAAAGCAAGACTAAGAATCGAGGTAAAACGCGACGAAAAAAAAAAAGCTAATACAACGCCTTCACCGAGGCGCGGGGGTGAGAGCGGAGCGACGATTTGAAGCTACCTTAAGGCTGCCGCATTACGTGATTCTAAAGTGGCAGCGCCCATGTGACTGAAAGTGAAAACGGCAATAGGCACTTTGAAAAACAGAATTCAACGTTACTAGGAAGGAATATTTTACAGCAGGAAGCTAAGCAGCAAATACTGTGTAACTTTCATACTAGAGTGTTCATATTCTTTGGGTACATCTTGTCGGTAAGGCACTGATCTTTCGAGATATGGTCAGCGGCTAAATCGCTGATGTTGAGTTCGCTAGTGACGAAGATGGTGCCCGTGACAACCCTCTGGAAGGATTTACTTTTAACCTGATTATTCAGCTTATATTGGTCGTAGATTAATTTATTAATGTATATATGGGTAGGTTAATCGATTCCTTTCACACGTAATAATAACTAGAAACTTCGAAATATAAAAATTTACTTTTTTGCAGATATTTTTGAAATCTGCAGAAGCAAGCTCTGAATGGTAAAATCCTAACGAGACACTACAGTTCAAACATTTCCTAACCTACAGGACTTGCACCAAGCAACCTGGAGAGTGACGTTAAAATTGACGTCGGTATGACATCTGTGCCGAAGGACCATTTTTTTTATCACAATAAAATGAGGTGAGCGAACCAAGCAAGAATGCTTGGTGCTGTCATTTAAAAACATTATGTGCAAGAATCATCTTTCGGGTACTTAGTGTAAATTGTGTTCCATCTATGAAATCGAAGAACGTAATTTTCAAATGCATTTAGATTAAATTTATTGTTTATTGTTTAGTATTGCATGAGCTTGGTTTCCCACTGAGTTAACAGAGGAAGGTATATCGGTGTTTCTTCTATTTCTTTCCAGCCAAAACATTTCTAAGACATAAGCCGCACATAGTTGTTACTAAAGTGTTTCTCATCCCTTATATATGAACATGATTGAGGGATTGAAGAGGCATCTCTAAAGTGCCAGTATATGTGACTAGGTAACTTTTGAAATAAGTATTTCTGTACCTACCCTAAAAATATTCGAGAGTAAGAACCTGCGACTTTTTTTCTAGTATAATTGAAAAGTAACTTTTACATTCCAGTTGTGACCTTTAGGTGTTTAGTTTGCACGCTGTACCAAAAACGACACAGCGCTATGCGTGTGTTTATATCGCTTCGTATTTTTCAACGAAATGCAGAAACGCGACAGAGGAGCAAAACCCCAACTCTTTTTTGCCTTCATCGGTTGAGCGCATTGGTTAATAGATACGAACTCAAAAGGAAGGACACTTGAGCTCAACCCTGACCTGGGTAAGTGTCGCCGTAACCAGACACAGTGACGTCCCCCTCAACCGGCTCTCCTTCCTGCGGAAGTTGCACGGGTTCTATCAAACCTCCACTACTGACGAAGTCAAACGCTGGAAACACTTCGACGATGGCGATGTCGTCGGCGTTGGTTCCGCGTCGGTAGTGTTCGTGCAACCTAATGTTTACGACCTGAAAAAAGAAATCCACGTTCAAAATTAACGACCGCGAAGGCACAAAGGTGTGAGCATTTGACGCGTTACCTTCATCGCCGCAGTCGTCTCGATTAGGCGATGCACGTACAATTAGCGTGAATTCTTAAAAACACGTCGAAACAAACTGCGGAAATATCAAATTCAATCTAATTTCACTCGATTTGCTCAGTATTTTTCCAGTATTTAATTTTTTTTTTCGTGGTGTAATAGAAATAATCGTTCTAAAATTAAAATCCGCCTTTCAGACGCGGTTCTCAACGTCTCACAACTGAGTGAATTGCACGCACGTTCACGTGGTAAACGTTAGCAAAGCTTTTTATGCAAGGTGCAAGTTTGTCTGCTTAATTCTTGCAAAGGGGTTGCGATGCTACCAGAACGCCGAGCTCTTATTGGCTGGTTGGGACAAATAGTGGGTAACATCAAGGTATCTAGCATTGAGGTCTACCCTCTATCCATTCAATCAGAGCCAACCAGAGCTCGGCGTCGTTCTGACGTCACCGCAACTCCTGCGAAAGAAGCAGACGACTTGCTCTCCATATACGCGATTTGTTTAGCCAGCGCTAGCAAACCCAGAAAGACAACGATCGGCGTGACGATGCATTTTTGAGCTGCTTGAACCGCTGCATAGGATGGTAGCTTCGGCGCTGGTCGAACCTAACTTGCAACGGAGTATAGAACCCCATATTTGATATTGCCAGAAGCTACCAGCTTCCATGGTTGTTTCGTTGTTTATGCACGTACGAAAAACAAAGCCTTCTTAGGCTGAAGGCCACTTTATGAGCAAACCATGGACAGCAATGGGGAGCGCAAGTTCGTCTGCTTCTTACGCGGGGCTGGCGATGAGGTCAGAATGCCGAGCTCTTATTGGCTGAATGAACAAAACAGTGGGTAGCAGACCACGAGGCATCTAGCATTAAGGCCTACCATCTATCCTGTCAATAAAAGCCAGAAATTGGTGTCGTTATGACGTCACCGCAACTAATGCACAAGAAGCAGACGAACTTTCGCTCCACATAGGTTTGATCCAGGTAAATCGCAGAAACACAATAGATTTTTTTTTTACTGAAGGGAAGAATTAAAACATCTGCAAATATAATCACTCTCATAAATTATGGCGCCTTTTTGAATAAGAAGGCCAGCTTGAGACGTGAGAATAAAAAGGAAGTCCGCCAATAGGTGTTCAACAGACCTCGAAATAGGTTTTCGCTAGTAAGCAACGAATGGGTCACGATATTGTATACCTCAAATTTATGCGCATAAAGAATCACTCGTAATATTACCGCTGTTTTTCTAATAATATATTTCATCACATGAATAAATATTGATTTTCAGCAGTAACTGTCTATTTATTGAGCTTCTGCTGAAAACTGTACAAAGACGCAAACTCGAGAAGAGAGAAAACGATTACAAAATAAGTATAAGCGAATCCGGCCTACACTCTAAGAAATATCTACGCGTTTACTTACCCGCAAAACACTCAAAGAGCCACTCTCTGCGATCTACGAAATCAGTTCAGCGAATGATGAGGCAGAACATCCGTTTAGACTTAAAAATGAAGTATGGGCTGTGGCATCACGCAATGCAAAACGTCATGGCTTGCATTGCGTAATGCCAAGCGCAGACTTCATTTTTAGGTCTAAACAGATGTTCTGCCTTATCATTCGCTGAGCTGATTTCGTAGATCACAGAGATGGGCTCTTTAAGTGTTTTGCGAGTTAGTAGACGCGCAGGCACTTCTTAGAGTGTAGCAAGACAAATACCTAATGTCTCGTTAATACGGACTCCGACAATATAAATACCCCGCTAATTAGACAACATTTTCGAGGCACGAGCTGGGTAAACGCATGAATTTGTTTTCTTGTTATTAAGGACATAATGTACAAAGAAGTAGAAACCCGTAATGATCAGCTAGCTCTCGAAAATAATCTTCAGAATGTCTCTGCATGGTGCGAACATTGGCGAATGCCTTTAAACTTGAAGAAATGTACATTACTAAGGGATACGAATAAAAAAAAACTGCACTGAACTTTCCCTGTACAATTAATGGCACTCAAGTTAAAGAAGCCTCTGAAGTTAAGTACCTTGGGGTAACAATTACGAGCAGTCTGAACTGAATACGCATGTTTGCCAATGTGTGTGCTGCTGCGAGACGAGCGTTATGGTCCCTAAGGCGCAAGCTGCCACTGGCACCCTCCAGTGCCAAGCTCTGTGCCTATAAGACTTTAGTTAGGCCAGTTTTAGAATGAGCGTGCGTAGTCTGGGATCCGTGTACACAAAAAGCCATAGACGAATTAGAGAAAGTTCAAAGGCTAGCTGCGCGATTTATATGCAATAGGTTGGCACCCTCCAGTGTCAAGCTCTGTGCCTATAAGACTTTAGTTAGGCCAGTTTTAGAATACGCGTGCGTAGTCTGGGATCCGTGTACACAAAAAGCCATAGACGAATTAGAGAAAGTTCAAAGGCTAGCTGCGCGATTTATATGCAATAGGTTGGCACCCTCCAGTGTCAAGCTCTGTGCCTATAAGACTTTAGTTAGGCCAGTTTTAGAATACGCGTGCGTAGTCTGGGATCCGTGTACACAAAAAGCCATAGACGAATTAGAGAAAGTTCAAAGGCTAGCTGCGCGATTTATATGCAATAGGTTGGCACCCTCCAGTGTCAAGCTCTGTGCCTATAAGACTTTAGTTAGGCCAGTTTTAGAATACGCGTGCGTAGTCTGGGATCCGTGTACACAAAAAGCCATAGACGAATTAGAGAAAGTTCAAAGGCTAGCTGCGCGATTTATATGCAATAGGTTGGCACCCTCCAGTGTCAAGCTCTGTGCCTATAAGACTTTAGTTAGGCCAGTTTTAGAATACGCGTGCGTAGTCTGGGATCCGTGTACACAAAAAGCCATAGACGAATTAGAGAAAGTTCAAAGGCTAGCTGCGCGATTTATATGCAATAGGTTGGCACCCTCCAGTGTCAAGCTCTGTGCCTATAAGACTTTAGTTAGGCCAGTTTTAGAATACGCGTGCGTAGTCTGGGATCCGTGTACACAAAAAGCCATAGACGAATTAGAGAAAGTTCAAAGGCTAGCTGCGCGATTTATATGCAATAGGTTGGCACCCTCCAGTGTCAAGCTCTGTGCCTATAAGACTTTAGTTAGGCCAGTTTTAGAATACGCGTGCGTAGTCTGGGATCCGTGTACACAAAAAGCCATAGACGAATTAGAGAAAGTTCAAAGGCTAGCTGCGCGATTTATATGCAATAGGTTGGCACCCTCCAGTGTCAAGCTCTGTGCCTATAAGACTTTAGTTAGGCCAGTTTTAGAATACGCGTGCGTAGTCTGGGATCCGTGTACACAAAAAGCCATAGACGAATTAGAGAAAGTTCAAAGGCTAGCTGCGCGATTTATATGCAATAGGTTGGCACCCTCCAGTGTCAAGCTCTGTGCCTATAAGACTTTAGTTAGGCCAGTTTTAGAATACGCGTGCGTAGTCTGGGATCCGTGTACACAAAAAGCCATAGACGAATTAGAGAAAGTTCAAAGGCTAGCTGCGCGATTTATATGCAATAGGTTGGCACCCTCCAGTGTCAAGCTCTGTGCCTATAAGACTTTAGTTAGGCCAGTTTTAGAATACGCGTGCGTAGTCTGGGATCCGTGTACACAAAAGCCATAGACGAATTAGAGAAAGTCAAAGGCTAGCTGCGCGATTTATATGCAATAGGTTGGCACCATCCAGGATAATAATAATAATAATAATAATAATAATAATAATAATAATAATAATAATAATAATAATAATAATAATAATAATAATAATAATAATAATAATAATAATAATAATAATAATAATAATAATAATAATAATAATAATAATAATAATAATAATAATAATAATAATAATAATAATAATAATAATAATAATAATAATAATAATAATAATAATAATAATAATAATAATAATAATAATAATAATAATAATAATAATAATAATAATAATAATAATAATAATAATAATAATAATAATAATAATAATAATAATAATAATAATAATAATAATAATAATAATAATAATAATAATAATAATAATAATAATAATAATAATAATAATAATAATAATAATAATAATAATAATAATAATAATAATAATAATAATAATAATAATAATAATAATAATAATAATAATAATAATAATAATAATAATAATAATAATAATAATAATAATAATAATAATAATAATCCAGTTTAGAATACGCGTGCGTAGTCTGGGATCCGTGTACACAAAAAGCCATAGACGAATTAGAGAAGTTCAAAGGCTAGCTGCGCGATTTAGTATGCAATAGGTTGGCACCCTCCAGTGTCAAGCTCTGTGCCTATAAGACTTTAGTTAGGCCAGTTTTAGAATACGCGCTGCGTAGTCTGGGATCCGTGTACACAAAAAGCCATAGACGAATTAGAGAAAGTTCAAAGGCTAGCTGCGCGATTATATGCAATAGGTTGGCACCCTCCAGTGTCAAGCTCTGTGCCTATAAGACTTTAGTTAGGCCAGTTTTAGAATACGCGTGCGTAGTCTGGGATCCGTGTACACAAAAAGCCATAGACGAATTAGAGAAAGTTCAAAGGCTAGCTGCGCGATTTATATGCAATAGGTTGGACCCTGGGATCCGTGTACACAAAAAAGCCATAGACGAATTAGGAAAGTTAAAAAGGTAGCTGCGCGCTTATATGCAATAGGTGGCATCTCAGTGTAAGCTCTGTGCCCTAAGACTTTAGTTAGGCCAGTTTTAGAATACGCGTGCGTAGTCTGGGCTCGTGTACACAAAAAGCCATAGACGAATTATGAGAAAGTTCAAAGGTTAGCTGCGCGATTTATATGCAATAGGTTGGCACCCTCCAGTGTCAAGCTCTGTGCCTATAAGACTTTAGTTAGGCCAGTTTTAGAATACGCGTGCGTAGTCTGGGATCCGTGTACACAAAAAGCCATAGACGAATTAGAGAAAGTTCAAAGGCTAGCTGCGCGATTTATATGCAATAGGTTGGCACCCTCCAGTGTCAAGCTCTGTGCCTATAAGACTTTAGTTAGGCCAGTTTTAGAATACGCGTGCGTAGTCTGGGATCCGTGTACACAAAAAGCCATAGACGAATTAGAGAAAGTTCAAAGGCTAGCTGCGCGATTTATATGCAATAGGTTGGCACCCTCCAGTGTCAAGCTCTGTGCCTATAAGACTTTAGTTAGGCCAGTTTTAGAATACGCGTGCGTAGTCTGGGATCCGTGTACACAAAAAGCCATAGACGAATTAGAGAAAGTTCAAAGGCTAGCTGCGCGATTTATATGCAATAGGTTGGCACCCTCCAGTGTCAAGCTCTGTGCCTATAAGACTTTAGTTAGGCCAGTTTTAGAATACGCGTGCGTAGTCTGGGATCCGTGTACACAAAAAGCCATAGACGAATTAGAGAAAGTTCAAAGGCTAGCTGCGCGATTCATATGCAATAGGTACCGTAGCTTAGACAGCCCATCAGAAATGTTGAAATCACTTGAATTGGAGTCTTTGAGATCGCGCCGGAAAATTTTCAGATTGAAGTTTTTGTACTTAATCAAGAATAATTACTTTAATTTAGATTCATCACCTTACATGAGGCACGTCACACGCCGAAATACACGCTTTAATCATGGAAGTCTTTTAGAGCCCTACCAAAGCGCGAACAATATTTTTAAAAATTCGTTTTTTTCCTAGGACCATAATAGAATGGAATTGCTTAGAAAAGGACACTGTTGATAGCCCAACCCCTGATGTATTTTTTTCGAGATTGCGATGATATATGCTATTCAGTATCAGTGTTGTGTTGAAGAACGTGTGTGTTTGTGTCTCTGCCATCCCTTCCCTTTTCTTTTTCCCCCCACTCCTGCCTGGGCCCTAACGAGGCCTGCTGTATTGTGAAATAATAATAATAATAATAATAATAATAACATTATGGCCGATTGATTTTAGGCGAAAGGAGGTGCTTTTTTTAACGAGGCATCACTACATAAGAAAATATGATATTAAGATAGATGTATATTATTTCAACAAATTCTTTCAAGCGATGATCCACCTGCGGATGATACAGTCCAGCTAAATGTCTTATCTAATTGCGCGTCACTGTTCCTTTGGTTCTCTCTTGCGTAGCCATAAAGGCTTGGTTAATGGGAAGATGTGACTGATACCAAATGAAGACATCTGGAAGAAACAGTTACGACTATTCATAATTATAAAAACCAAAAAATGACGACCATATGGTTTGTGTGTGCTGCCTGTATACTTCAATCTAAAGTTTTTTATTGTTCATAGTCACCAGATAGCATTTTCTAGGTATCATTGCGATTATAAATATTTCTACTAAGATTAACAAGATTCGTAATGAACCAAATGCAATGCAAATTTATTCGGCTAATTTTAGACTCAAGGGTTCAATGCTTTCAATTAGTTACCGTATTTTTGTTATATTGACTCAAATAAAGTTTGTTGATCTAACCGTTTAAACGGAATCTGGCGTATTTATAGAGCCAGAAATTTATATTTTCGCCTTAAAGAAACGTGGAGGCTGGTTGATTAAGGGGCGTCTAGGATTTTGCTTGAATAGACGAGATGGCTTTTTTCGGGTATCGGTGTGCTCTAAAAATGTGAAAACGTTAATAAACATGAGAAATCGCTGGTTCATTCCCCGGGTCTTTTGCTAGGTTTTTCGCTAATCAAAGTGAGTATCACTTACTTCAAACAATATGGCTGCGCTTCTAATTGGTCGTGCATCACGCCAACAGTCAATCACTAAGGTTTGGGAAAGAAATGCTAAAAAATGGCAAATTACAAAAAAAAAAATGTCTGTGGATTAATAATTACGATTTTTGTACTGTAACAATAATCGGGATGTTGCACATTCTATAGTATTCCAGTTTATGTCTTTTTCTAAGCAAAGCTAGTTCAAGTTCTCATCTCAGGGCGGCAGCACTGGTGTCTCTCGGTCGCTGCTTGGTCGCCTCAGCTTACGTTGTCCGAGAATGTAGATATAATATTCACTAAAACACTGAACTCACCTTACGCTTTATGGAATACCTCCCGTACGGATCATCATCGATGAATCCAGCAACCACGGTGTATTGCTCCGTCCTCAGACTGAAATAAAACCCATTATGTAAAACATGCTGCGTCATTCCACTGCTATATATGCAATGACAGCTTTATAATCTCAGGGTGTGGCTTGATATGTTCTGGCTTCTTGATTTTTGATTCGTTGTTCGGCGTTTTTTTTTTTTTTATTAGATAATGCAGGAATCTCATTGGATGCCGATCAATTATAAATGAGCCTCGTTTTTTATAATGTAAGCGACTTGAGCGCACACATTATAATTATTATTAGCTATCCTATGAAATCATAGCATCACCCACCCGATAGGACCGATAAAGACTTAATCACAAGGTAGCCCACGCCATTCTATTTAACCACACCCTTTCATTTCTTGTGCTCAGTCACTATACATCTTGCACTGCCATTGATAAATCGTCGCGTCTATCTTTTGTACCAGAGTCCATTGAATTTAGTCGAGATGATAGGAGCACCGTTTATGAAGACGCGTGCTTCATATCTGTTCCTCCCTACAATCGCATTTTCAGAAACAATTTGTGTGCCTTGTCATTAGCTTGACTTTTTCCACGGATTGTCAGACAAACTTTCATCTACGTGTTCGCCGGGGTTGTTCTCGCGCAGGTTTAGACTTTACAAACATTATAATAAAAAAACAGTGCCCTTCGCCTATATTCAAAAAAAACTAGTTTTTAAGGTAAGTACTTTTATTTTTGGGCTTTAATAGGCAGAGTGAGCCACTCGTCGGGATTTGCCGAAAGATCGATCTGCACCAGCCGATTTCGTTGCGCCAGCGTCGCCGGTATATGCATCGTGGGAACTGTAGTCTTTCCGCACGCGCGAAATTCCTCCAGCGGGTCTGCGCGAGCAGAGTGCGAGAAAGCACGAGCTGTATTCTACTGGAGCCTGTCTTCCGTGAACTACAGTCACTGCGGCGTCACGCATGCGTAGAACGCTTAGTGAGACCGGTCGATTGGCTTTTACTTCCCTCGCTGAGGTTAATTCCCAGAGTTTGGTGGTAGGCTGGCATCGGAGTGAACATTATAGAAAGGTGTCAGATTTACCTAATTTCATTTCTTTCCAACACTATTGTTTTATACAAAAATATAATAAAATAGACACCATAAAAATATCTTGGGCATAATGGGAATCGTAAAACAAAGTCGTAGCGTGACATTGAGTGAGTACAGTGCCGGGAACAAAAAACAAACAAATTGCAGCTCAATGCAAAAATGATGAACAAGGAAAGCAATGACACAGGTGCGTCAGAAAATGCTGGTAGTTTAGGATGTTATCATAAAAATACGCTGAAGAACTAGATATTGTTTCACGTCATTTCAGTATTCTGCAATGTTTGGAAGTTAGTAGGATTTTCCAACGAAAAAACACAACAGCGAGCCTTCAATTATGATAAAATTGGAACATCGAAGATATCATGGCAATAGGGTACTCACGAGCACACTAATATGCAATTTGTGCTAAGTCACCAATATTATCGAAAGAATTTAGCTCGAAAGTAAAAATTAGCACTATGTGAATTATAATCTTAGTCAGATGCACAATCCTGTATTTTCTCTGGCGTGGCGTGACCAACAACGAAACTACATTGGACGGAAATTCAATGTTGGCTCCAATCCGTACATACGTTATATAGGCATAGAGAGAATAGCATATGCTAAGTACCAAATTCAACGCAGTTTACCGCGAGTGAAGTGGTGGCCAGTCACATGTCAGAAAAAGCTGTGAAGCGCTCTCGTTTCGCATTTTCTTTGATTTGTTTCTTTTAACAGGTGCATCTCTATGGCGGCGATTTTAGATGGTGATTATTTCTTCAATAACTGCCATCTTGAATACTTGGATTCGAAGTCCTTTGCTACCATTGTGTCTTTATATAACGTCAAAACGTTCAAAATGTCTGCCGTTTTTTGTTGCTTTTTGTGTAAATCGCCTTGACACAGTTTAAGTGCCACTGTTAAGTGTGCGAATAACTCAGATTATTTAAGCTGCTTGTTGTTTGATCTGTATAAATGAAACCCAAATTGTAGGTAATCCTACTCATCTTTTTAAAAGACTATTGAGCAGTTGTGCTTACGAGTAACTCACGTGCAACTCACTGAACAATGCTGCTTACGATTAGGTCATAAAACCCTTTCATGCGAAACTCAGCTATGTGAATTTTTGACGAATTTGCATGACAGCTTTAACGTCTCTTCTACCACCGATGCAATCTTCATCGATTTCGCTAGGGCCTTCGACACTGTCCCTCATCAACAATTACAACAGAAACTTTCAATTCTAAACATAAACAACGACGTTATCAATTGGATTTCTTCTTTTCTAGCTAATCGCGAACAGTCTGTGTCAATAGACGACACCTCATCACATCCAATTTCAGTAAAATCCGGTGTACTACAAGGCAGCGTCCCAGGACCCCTGCTTTATCTGGCTTGCATAAATGACCTACCTCCACTAATTTCGTCATCCGTAAGACTTTTTGCCAATGATCGTGTTATATACCGCCGGAATTCCCAGCCCAGTGACTCGGAAATCCTCAAACGAGACAGAGACATTCTGTCGGAATGGTGATGAACATGTCAAATGAATATTAATATCGCGAAAACAAATATTGTTTCTTTTCAATCGTTCAAAGACATATATTACATCCTACTCTCACAACTATGTTGCTATTTCACCGTTTCCTCTTATAAGTACCTAGGCATCACTTTCACAAAGAATCTGTCTTGGAATACTCACATTGATAACAGAATTAACAAATCATTTAGAACTCTCGGTTTTCTTCGGAGGCATGTTTGCCAAGCCCAACAGGATGTTAAGCTAATGGCATACAAAACCCTCGTCCGATCTTAACTTGAATATGGCAGCACGATATGGGACCCTAAACCATCTTACCTGATCAATAGGCTATATTCAATTCAAAACAGGGCAGCCCGGTTCATTCATCGCAACTATTCTTTCAAAAGCTGCATGTCCCAACTTCACACCTAACTTCCCTCGATGTACGTCGCAAAATATATCATCTTTATGTTTTTTCATAAATATATTATAATATTCCATCTTTCATGCTGATGTACCGCAAGCCTTCCTCATACATTTCCCTACGTCATGATCATTCTCTGAAGATTGAGCCAATATTCGGTTGCACTAATATATGTTCGAATTTTCACCACTTGCGCTTTCTATTATAAACTGGAACTCCTTCACTGACAATATTGTTAAAGAGCAAGATCCTTCTGTATTTCGCTAGAAATGTTTAATTCTACTGACTTGATTAACGAACGCTATATTTGCCTCACTATATTAGTGTCAATTACCAATTCTACCAATTCCTGTGTATACTTTTCCTTCATATGTTTAATTATTGTTTATGTGTACGTGCAATTAATGTTTAATCTATTTAGTATGTTGTTATTGCCGCTACGAATTCTTGTTCCCCCTTATATAATACGTTCCACGAGAATGCCCTGAAGCGTAATGACCTTGAACTTAAACTTGAATGCCGCATGGAACACAGACGAAATAAAAAATAAAAAAACTCACTTCTGAACGCAGTGTGCGGCTGTTAAAACTTCTGTGGCCGAAATAATGGCTCCTCCGCAATTGGACGTCCTCCCGTGATTGATGCTCACCTATATATAAGATGTTTTGCACTTACATCAGGATAAAAACCGGATTCTTTGAATCGTGCAAATTTTATGGTGGCATGCGGAATGTCGATTTTAATGCAGAAGCTTTCCTGGTAACTCTACATGCTATGCTCACACCTAGCTATTTACAATCTTAATGACGTATTTTCTAGAGAAATTGTTTCAACGGTACAAACTTAATAAATTGCCAGGAATTATTACATGCGTTTAACCTTTGTTTCCAAAACCATTACTCCGGTAAGAATTATTAATTTTATTTTGTCTGGTCTTCATGCTTCACGAACTACCCATGACTATGTTGCTGTTGTTGTTGTTGTTGATGTTGTTGTTGTCGTTGTCATTGTTGTTGTTGTTGTTGTTTTACATGTAGTGCTTTATCTTCCGACGTGAATTTTCACCAACGACTTATATTTGGAGTGAATTTAGTTCAGGCATTTGTGAGTGCTAAATTTTAAAATAAAATATCAAAACAGGTAAAATTTATATATCATTCATGTTCCTGCCAAAGTGCAATCAAAACAGCTTTAGCAAAAATCGCGTCTGTTGGGGATCTAAATGCGTAGTCAGAAATCTCTGAATCAGAAACTTGTTTTTTCGGGAACTCCAGACTGTGGCCATACTGCGAATAAGACTAAGTGCTTTGACTTATAAGATGCCTTCTTCAATTTTCGGGCGCTTTCAGTTTTCAGCTGTGCACAGCTCAAGGTGATATGATGTTTCGAATGGTAAATATCGCGGTACAGTTGTATTTCTGAAACCAGACAAGTCTCACTGGCGATACGACGCCATATTTTACCCTCTCAATGAAAAGAACCTCCCAGCGCCCCAGCTTCCTTGTAATAGCATACCATCCACGGAAATGCACCAAGTCTCGCTTCTTCTCCTCCGTAGACTCTTCCTTGAGGAACAAGGCGGTAACCTTAGAAACAACGAAATCATAAGCTGCAGTTTAGCGCAGTAGATTGAGAAGTACGAAGACACTCTCCTGTCTGCCCCAATTAAGTCTGAAGGACGTCGCACTTATTGAAAGAAGTTGCTGGAAGACTCTCATGAGGTTAATAGTTGACATTTCAATGTTTAATGAACATTCAATCTGGACATAGATACTCAGGCACAAATAGAAATTAAAATGTTGCCAACGAACTACAAAAAAAAAATTAATGTTATGAGAAGTGTTCTTTGTGAGAACGGCTCAAGGCGGCTAGATTTTCGGCTAGATTCGAGAAATAATCGCAGTTTAGACAGAAAGACTTCCGCTGCGTGGAATTAACCACCACAGTCACTGATAGCTTCAGAAAGGCAGTGCCTGGCTAATTATGTTAGCGCTTCTTGCTTCGTGATTGGTTCTTTGGTGTTTATATCGGCTATATGCCGTAATCTCATTGGCTCCTGAGGGGTAAGAAGACGCTCAAGACTCGCCACACCCTCAAACATGGGGGGGTGTAGTACTTGCACCCCTTGTCCCATTTATTACACCCCAAAAACTACAGTCGGACGTTCCGTCCACTGGCGTCGAACCGACGATACCAACTTTAACGAGAAGCTTGATAGTCGACTCATACAACTTAATAAAATAGCTATATGTACGCATGAAATACTAGTAGAAAACCTCTCAGGGTTTTGTTGGCCCTGCTGCAAAAACTCAGTGTTTTTTTTTGTTTTTTTTTTTATACGCACATCAGCTATTTAATAAGCTAC
Organism: Ixodes persulcatus; assembly: GCA_013358835.2. Classification (NCBI taxonomy): domain Eukaryota; kingdom Metazoa; phylum Arthropoda; class Arachnida; order Ixodida; family Ixodidae; genus Ixodes; species Ixodes persulcatus. The sequence goes on along the minus strand of JABSTQ010009065.1, from coordinate 78,256 downwards.
ATCACACAGCTATCCAGCCGCTCGTAAAAGTTGTATCTTAAGTTCGACGTCAGTGAACTGATCATCAAAATGTAGTTTTGGGACAAGAGGTGTAAGTACTACACCCCCAATTTCTGAGAATGCACGACCTGTCTTTTTTAAACTGCCAGTGACCAAGAGCTCAGTGGTGGCTGTGATTTACGAGATTATGCGGTGCTGCGGCGGAACGGATGTGTAGCAAAAGTTCAGAGATGTTGATAATGATTTCGCTTCTTAATCGGTGTCATTCTGAACTTCCTTAAGACAAATACATTCTCGGCGCAGTTAGGCCTGTAGAGCACGGACCACACTCGTTTTTCACCAGGACGGCGAGGTCATAAAAAGTGTGCGTTGGTGTGTATGGGTGAGTTCTGAACGATAAAGCGAACTAGCCCGCCTAACAAACATTTATGAGCGCATTTTTTGCTCTCCTTCTTCCAAATGAAATTTTGTACGCTGCCTGCGCAAATAAAACGTGCATAAGGCTAGACCCCGTATAGAAACAAAAGCCAAAAAATTTTAAGGGCTACAAAGACAGAACAACAGAGGGGGGGGGGGGAGTCTTGATATGACCCTCTTCAAAGAAGAAGCAAGCTAAATGGACGTTTTAATGCAATAGCATTAACTATCCCACGGAGCGGAGCCGACGGCGTCAATAACCGGAAAAAAAAAACGCGAAAGCATACTTATTTTCCTATTGACTGAGCAAAACGGCTCCTAGATAGCCATTGGCGGCCGCTTCAGGAGAGGGGGGGGGGGAGAGGAGGGGGGGGGGGTGCTGCGGTCGCTTCACGAGAGCGCGCGCTTGGCCGCCGTTCTCGTGGCAGGCGTTGCCGGATTGGCGGAGGGGGGGGGGGGGGGGGCTGTGGCAACACCTCCTAGAAAACAAGGCCGTAGCGCTCTTCTCGTGACGTCGCGAAGGAGGGCCATCGGGGGCGCCCGTCGAAGCGAAGGCAACGCGCGTGGATCGACCGTCGTAACGCGCTTTTAGTCACATACGCGTGTCTTATTAGCTAAAATGAAAGCTGCACATATATCGAGGGGTCTCGAAAATATTTTATTACGCGGGCTAAATATTACACCGCTAAATAATCGGTATGAAATGGTACGAGGTAGGCGTATAAGAGAAAACATTCAGTCACGCAATTATTGCTGTAGGAATGCATATTTTACACAGAAATACTTCGACAAAATGACGAGACACGCAGTGATTGGAGACAGTGAAACAGATCACAGTTAAAAATCAGGTAGACGTAGTCAACGCGGACAAGGCTAGACAATTGTCACTTACGATCATGCAAGCGATGTTATCGCGTGCAGTCACTGAATTCTTGCATCATACCCCGGCCAGATGGCAAAAGTTATGTAATTTCGATCGAAGACCGTCCAAATAGACCATCAAAGGGATTTTGATGGTCCATCACGCTTCCTTGATGGCATCTGATGGACCATCAAAGGCATCTTAATGGTCCATCAGGAGCTCCAATGGGTCCACCAGACTTCCCTGATGGACCATCAAAGCGTTTGACGGTCCGCCAGAAATTCGTAACGGCAATTAACACAGTATTAGTAATCCCGCTCATACCATCAGAATTAACTGTCCATTGTCCGACAGGCTTACATGATGGTGCCTGATAGATCATCAAACATTTCCTGATGGTGGCTGATGGACAATTAAAGTCTTCTGTTTGTAGCTCAGAGACCTTGAAAACGTTTGTTGCGGCGGCTGACGGACTATCGAAACGTTTTGATGCATGTCGCCCGGTGAGACCATCAGGATATATCGAAAGACCACCGGAACGAAAAAAGGCTGATGGTGCTTCTCATGACATCTTGCGGTGGTAAAAAGAACCTGACTATCTTCGGGAGGTTACAGAAGTGGCCGAGAGATGGCGCTAGTGATCTCACATCGTTGCGCGTGCCTGAATTTCATTCGGTGTGTAAAGCTGACAGCGGTGTGGCTCGATAACAGTGTGTTCAATCCGTAATAATCCGCCTCAACAATTGTCCTAGGATACTCGAACGGTAACGAAGACACCTTCTTATAAACTCAGGTATGTTTTTGCAACCATAGTTTTGTTTTAAATTGTTTTATTGTCCGTTGGTGAAACAATTTGTTGATCCGCTTTGTATGTCAAGTAGATCACATGTACAATCTAAGTGGAAGAAAATGTGCCGAAAAACGCACTTTGCTTGATAGGAAATTCATTTACCAGGTGCACGTGTACTGTGAACTAAATATTCGCGTGCAAAAAACGTTTACAAAGCCGCGAATGCGGTAATACGAGGCTTACTGCATCCTCGAGCCAACGAGGCTTAGTGTATTGCATGCTGTCGCACGGCGTTGTCATGCCCTGCATGAACGATGGTGACAGAGTGTAGATAGCCACGCAACGGACACCGATGAAATTACTGCGCGTCGTGGAGTCTCGAAAGTAGTGAGCGGATTAAACACATTTTCTCGTCCATTTTGTTTTTGCGGTTTAATAATTCAATGTTCCATTAGTTCCAAATAGAAATAATAACATGCCATAACCTAAATACAAACTTTGTTTTCAGGTTTCTACGGGGAGTTCGGAAAGTACCCTAACGCTTCGGATGTTCCTTTTTGAAATAATAATAGGCCCAGAATAAAGTTCACAATTGACTGTAATGGAATCTTTGTCTTCTGCCGGTAAATATGTGATTGGAAATTCATACCGACACACAAACCATCAGTGTTCCAAAATACGACAGACCATCACACCATCAAACCATAACACCATCAAGCCATCAAACCATCAGACCATCAATGTCCCAAAATACATCAGACCATCAGCCTGATGGACCATCAGGATTTTTCCTGATGGTCTTTTCGATAGGGATTACATTATGCGGTCGACAAATCAGCTTGCGACGACCGTATAATCACTCAACACCGCAAGCTGATTAAGTCCCATATCATTTAATGAAAATATACGAACTTTTCCGTGTGGCAGGGGTACTAAACATACTATTTACAGTCAACTAATTTACTGCTCCCTATGGGCTCGAGCTGCCTTCGAACAAAATATCTTATTTTGTATACAATAATACTATTACCATAATACAGTTAAGATTTCTAGTATAAAAGCAGAAAAAAACAATAAAATAACATTAGTGTAAATAAACACATAAGCACAAACAACGCACTTTTTATAATCACACAAACTAGTTATTCACCTTCCAGTGAAAACTAGAATATTACCACACAGATTTACAAATGTCGACGCAACCGCACGCGGATAACGATCAAACAAAATGCCATTCTATCACGAAAACAAACAACAAAAAACCCGACTGCAGCACTTTACTCGCGTCCCACATGACCAAGAAAGCCCGTAGATAAGTTGTTTCTCACCTGCCGATCGTATCCATAGGTCCCACAATATCCATGACGAAAACATTTGAACACTAACTTTAAGTCTCTGTCGAGAGGTCTATCGATAATCGACCAGTGTCATCGTTGACTAGTTGCCACACGTCACTCAAACCGTAGCAGGACTTGTTCCACGAATCCACGTAAATGCCGTAGTATCAAGCGAACACAAAAAAACTACCCGAGACTGCGGTGACGACAAAAAAACGACGAGTAGGATCGAGGATCAAAAGAACTACACACACACGCACACGAGAGCAGCGGCCGCAGTGTGGGAGGCTTAACGTCGTCGACCCATCTCTTGCTCGCGTGCGCTCCCTGCGACGATTACTGGATTTTTTTCGGTTCCCTTCTCTTCTGAAAGTCTCAGCGTTCCTTTTTAGACAGTCAGCAGCTCACACACAACGTAAATTTACCAGAATCGGAGCCCGTACGAGGGAAGAAAACGTCCCAGCGGACCGGTTCATTCGAAAAGTGTGGTGATCTGCGGGATTGCACGTAGTCCCGCGGTTACGGGGATAATCATAAATATAAAAAATTGGTACTTTCAACCTTGGCAGCGCGTTGTATATTATGTTTATATTATATATATAATAAATTGTACAATACTGCGCTTTTAAAACATATATTAATGTCGGATAAACGCTCACGAACACCCCGCGCCGCTCGACAAGAAACGTTTTTTTCACGTCGATGCCCAGAAATTTTTCTCACGTATTTGCGCGATGGACTTCCTTCTCTCACATTGTGACGTAACGACTCGGAGCGCTCTGGCCTTCTCTTCTAGGAGGTGTTGGCTGTGGCCGCTTCACGAGAGCGCGTGCTCGGCCGCCGGCCGCAACCTCGGGAGTAACGAAACATGGCCGTCCACGCCACACGCCAGTACACCGGGAGCGGAAGAACGACACTCATGCTTTCGCATTCACAACTGATAAGAAGTGCTTAAATGTCCTCGCAGTTTTTTTTTTTTTTTTTTTTTTTTTTTTGGGGGGGGGGGGGTGAGGGCTTTGGCAAGTTGTTTTGCGATTTTGGCGAGAAAGAGCATCGAAGAATGTGACATTTAAGGTACAAACGTAGCACTGGACCAGACGTACAAACATGTAAAGAGTGCTGAAGCGTCCGCTGTTTTGAACGAACAGTTATGTCAGCTACGGAACCGCGGTAACATAATGGCTTACCTTTCGTTGCGACGACAATGAGGTTGAACGTAAACACAAACCTTATTGCACAAACCATCGCGAATAGTAACTGGAACTTCTCGAAGTTTTATACCTTATGCAGTCCCAATCGCAGTATGCATGTCACTCTAACCCGAAGCCGTTCTGAGCGAACAGGGTATGTCTCGCGAAGTCTATTGGCCCCTTTGATGAAGCCGCCAAGAGATATAAAATCCTGAACGCTACATTTCGGGGTTCTTGTCTATTCGCTCAAATACGTCTTACAAAAAAAAAAGTAATTTATGCGCCACCAACTGAATGATAGGCTTAGGTGTCGTGTTGTGATATATTTCATGCTTTCAGACGTCTGTTATAGAAGTGATAGATGCTCGTCATGCCAACTCTAAGAAACTTTGTCGAAAGAGGCTCAACGTGCGTGATGCAAGATTGTTTCGGAAGTCACGTACCGATTGTTAGATTTTTCTGAACAAGCGGAACAATGTCTGAACAATCAACACCTTGAGTCTTGAGACTCCAAAGCTAAACATGATGATTGCGAAGACGCGATCGAAATATTTCTGGGGTTTCCTTTTCGACCCAGTCTTTTTGTAGTCGCCATTGTGTAGGATTTTGAAAGCCTTCAATGGAGAACACGTTTTAGAAAATGGAGTGATTCTCCGATGCTCCAGGACCCCATGCTCTGCGTGACTTGCCCTCATATGCCAATTGTTCGACTGAGCCCTGAAACATTTAGGAATCGTGTACAACTGTCATTATTTTTCGATTACAAGAAGATACTCTTTGATGTTACGGTCATTATTACTGTTTGAAAAACTGCAGGAACGCTGACAACTAGAACGGGATGGACTTTCTGCACATTATTCTGGACAGGGGCTCATTGAATCAGCTAAGAAGAGTAAAAAAAAAATAATAGGGAGTTTTAGAATAACGTACGCAATTTTAGCGTACGCTAGCGCTAAATTTAGCGCTTGCGTTAGCATGCGCGACGCAAGAGAGTTTTAGAATAGCGTTTCTTCGCCGCGACGCAAATGCCCAAGCATCTCGCGCTTACAACACCACCAAGATACAGTCACGATTTTTATATCACACACGAAATGCTGTAACTTGAGAAAAAAAAGACTTTTGGCTCAGAGTAACATTTTACATTTGTTTAAACGTGAGAATGCGACGCGAACGGTCGACTGGTCGTGTCCGCATGCGTCGCCTCGGTAAGACTGTACTTGGATGGAACACCGCGGATGAACAGTCACACTCACAGTCACACAAAAGGAAACAGACTCGCAGCGCTGACTAACAACTCAGTCCTATATTTCTTCTTCCTCAAATCTTCAACCTCTTCTCCTTCGCCGTTAATAAAAACATTTTAAATTTTTACACACCAGAGACCAAATAGCCAATAAACATTAATAAATGCTTAATAATTAAATAAATAATAGACAGCTAAAGAAATAATATTAAAAAACTAAAACTAAATTAAAATTAAATTTAAAAAAAAAATTAAAACTTTTAATGAAAGTAAAAATAATAAAAATTAAACGCAAAAATTATTCATTCCTATTGGTGCTTTGATGTTATCTCGAGATAATCCAATTCGCTACTTTCAGCGATAGTGGTACCGCGGTGTGAGAATCGCGCTCCCTAGCTCCTGGATGATAGGCTTTAGAATAAAGGTGCTTGCCTACATATTTCTGACGTGAAAAAATAAAGTAAGGCTCTGATACTGCTCGTATATAGCAAAACTAGAATTACTTACGCGTCGCGGACCCAGCCTCGTACAGCTGTTCTAACACGATCATCCAGATGACAGCCATTTTGATAGGCACCAGTGCGCCCCCTATAGGTCGTGAAAGTTGCGAATTCTTTCTTTGATAAAGCTAAGGATGGGACGCTAACACATTTTATGTCCAACCTGGCTATTTTTTCAGCTTCGATGATCTCTCGTGTCAGCTTATTACCACTTCTGGCAATAACAGTGCAGTTACTCAGGTCCGCTGAACACCCGCAATCCCGGCAATGAATTGCTAGATTCCCTGATATTACTCTGTTTATGTTATAGTTATGCTCTCATTCTCATTAACGTTCTCATTAACGGCAAAGGAGAAGAGGGTGAAGATTTGAGCAAGAAGAAATATAGGACTGAGTTGTTAGTCAGCGCTGCGAGTCTGTTTCCTTTTGTGTGACTGCGAGTGTGACTGTTCATCCGCGCTGTTCCATCCAAGCATGAATTACCAACTAGCCCAAGCATCCACATTATCAAGACTGTACTGCCCTTCGCCGATAAATGTCCGTTCGTCGCAAACATCAAGTTGCCCGTGATCGTTGCTCACCTTACTGTGTTCTCCAAACCGAGTGCAATGTCGTCCCGTATTGAAAACCGCAGTCGCGAGGATGCCACCGACATCGCGGTCACGACGCCGACAAAGCGGCCGCAGCCGCGGTCCTGGGTGCCGCCATTTTTTTAACTGTGCTCGTCTTGGCTTTAGCCAACTTCTCATCATGAATCCTCCTTGGAGGAGCGTAAAGACCTTTTGCGTACGCACGCAATTTCCGAGAAATAGCGTCCGCTAAAATAGCGCCCGCAAAGCGCAAAACGTGGTCAACGCTCGGCGCATGCGCAGAGGCGACGACGCTATTCTTTGCGTACGCAAAGCTTTAGCGTGCGCTATTCTAAAACTGCCTAATGTGTTGCAGGGAACACCTTGTATGGGGGACAGTGGCGTAGCCAAAAAATATTTTCGGGGGGTGTTTCAAGGTGCTGGTGCAATCACACACACAATAAAGATATATATATATATATATATATATATATATATATATAGATAGATAGATAGAGAGAGAGAGAGAGAATAAAGTTTTGGCGGTGTTGTGACACCTGAACACCCCCCCCCCCCTCCTTTCCTGGCTACGCACCTGATGGGGGAGGTGCCTCGCCAGGCTTTGTGAACTTTTGTTTCTGCCTTCCTTTTAAATATAAATCCGAGATTGAATAATACATTTATTGTTCTTATGGTTACACTCAAGTTTCTAGCAGCGCCACGGGCCAGTAGAGCGAGGAATTATTATGTCTTTAAGAATCGTTCAAATTTTATCCCAATAACTTGATAATAAAAAGAAACTTAATAGAAAGTCTAGATGAGGCGTTCTTGTTCTTCGGATAGATGTCTTTTATATACCATAGGAAAACATGTCAATAACGCTTTCCTCTTTCTTTATGGTGTACACTAAACTATAGTCTGATACAAGGTAAGGATGCGCCAAATAAACGCAACTGCGTACCCGTCAGGGCATCGAATCGCTACATGGACCAACCAGGAAAGGTCATGAGAAGCTGTGACGTGTGCACTTAGTGAAGAAAAGAAGATGGCACGGCTCGGGGCACGGAGAAGTGCGAGGACTGCGGGCCCAGCACTCGATTGCTGGTCCTGTTCGGATTAAGTTGTGTTTTATGTGTGCTCAGCCTGTCTTGCTTGCCCTTCTTGTGAGTAAGCAGTACGCACCTATCTACACAGAGGTCGGCGCGACGTACGCCTCGATTGCTGGATATCGCGCATTGCGAAGGAGGAATGGCTAGCGGTAAGGATTATGAGGGAGGAGCTTCTGACAGATTATTGACTTGTACCTGCATGTCTCTCCAAAGGCACATACTTGAGACGTCTATACAGTGGCCTCCCGGCAGTCGCCTTATCGCTAGTAGAGGCTGTAGCTAAACCTCTCCGCTACGCAAAGTTAAGAAATATAAAAGCCTGAGGCGTAATGTTGTCGTTCATTCTTGAAATACTGGACATTTATAGCGCCGTTCCAATGCCCCTTTTACCAAATTGTTTTCGCAAGACAAATATTGAAGCATGTGCTACAAAGCCTACTTCGGTGACCACAAATGTGCTCCCAAACTAATATCTTTCCAGGAAGACACTGTCTATACTAGAGATCCCCAATGTCAGACTTTGAGACGATCGTCTCAAAGTCCGACGTCACTCGTGACGTCCGTGAGACATCACTCGTGACGTCACGAGGGTCCCGCGCGGTGCATTACGGGAATTTCCCATGATGCCCCGCGCGGGGATTTCTTGATCAAAGGCAGCTCACTCCGCGGCTTGACGGTGTTTAGAAACGTTTTATTTGAGGATCCCGTGTCGACGAGTGTGTCTTCTGTTGAGAACTGAAAACAGCAAAGTCGAGGTTGGCCTATTGCCAAAGCGAGTCGATCAATGATTCGACAATTCAAAATCGATGAATGAGCATGTTTAAACTTTCAGCTACGGAAATTGAAGGTTTCTTTCCAGCTACATTGTGTACTAATTTTTAAAATAAGAAGAATCTAGCCGCGTTGTGACGGTCAACATAGGTTCACGGCTCTCTGGTATCGCGCAGGAGATCGCGATTCAGGAAAACCGATAGTACTAACTTTTCTACAATTTCCAGCCACACCCAGCGGCGGAAATGAGCCTTCAACTGAGTGTTGAAGATGACAAAATCGAGTCACTGTCGCACTTCAAGATATCAATATTAAGATAAATTCAGTTACAAAAACTTCCAAGCTGAAACAACAATTATCACGAGAACACTTGCACGCACCTCGCGAGCGAACCTCATGTTCATCGACGGTACAGCGTTAAGTTCGGTGCGCGCTCCATTCGCAAAATGTTGCGAGCACAGTCGAGAGGATGGCGTTGGGGAAAAGTGTTTTCGGTTTACGGACGCCACCGACTGCCACCGGAGATCGGGACCATGGGGGAAGTGATGGAGCTTAGATAGTGCAGCCGCACTTGCCGGATTCCGTGCAAGCTACATATGTCCTCGGACAGTATTTGACGCTTTCTGTCTTTATTCGTGCACCCTATAACCGAGCAACGGTGTCCCGATGACCGGGGGACTGTCGCCATCGCAGCCCGAGTTTAAAACAGAGAAGAAAGCGCGAACAAAGTTCGGGCAATGCATACACCCGTCACCGGCGTTTTATGCGACGTTTTTATGCGAACAGTTTCTCGCAGAACACGTTTCATCTCCTCGCGCTCTTTGTGTACGATTTCAGTCTCTGACCAGTTTGCTGTGCATTCATTGCATTTCTGGAGATGCCTCGCTAGTTCAGAGTTTGAAGCGTTAATCCGCACATTCCGTTTAGGTTCTGTTAACCTATCATTAATGCATCTTGCAGTTTGACCAGCATATTTAAAGCCGCACTCCGAGGGAATTTTCTTATTTCTACCTACCGCTTCCTTCGAAGTAGGAGGTCGATGGCGAGGCAACGCTCATGGGAGGTAGGTCCCCGACATGGCAGACCAGGTCACGTCTATCTAGCCTAGATTGTTTCATGATGCTGATTAGGAAGATGGTTCAAGGATTTCCATGGTTGGTGGTGCTTTGCATGTGAAGCCGTATACGGTTTCAAATGCAAACGACAATCAACCATCGAAATAGTTCAACCTTCTTTCTCAACATTATCATGAATCAATTATATATATATATATTAGGTGAAAGTCGTTTTGTTTACTGTAAATGAACTATGAAAATTTAAAAAAAATTATGAGCACTAATATTTGTTGTGTAATGACCACTGCACAGACATGAAGATTCAAGCCAAGAGAAAAGCCGTCGACACATGGAGAGTTTGGGTGGCATTGCTTTTGTAGAATTCGTTATTCAGATCTTTCTACTCTTCGTGGTAGCTTCAACGCTATACTCCTTAGCCAAGATTGGAGGTTGGCCCATTCTTCACAGAACTTTGAGGAAGTATATATCACTCAAAATTTCTGTTTCACAAAATAATTCCACACTTCAAACTGTTAAGATCAGTTAGGTTGGCCTTATTTGACAACGCAGTGGGCAGCAGTCAGCACTTCCTATTGAGAAATTAAGGTAAGTCTGTCTCTTGTCACGGATATCTGGAAAATAAATTCAATTATGATGAATAAATACTGTGGTAGGGTTGCCTTGCTGCATGCCCATCCGGGAGGAACAACACGAAGCCGGGGTTTCCATAACGAGAAACTACATTCATTAGAGTAACGGGAATGGGTTGTTGGTATCAACGCAAAACATTGCTGGAGCGTTCGAACTACACGCCTCCGTGACCTCGGTCCGTCTCCGCTTGTTCTGTGGGCGTGTCCTCTTTTTATTGGCACTTTCCTCGTGCGCTGTCGTGCGTTTCGGACTGTCCTCTTTTGGGCGTTCGGCAGCGGCCTCTGGCCGTGGTGGCAGACTCTCGCTCCCACAATACTAACAATAAAGAACATGCGAAGTGTTATGCAAGTTATGTACCGCAAAGATACAATTTGTACCAACACAAAATCGGCCCTTGTTTACATTTTACTGTTTTCACTAAAGCCAAACTTTACCGCTTATGTTTACACCTCAAAAGAGCCCTTCTCGGCATGACAAAAGTTTACGTGACAACTTTTTAATTATAAAAAACACAATAAATATTTATTGTGCCGCGCGCTGTGCAAACACGCAAGATATATTTTTTTTCCATTTTTCTGTTTCTTATTTTTGTTGCTTCGATTTCACAAATTCAGCTCAGTTACTATATCCTCGAGGATAATGGTTTTTCATGATATATTCCTTTCGAGAAAATGGCAAATTCAAAAATAAAGAAATGATATTAAGTGTTTTAATTTCCTCGGAACCATCGATAAATCAACAAGTACATCAGTCAATTACCCAGACGATAAAGCAATGATTTCAAGACATTGTTGTTCCGCAATAAAGAAATGCATTGCTTTACGTAGGTTTTTATTTAAAATGTTTGAAGCACGTACGCGTATTAATAATTCAATTATTCTAGTGATGTTTTATTTTTTATGACCAAAATAAAAATAAAAATGCAGATGAGCTGATAAACTTCAAATATCTTCAAAGCCCAAGACTGAAAATAAAAAAAAAGTCCTGGGTTTCCGAAAGGCTCATTTATTTACTGATTTTACCTTATTTAAATACTGCGCTTGCCAAAGACGCTTGGATAACTAAAAAACGCATATGATACGGAAGTAGTGTTCATCTTGAATCTCTTACAGGGGCACTAAAGAGGATTCTGCGATCGTCTGTTCTCGGTCATAACTGATTCTAAGGGTTTTATAGCATCCTAAAAATTCAAAAATTATAATCACGTGACGCCGATTTCTTTTTTAGAAAGGGATGAAAGGTCAGGACTTACCGCCTTTCTGAGCGGAAAAATCGGCTCGAAAAGTGGTGTGTGCCGACCTTTCATCAGGTTTTTAATAGGAAAATCGGCATCGCGTGGCTGTAATTTTTGGATTTTTAGGATGCTTAGGGACCGTACAATCAGTTATGACCAAGAACAGACGATCGAAGAATCCTCTTTACTGCCCCTTTATGATCAATAAAAAAGATGCAGCGACAAGAACAGAACATGAAGCAAAACTCCGTTGCGCATTGCATGTGTTAGCTTTGGGTCACGCTTTGAGTTGGATCGGCGCACCCCGCCTACCTCGCATGTTGCGGGGTTGCTAGTTATACCTTCAAAGTTCAGGCAAGTAGGCAGGCCAGCTGGTTAAGGATAGGCAGGCTAGCCCTTGAGCGAGGGTTACCATGTCGTATACGTTCAAAGGCGGCCGATGCCAGATGGTGCCGATAGGAGTACAAAGTGAATTTCTGCAACTGCTGCAACAAACCCCTTCTCCTGTCTGCCAACAGACACCTGCTCAATAAACTTTTTTATGTATCCGGGAGCGTCGCCATCAGCAGGTGCGTCGCAAAACCTTTCAGTTGAACTCACCGCCTCGCGTTGTCAATGGCGTCAAGCTAACGACGCCAAATGTGTGTGCCGCCCGTCGAGTGATATATTGCTGTTTTAATATCGGAGCTTTTGGTGTGTGTGTGTGTGTGTGCGTGTGTGTGTGTGTGTGTGCGTGTGTGTGTGTGCATGCAGTGTGTGTGTGTGTGTGTGTGTGTGTGTGCGCGCGTGCGTACGTGCGTGCGTGCGTGCGCGCGCGTGTGTGTGCGTGCGCGTGTTTGTGTGTGTGTGTGTGCGTGCGAGCGTGCGTGCGTGCGTGCGTGTGTTTTGACTCGTCTGCCAACATTTGAGCCTACTTATAATCAGTGTTGGGTAAAGTATTTAAAAGGTACTTCAAGTAAAGTACAAAGCAAATGAGACGTGATGTACTTTAAGTAAAGTATTAAGTACACTGGGTACAACGTACTTGAAGAAAAGTACTATAAATACAATGTACTTTCAAAGTAAAGTACAAGTATTTTTACACAATCTTTCATGATGCCCCTTCATACCCCTATACAGTGATTTTTTAACCGGTATGCATTTTCCAGGGGTAATCAGGGGTGCAGGACCAATTTTCAAAAACAGCGGCGAATATTTGATCAAGTCAAGCGGCCAGAGAGTAGTTATTTTCAGGAATGGAGCCAACTTCAGAAGTCCCTCTTCTGAATTTGGCGCCCTTTGCACTGGATTGTTGCACCCAAGGGGGTTAAATGTACTAGGAGAGAGCATGACGTCTGCCCCGTAGCTTCCGCAAGCAATCCTCTCATAAAGGAGTGTCCTCTCCTTAATAAAAAAAACAACAAAAAACAGTGAGTGTGCAAGCGTGTGCAAGCGAGCTGGTGATAATTAATCATAATGTGACACCTGAGATTGAGGTGCGAAAAAATTAAGGAACTTTAAAATAGAAGGAAAAGACAAAAGAGAATGTCTCAAAATATTGTGACGTTCTCCCTTGTTGTCTTTAGCTTCAACTTGAAAATTTAATTTTTCCGTACCACAATCTCACGTGCTACATTATGATTAATTTTTCCCTCCTGATATTTTAAACCTACTCGCTTGCGCTGACCGACCAGAAGTAGCGAGAGTTAAAAAAGCTAGGAGAAAGCCGCCCCCAGAACAAACGGAGCGATGCGTCGATTGCTCACGTTTCTGGTGAGTGTAGAATGATCCCTCCCAGTATTTTTCTTCAGAGTTGACAAAACATCATTTCGTGACACAAATTTAACAAAACCAAATTTGGGGAATGTACTTTGAAGTCGGGAATTGTACTTTCCACGGAAAGTACCAGAAAAAAAAAACTTTAAGCAAAGTACAAGTACATACTCAGAGAATGTACTTCAAGTAAAGTACAAGTTTAATAAACCCACTTGAAGTAGTACTTTAAGTACAATGCACTTAAAGTACTTCCCAACACTGCTTATAATGATTTATAGCGTGCTCGTGTGCATGTCTATGCTAGTTGCAGTGCGAGCATCAGAAAGGGATTGGAGGTGTTGGTGATATGCACACGAGTTTGCTTTGTATCCGTGCGTATGAAAGTACAGTTTGAGCGCATGTTCATGAGTATACATGACTGATGTCTTGGTCCTGTGAACGGCAATACACTTCTAAAGCAATGCAATTTTCGCGTGAACGCTGTGTAACGGGAGTAATCAGACCCCTGAAAAACTTCACCGCAGAGTAACTGATTACGGTATCCTAATTTGGATACTTGCAGCATGTATATACTACCCGAAAAGTATCATCGTGTTGTCGCATTGGTGTGAACACTCATGACTAACCAGTACGTTGTGTAAAGGATCTTAAATAAAAAAAATAATGACATTCATGACGAAAATAATCCCTGAAGAAGGGGAACAAGGGGGACAAAGGACAAGCACAAATCTCCAAACACAGCTAGGTGACTGCTGCGCGACCGAAAAAAAGACCGCCTGGTCCTGGTATCGAACCAGGGTCATCTCCTTTTCCGGTGGAGCGCTCTACCAACTGAGCTAACCAGGAGTTAGATGTCAGTAGAGCAAACGGGTTTTCTCAGCGGCCACCAGTCTAACCCCAACAAGGGTGAACGTCCCGCATTTTAAGGTTATGAAAATAATACAATTATGCATTTTTCTTCATTCTTGTCTAGCTCGCTTGCTCCTTTGCATTAATTGCGTTATCATCATAACCTTAAAATGCGGGCCGTTTACCCTTGTTGCTGTAAGACTGGTGACAGCTGCTAAAACCCGTTTGCTTTACTGACGTCTAACTCCTGGTTTGCGAAGTTGGTAGAACGCTCCACTGGAAATGGAGAGGCACCTGGTTCCATACCAGGACAAGGAGGATTTTTTCGGTCGTGCACCAGTCACCTAGCTGTGTCTAGAGCTTTGTCTTTTTTCCCTTTTCCAGTGATTATTTTTGTCATTCTTGTCAAGCTCGCTTGTACCTTTGCCTTAACTGCATTATCATAATGACGTTCGCTTGTTTGGAGGCCGACTAAATAGTTTATCTAGAATTGTTTATTAAAAACAGTAAAAAAACGTTTAGGAGTAATTGTTTTCTGGAACATGTTTGCTCCAAGCAGAAAGAGGTTAGGCTTACTCGTTAGTCAACCGTAATCAGAGGGCGAGCGAGAGACTGGGTAGGACATGAGACGAGACCGACGACTACCTAACTCTCGAGACTGAAACTCTCAGCGGCTGATAGATACCCGGTACGATTTGCGCACTCCCGCTGGATACGGTGTACTGATCACATCCTTACTTCTGTTACTAATATCACGGAAATGTCGTAACATACGTCGTCTACCTGACACAAATTCCTACGCGTCATTGTTCTTTATGTCACGGGTGAGCTGATCTGTCTGAGCAACACTTCGACGACAACACACGCGCTAACAAAAAGCACCCAAAAAGTGATTTCATGATTTTTTTCTACATTTGAATGCTTCAATGTTTTATTATGTATTATGGTTAAAACTCTGCCACGCTGTTGTTCTTAACGAGCGTGTTGGTAAAGTATACTAGATAACAGAAAGGCTAAAACATGGAGAGTACGAAACACAGACGAGTACATTCTTTCAACTCACAACAGAGTATATTCCATGAAGTGCAATCGCCCGTTCCCCGACGCATTACTAGGGAAAGGGGGAGAAGGCAGAGGGGGAAAGTCAGAAGAAGGAAGGACGGGTGTCACGGGCGATCGCACTCCATGAAATAAACTTTGTTGTGAGTTGAAAGAATGTACTCGTCTGTGTTTCGTCCTCTGTATGTTTTATTCTTTCTGTTATCTAGCCTGCAACGCTTAACGCAAAATAAATCACAAAGTTATAAAAAACAAGCTCTCATCATGATATTTTTTATTGCTACAGGGACAATGACTTGCATAGTTTCAATTTGTGTTCTTTTTTTTTTTTTTGCATATAAGCACGGACACGCCTTGGAAAATTTGCATGTCGGGACACGCTGATCCTGTGACGTACAGAGCGCGACACTGTTAGCGCGAACAAGCGAGCGCCGGTTTTTCTAGTTTTTCTCTTTGAAACCAAGGGATGTCATCCAAGTTATTATAAGGAGTATTCACTGGGCGCCATATTTGTGGGTGCTGTCTAGAGCGCATACTCAGAACGAGCCCCCATTAATAGGCTGCTAAGACCGGCCATTTTGGCGGTGTGGAATGCACGTTGCAAAAGAACCCTGGAAGCTAGCCATCAG
Source organism: Ixodes persulcatus (assembly GCA_013358835.2). NCBI lineage: Eukaryota > Metazoa > Arthropoda > Arachnida > Ixodida > Ixodidae > Ixodes > Ixodes persulcatus. The sequence goes on along the minus strand of JABSTQ010009065.1, from coordinate 62,236 downwards.
CACGCGCTCAGCAGTCGCGCACACAGCTATGGCCGCCAGTGAATACTTCCTATTGCTACGGAAAGAGCTCATTTAGTTCTATAATGTAAGCGATAAAATTTCGTGCTCGCTAATACTATTTAGAAGTAAAATGCGAAAATTCGCCGATGTCGTGTTCGCGCTAACAGTGTTGCGATTTGTACCATCCACGGAAACTGCTTGATTTCGGCACTGCGTCCGCCGGCGATTCGTGCTTGAGGTCTGACCCGGGCATCTTAAAAAAAAATAGCAATAAAATCGGCATTCTGCCTCTCATCTTGTTTTATATCACTGTGATCTTACAGAAAACAATCGGCTTAAAGCCGCGTTCACACTGCTCGTACATAATACAATAGACACGGAGTTCCCGCAGACATGAAGACAGAATTATCTGCGGCCTGAAGCATGTTCGAAGCACATTTTTCTTTATACATACGTATGTTTCGAACAGGTCTTCAGACAGTTTTTGTATAACCAACCTGCCAGGACCGTTATATAAGCAAGCGGCAGGCCTCAGACATGTGTCTGCAGACCATCGTTTGTACGATGTATTGGCACGTCTAACCCCGTCCCAAACGTGGTTCTTTTATTATGTGACCTGTAAACTTTATGTTACTACTTCAAGAAACTGCTTCCATACACTCAGTGCAAAAAGAATCGTCCGGACGACGTTACTGAACTTTAGGCGGAGGGGGCCTTCCAATGCGGAGTGCAAGTTCGTCTGCTTCTTGCACCGGGGTTGCCATGGTGTCAGAACTCCGAGCTCTTATTGGCTGATTGAAAAATAGTGGGTAGACCTCGAGGCATCTAGCATTGAGGTCTACGCACTACCTTTTCCAATCAAAGTCAATCGAACTCGGCGTCATTCTGACGGCACCGCAACCCCTTCGCAAGAAGCAGACGACTTGCTCTCTGCATAAAAAGAGTGCTGACTCGACAGACTCTTCCAAATCGTCGTAGTGAACGCTCTTATAACTGTACGCTAAAACCATTTGTCCATTTATTTATTTATTTTCTGTTCCAGAACCTTGTCTGTTTATACGCACTTGACAGAACCGATAGTCTCATAGAGGCACCGATTCCCCGTCTGCTGAGTGTCCACGGAAGCAGAAAACGATGACGTATCTTGGTTATTTGTGGCAGGTTCACACGATGGCACCTAAGATGTCGTATGCAAACGCTGTATTCGGTCAACGGGACTTGGTTAGATATACGTATAAATATTGAGCACAAGTAATAAATGGGAACCTATGGGTTCACATCACCTTACAGGCTACAGCAAAAGTTCCGTATCCATTGAATATTTGACTAAACTCCAACGATGACGTACGACTGCATAAGCGCAAGTTCGTGGTTGGCGCCATCATGGTGAATACGGTGCCTAATCATATACTCAATGATGCCTACCTAAACACTTATTTAACCAAACGAATTAAGGAAACGTTCAGACGGATGTAAGAGATACTGTACCGAATGTAATGTTGACGCGACGTCGGTGAGATTGTTTACAAATTGACATTGGAATGTATAACCTAAAGTAGTGGGGATAAAAAAGAAGGCGGCACACAAATGAATTATTCCCCCATTGGATTAACTTCAGTTGTAGATTCCAGGTTCATTTTGTCTGTCGCTTTTTATCTTTAGCTCTCTGTCCAGGACTGCGATATTTTAAATACATTATGTCTTCGCCAAGGTATTCAACGTCATAACCTCCCTGTACCCAAACAAATTTGATAATGGCAGAAAAGTAATCTCCTGATAAGCCATCAGATAGGATGCTTGACGCTTTTCGTACTAAGGCTTAGCTTCAGATAAATTTCTTAGCGAAACATTCGTCTGCCCTTCTCATGTTTCCCAAGAGATTCTCCCTCTGACTCTATCTACCTGCTTCTAGAAATTTCGTTCGTGTTTTGATTGAACTTCCACGATGCAGTGGCGGTTATGAAGGTCAAAACAACAGTTCGCGTGAGGTGCACTGCGAACGTGAATTGGTAAAATGCTCAGGTGAACGGTTCTAATACGATACCTGCCGAAACGCCAATTTCAGTACGTCACATTACGTGTAACTATTCGTGTTATCATTGCATTCATTAGACGTGGGGACGTGGTACGCATTGATTGTGGCCCTTTGAGTTTCTGGGGCGGAGAAGTGACTCTTGAACTCGAACGAAGACGGTTATGATTAACATTATGATGACACTCGTTCGTGCCCGACATTCAACTGCGTCGTGCGAGGCTCCTGCCAAAAAAGGCAAAACGCGTGCTAGTTATATATTTCTTGTTCTTAAAGTAGCGGTGCAACGATTTTTACACTTTGCGCTAATACCGCTTAAAAGGAATCTTCGACGTTTGCGACAAATGAAACACCCGTTCGTTTTTCTTCCAGCGCAATAAAAGTCGAAGAAAAAATGAAAGAAAACCAAGCATCGTTCAATTCCTCAACTCGCACCCAGAACAAGCGGCCACATGATCTGGAGCCGATTACATGCCGCCAATGTTGAACATAGCCACACTCTAGGGTTGGCAAGGCACAGGACACGCGCTGAGTTCCAGACATTATTATGGCGAATTCGGGTGGTCAATCGCCGGCGAAACCGAGCCGGCGGAACCGGCAACCAGAAACGCGCCGGCGGCACACCACGTGACCCTCGCCACCCGAACACGAAACGCCAGACGGTGGCAGTTTACTTCGCCTCTTGCCCGCTCGACACCGCTAGCGAGAGGCTGTCGCCGCCGTCACCCATGTGACGGCGGCGAGTCAACCCCTTGGATTGACTCGAGTAGTGGCTGCTGAAGTGACTTCAGATCAGTTTCGCTCTTTCGTTCATTTTTTCTCACTGACCTTCTCTCCCATTTCGGAAGTGACGACACCGGATACAGTCTGGAGCCCACTCGCCCGGCCGTTTGGAGCTCGGGCGGAAAAAGCGCCGGAAAGTTGCCGGTGCTTGCCGGAGAACCACCACCCGAACGGTGCGCGCCGGCCGGAAACTGACCACGCGAACACTATTGCCGGCTTTCCGGCAAAATAAGTTGCCGACGACTGACCACCCGAATTCGCCATTAGGGTTCGGCTATTATCGTCATTGCCGCGATTGGACACGAGCCACTACCCGAATGTTTCACGAGCTATTGATTATCACAAGCCCAAATCGAGCGCTCAAGCAATGCTCGGGACCAATCTACGAGCCGCATTCAAATATCGTCACCGGGCGGTACTACGACCGCCGCCAGGTACGTCATCAAGTTTTGCGAAGGAGAGAATGAAAGAAAACGCCGCTTTTGTCCTCGAAATTACACCGCAACAAAGAAGTTTCTTGGTCAGTGGCGTGGCGTGCGAGTATACTTATGGGTCCCACTAATGCCAGCAAACTCGTGTAAAGTGAAAAGCACTCCAACTGAATATCGTTGCACCGCCCCTTTATTAAACAACAATCAACCGATAGAGTTACATAAAATACGGACCTCGCAAATTAATTTCACCGTAAGCCATTGATATGGTAATTAAGATTTTAGCTGAAGTATACACTATCTGCACTTTTTCCAATATATTCAGCCGGCACGCATGCTTCGAAAAAACGAAAAGCGATTGTCCGTAAAGAAAAAAAAAAAAAGACTTTTGAAGAGGTTTGTGGACATTAACGACGCAACGTTCCCAGGTGTTGGACTACTTCTTGATGCTCGCCTTGCACAAAACATGCTAAGAAAACGAAGAGTTCTGCGAAACGCTGTGCGAAGCACGCTTCCCGCCAACACGCGGCTTCAGAATGCGCTTTCTCACACATCCACTTCTGCGCACAGCGTGTGTAATGCAGACTTTCTTCGGTGCTCTCCGGCTTCATGTCATCTGTGGAAGTCGAGGTACTCAACTGCGGCTTCGAGGCGGCCGGGATTGCAGCGTATCGCAGGCATTTCTCCCAAGTGAGGGCTTAAAGGGCCTCTGACACACCAAAAAAATTTCTTTTTCATGCTATGCGTTTAAATGGTGCATAAGGACATCACCAAAAATTGTTTCACTTTAGAGTTGCGTAGTTTTTTTTCATAAAAAATAGAAATACGAAGCCCAATTCAAAGTGCCCGCCAGTGCCCTGTGACGTAACAATGTACCGCAAGATGTCGGGGCGGTCAGAAGGGAGGCATCGCCGGAAGTCACGTGATTTGTATCACTCCTCGTGCTTACCGCGACCGCGTGTAATATTAATATTTTTGTTATTCTCCGCATCTCCGCGAGCAATCCAAGCAGACAAGGTTTCTTTTTTTTTTTTTTGCTTTTCATCGCCTAATATTGCTGTAAAGGTAGAAGAAGAGCAGTCAGTGAACCTAGTAAACAAGTTCTACTCATGTTCTAGACAAAACACGTACTTTATGCTCGACGTTATTAACCCAGGGATCCTGGGTTCAATCCCCACCCCTGCCCGTTTCGATCTGGATGAGCATCGTACCGGCGTGCGGTCGTGTATCACTACTGCGTGATGCACGTTAAAGACCCCAGGCTAGCGGTTGTACCGCACTGGCTAAATTGCTCATCTACAGCTGAGACACCAGACGCCCACCGAGGCAGACTAACTTCCGGCTGTATAAACATACACACAACAATTTGCTTTGTTGCTCGACGTTTACTTGTACTTGGTACGCTCACCAGTTCGTATTCTCTGGACGGCGGGCATCTTCAGCCTGGAGAGCATCCGATGATTCGACGACCTCGGTGTCTGAACCTCGGCAATGCAATCGGGCGTTTTGTATGTTAGCAATCCTAATTTCTGCGAGCGTTCTAAATAATTTATTTTTTTCAAAATCCGATTGCCTGTCTTGTGCCCAGTATGACTCTGTACCATCGGACTGATGGCATGCACTCGTACACTGGCATGTACTCGCAACGCTTTCATCATTGACCTCCATGACGTCGATCCACTGACTCTTCCTCCTCAACTTTTACAGCACGCAAACGATGCCTGTCAGGTGGCTCGCTCTCCCATTGCGGCCGTTCTGCCATCGTATTGTAGCCAAATGCCACGAGGTGGCGCTCGCCTCCGACCCCAGGTAACCCCGGCTTGGGCACGATTAATTGAGCCCACCCGTTATAAAGGGAGCAGCCGCAGTATCATGATCATTTTTCGGCTAGGCACGAGCATGGTTCGGTATTGACTCCGTAAGTGTGACGTCATGGGTCCAAACAAACCGTTGCCAGGGTCGTTGTTATGGACAAATACATGTGGCTAGGTTTCGCTACTAAAACCTGACCGTTCAAAAATGAGGAGTAGGATTTAAACTTCTAAAGATTACAAATATAGAAAGCTTGAATGTCATATATGTTTCGACAGAAGTGTGCCGGTAATCGCTTGTTTCTGAAATATTTACGAAAGCAACTTCCGGTCCTCAAGATGCCTGCAGCAGACGACGAATGCTAGAAGTATGCCGTCTGCCCAACCTCGTTGCGTCTGCCACACGCCGGCCGGCCAAGCCGGCGCCGTCGTTTGAATCGTGTGGGACGATATTGTGATATTGCATTTGTTTGAAATATAATGATTTTCAGTAACTTAAAAGAATTCATAGTTGGGTGCGATGTAAAATATGATTGATCGAAAGTCCGGGCGTCGATCGAGATGATCGTCTGCTAAAAGATCGCATTGGACCCGTGAGAAAAGCACTTCAGGCGATCGGTCGAGATCCCAAATTTCGTTTGTGGACTCGCGCTATGCGAGGGTGCGTCGTATCTGGTTATATCGGTTACTGAAAAATCGCGATAGACATGGAATTCTTCAATAACCTGACAACCTTAAAAATAATAATAAACGAATTACCTTGACGGCGTACGATTTCTTTCTAATATCGGCCTGCACTACGCCGGTAATGCACTTCAGGTCGTCGTCGTAAATGATCTGCATGACGTGGTTTGATTTTACGGCATTTTCACCCCTCGGAACTAAGCTGCGGTTCTTCACAGAAAAAAACGCACATTGCGGAGGCTTTTACGACCACGGCTATCCACTTGTTTTTGTCGCTTGTTTACCGACGCATTTCAATGAAGACGCCCGCTGCAACAGAGGCCAGCAAATCTATCGTGTCGTCTGCTACCAAAGCAAAACGGAGTGCAATACTTCAGAAATGGCTTTCATTGTTGAAACACGACACTGAAACGACAAGAACATCTTCATAATTAAATATCAATAAGTTAGGTTGCTTACAAAAAATTATTTACTTACTTGTAAGTAAAAATCTAGTCTCATGTGGAATCTCCATTCATTAGTCCATAGCAACGCCCCTAGCAACGGTTGGTTTGGACCCAGACGCCATGTTGTGACGTCATCACTTACGGGGTCAAGCTACAACATCATCATCATCAACTCGCGCTGGGCGCTCGGCCATCTCGGCGCAACTGGCGCGGCCGGCCGCTCGCGAGTCGCAGCTGAGTGCTAATTTTATTTATTTTAACAATAATTTTAGTTTCAGTTTTTGGTTTACGGTTTAGCATCCTATTGAAGAAAAATACCCAATTATTCTCCATGGTCCTAATCCATAATACCAAAAGAAGACGAAGACGAAAGTGTAAATATACCCACGGCCGTGATATACCAAAGAGTGAGCCAGCGCTGCGTAAGTTTGTCTTTCTTTTGTGTGCATGGACTTGAGTCACTGTTTTGCGGGTGCGCTGTTCCGCCTGTACAGCACCACGTCATCCATAGCCTTTACGGTGCAAAGGAAAGCCGATGCAACCGGCTCTCTTTGTGCTGTTAACGCCAGGGATGACACTGCACTATTCGATTTGAAGCACTATTCGGACACCCCTACTGGTATCACAATAGCAGACGTCAAATCTCCCGCGCTCTCGCGGCCGCGAGCCATGTCAGTTGGCAGCGCCCCTCGCGGTCGTTTCGGTGAAGGGGAGGAGGAAAGAGAGAGAGGGCACGGCAGGACGCGCGCCACGCGCGCCACTCTCATGTCAGGTATCTTATTAGCCCCGTGCGCGACCGAAAGCGTCGCTGTGGTCGGCCTTCCACGATTGGCCGAACGCTGACTATGACGTCGGAAAGGGGATTTATCATCGACGGAAATAAGAGGAATGAAAGAACTTTAATTTTGACGGTGTTGGCAGTGTTCCTTTAAGAGCGCAATGATTTCAAGCTTCCACCATGCTAATAACAAACACCATTGTAATATTCTGTGGGTCCGAGAACGCCGGCTCAGGACCAAAAACAGACACGACCAGCCCCGTCCGAATCCAAGCACGATCTCCTTTATCACGAGCTTATCGTGGTGTGTCACGCGGGCACGCCAGAGCGTGCAACATGGCGGCGCCGGCTTTTGGCGCCGCTTTGAGTTCATGTACTAACACCACTACATATGCCCTTCCTTTTTCTTTTTTTTAACAAAGCCTAGAACACAGTTGTTATCTTTTCCTTTTCCCCCTCGGATTGGGTAAAATGTTGTGGAGGTCGTCCTTCGTGCAGACGAAAAGTTCTGAAAATTATGGGGAACAAAGCGCCTCTTGACCTTGGACTTGTCCCCCAACTCAGAGTTCAAAACATGTTCGAAGCAAAATCTAGGAAAATCACCAGTGGTTCTAGATCAACTGTGGGCATTTGACAATTCTAAGTGCCAAAAGTATGAAAACAGCAAAAAACAATTTCCTGTGAATACACAAAGGAACACAGTTCACTCCGTTTCAGCGTGTCCAAAACGTGGAGAAAAAAAAATCACTTCACCATGATAAGTTTTGTTACGTTGTTGTTAATAATCTTGAACGTTTTTTTTTTTTTTGCTTGTTAGATTATTCATCGTGTTTATCATGGCCAGTATGTAAAATTCGTCTCTAGTTCAAGAGATATTACTTCAAAAAGTAGAAAACAAACTAGTGGCACCTAAACCCTAAACAATGTACTGAAGTTCACATATACTAAAAAAACTCCCGAAGAGCACTGTTCGTACGTATACACAGTTCACTCTGAAAGTTCCTCACACCTTAGGCTTGTGAATTGTATAAAGCTCTGTGTCGTTGTGGGGGATACCTCTGGTCCCACCTTCTGGCGCGGTTTCTCCGGTGTTGACTCTTGAGTGTTGTAGAACGAGAGCACATAGTCTTTCAACCTCTCCGGTAGTCTTCGTTGGCGTTTTGGTCGATTCGTCGCAACGGCCACGGTTGGTTCAGGTTCGCAAGCACTTACGGAGTCCTCCAAAGGAGGCATTGAACGTGATGAGCCGGTCAGGGACGGGACCGGAGTACTTGTGGATCCTGGTCTGAATGGCTCTTCACATGAGTCAGCGAGGCCGGTCGCAGAAGAAAAGGGAACCTCCACAGGCTCAGTGTCTTTTGAAGGCGTGCCGGGACCGGTATCTCGAGCAGGAACAGCACGTGCAGGCTCGCAGTCAGGAACAGTGCCAACCCGAGGCTCTAGGGTGGGTGCAGCATCAGGAAGAACAATGCAGCCGGGATGCAGTACAACGGCAGGGACAGGAACAGCCAATGGCTCAGGGACCAAAGGCGTATGCGGCTCGACGTCAGGAACACGTGCAGCAGACTCAGCTGCACCAGTGGACATCAGGGCCCCATCAGGCTCAGACGCAGCAAGAGGACCCGGAGCCCCACCAGGCTCAGACGTAGGCCCATGTCCAAGAACAGGGGACGTCGCCAGCCCGGGAACCGGCTGCAGAAGAGGCCCCACAGCAGGGGACGGAAGAGATCCAGCCACCTCGGGGGCAGGGCCAGGACCCGAAGTGTTTGGTACTGAAAAACCGGACTGTTGAGAAAAAGGGTGCACATCAATATCGTCATCCTCCCAATCTGAATCAAAATATTCTCGCCCTGTCTTCAGTGGCGTCTTCGTTAATTTTGCAGCGTTCCAGCGGCGTCCATCTGCAAATTCGTATGTTGCAGGTCCTACTTGTCTCTGAATGATCTGTGGAGTTGAATACTTCGGTCGTAACTTGCCTCGATAAGATGGTTGAAAAATCCGGACGGTTTGTCCAGGGACGAACTGGGGTCGTCGAACAGCTCGACGCCTGTCCGAATACGATTTCATATTTTCTTGGTACTGCTGCACACGCTGTGGCAGTCGCGCACGTGTCTCAGGAAAATTCACTGGGAGTGACCTGGTTTCCATCCCTTGTAGGTCCAGTTTCGACCGATGAATTCTTCCGTGAAGAAGCCACGATGGTGCAACTCCAGTTGCTGCATGCGGCGTCCGACGATACGTCTCCAGATAATCACGGACCGCATCTGGTAAAGGACGGCCTTGAACGACGGCCAACTGTAGACAGCACTTGAGAACTCTATTAAACCTTTCCACCAGCCCATTGCATTGGGGGTGGTACAGGGATGCCTTGAGATGTTTTATCCCATGCTGATGAAGAAATTCCTGGAATTCTTTCGACGTAAACTGGACACCATTGTCCGAGACGATTTCGCAGGGTAATCCCTCACGTGCGAAGATGTTTTTCAAAAAGTTTATAACTGTAGATGAGGTCACGGAAGCTGCTGCTTGAACTTCCGGCCACTTGGAGTGGTAGTCCATGAGGACAATGAAGAACCGCTGATTTAATGGCGCCCGCTCTATTGGGCCCACGATATCTATCCCGAGCTTCTCCCATGGTTTATCAGGAAACTTGATCGGTTGGAGAGGTGCTGGTGCTGCTTTGACCGGCTTGTCGGTGGAATGACAGACTATGCAGTTTTCTATCTTGAACTTTATCTGCTGGTTCATTCGCGGCCACCAGTACTGCTCTCTGATGATGCTCGTTGTTCTAGAAATCCCTTGGTGGGTTTCATGAGCCAGTTGAATGATGTGGTCTCGCAGATTTTCAGGGACAACAATCTTCTCCCCTTGAAAAAGTATTCCGTCATGGAGGGACAGCTGATCTCGTACGTGGAAGTACGGTCGAAGTTCTGGGTGTACATTGTTGTCCTCTGGCCAGGACTCAGTGGTGTAGCGAATGACGCTAGGCAGAACGGTGTCATTGGCGGTAGCCGCTTGAAATTCCTGACGTGACAAGGGCGTTGCTATGAGAGCAACAACATCCTCTTCAAACAAAGTACCACCCTCGGTGTCTTGGCGAGGTAGTCGTGAAAACGCATCCGCGACTAAGTTTGTAGATCCTTTTTGATATTCCATGCGGAAATTATAATTCATCAGTCTCGCCGTCCAACGTGTGATGCGCAAGCGGACGAACACCAGATCCTTTGTTAGATAAAAGCGTCACAAGCGCTTGATGGTCGGTTCGAATAACAAATGGACGTCCCCATAAGTAGACGTGCCACTTCTCACAGGCCCAAAGGCAAGCGAGAGCTTCCTTCTCCCCAGTTGAGTACCTCCGCTCAGCGTCCGTGAGTGATCGAGAGGCAAAAGCGACAGGCACAAGATGGTTCCCATGCTGCTGTTGAAGGGCGGCGCCCAGGCCGTAATGAGAAGCGTCTGTGGCCACAATGATGGGTAGAGACGGATCAAACATGGCTAGAATGGGTGCATGTTGAATACAATTCTTGATATTTTGGAAACTCGCGTCCGCTTCGGGGGACCAGACAAAACGAACGCCCTTTCGGAGTAAACGACGGAGAGGTTCGACCACAGTGGAACAATGCGGGACAAATTTGCTATAGTATTCGACAAGTCCCAAGAATGCTTTCAGCCTTGCAGAGTCTGACGGAGTCTCAAAATTCAGAACAGCATCTACCTTCGATGCAAGGGGTGCTAACCCTTCCATGGAGAGACGGTGCCCCAAATATGAGAGTTCACGGACATTGAAAACACCCTTCCGATTTAACTTCATTCCTGCGCGGGAGATGCAAGACAAGACTTTGCGGAGGTTTACATCATGTTCCTCCTGCGAAGATCCGTAGACGATGACATCATCGAGATAAAACTGGACGCCTTGACATCCTTCCAAAATTTTCGACATGATCTTTTGGAACGCTGCAGGTGCAGATGCCAGTCCGAAGCATACGCGCTTAAAACGGAAAAGACCTTCATGCGTGATGAAAGCTGTTAGATCTCGACTCGCGGGGTCGAGACGGACTTGATGGTACGCAGATGCAAGGTCTAGCTTGGAGAAGACGGCTGCTCCTCGGAGGGAATTCAAAAGTTCGTCGATGTGCGGGAGTGGGAAAGCGTCGATGACGATGGCTTGATTTGGCGCTCGCAGATCCACACACATCCGGATATTTCCGTCTTGTTTCTTGACAACGACGATGGGAGAAACCCATTCCGAAGCGTTGACGCGTTCGATGACTCCTTGCCGTTCCAGTTTGAAGATCTCTTCGGAGACGGCGTCACGAAGAGTTAGAGGAAGACGTCTTAGCCTTGACTGCACTGGTGGAACATTATGTCGCACCTTGACCTTGTGCGTCTCATTCCGCACCAGGCCCAACTCGGGATCGAACAGGTGTTCAAAGTCTTCAAATCCCGGGGGTAACTGGGATGTGTCCCGTGGAGGTAGCCTTGACTGGAGACCCTTCGAAGGAAGGTTGCTTTGCTCAGGAATAGGCTCTTGGTATAACTTTCTACTTCGAGGATCAGGAAGATCAGTATGACGTTGTGGAACACTGCAACCACGTTGATCTTCAGGTTGACGCTCTGGACCACAGGCTCCACACTGTACTTGCAGGATGACTGTCTGGCCTGGAGTTGGACGACGGTATGTGGTCAAAGTCCTCGAAGACTTTGGGAGCTGTTTGTTCCCCATAAGAAGGTTGTAGTGGCCTAGATAAGTAGGCACCCGACGGTACTGAAGATGGATGGTTGTTGCTAGATGTAACTGGAGGTTGATGATTTGGTGGCTGTGATGACTGGCGAGACGACAACGTGAAGGGTCGTCGCTGCGGAGCGCCAGCCGGCCCTACATTCCGAGGTGGCTCTGCTCCACTTCCAGCTGCATTCACATAGGAACAATCGTACTCAGCTCCAGATAAGGTCATGCTCAACTCGCGCACTGCGTCGGTTCCAAGCAATGATCGTCCCGTACGCGTCACATAAAATTCCAGCGGCGCGTATCGGTTCTTGAAAACCACTTGTCCAAAGAAACATCCCAGTACGGGGATGGGCTCTTGCAGATAATGCACTAAGGTTCTTGGTGGACGATGAAGCTTAATCTTACGTTTTCTGTTTACATGATTAAATGTTTGTTCGTTCAAAATCGAGACGTAAGATCCGGTATCAATAAGAAGCTTGAGAGGGGTGCCATTTACCTGGACATCTGCCAAGAACACGTTGCGGAGACCCGGGTCGCGTGCAAGGCGATCCGTAGACTGCACCGAGACCTCGTGCTGGTCAAACGTCACACTCGGCAGGACTTCCTGATGGACAGTTCCCACATGGGTCGATCCGTCTCGTCGATAAAAACGGCCGCTCTGGTAGCGTCCGGCAAGTTGTCCACGGCACCAGGGTTGTCCTCGACCCCGCACTGGAAATGATGCTTGCCGTTCATCGTTCATGAATGCTGCTGACTGTGCTTGACGACTGCGGCAAACCAGAGCAAAATGTCCCTGCTTCCCACACAGAAAGCACGTCGCGTTCCGTGCCGGACAGAACTCGCGGGCATGGTCGCGCCGGCCACAGAACCAGCACGCAGAGAGACAGCCTCCATCTTCTCTCTCCCTGACCCGCTGAGGAGGAGGCTCGCGGACTGCTGGCCGCCTTGCCCGCCCTTGAAAACGGGGAAGATGGCCGTCAGACGATGGTTGACCCCACGGCATCACGGGACCTCGCTGCGACGGGGTCATCCCGGTGGAAGGACACGGAGGGTGACCATATTGGTGATAGAGTTGGGCGGGGAACACGGAATCTCCGCCATCTTGATTCGCACGCCACTGAGCATACGCATGAATATCTTGGACCGCTGCCGGTTCCAAACCGCGGCTTCCGTCGTTAACAGGGAAAGACGACACCGCGCTCGTCTGGCGATGAAACGATTCAGTCGTTTTCGCAAGTTGTTCAAATTGTATTGCGAGCTGGAACGCTCTGTCCAGGGTGGGTACCTCGGCCCCGACGCATTCACGTAAAATGCGGTCCTGAACTCTCTTCGAATCCAACCCCTCCAAAAAGATTTCACACAGGCGTTCGTCTAACGTAGCGCCGTAGCTACAGAACGAGCCTTGATGACGTAATGCGGCGAGGTATTCGGAGACCGATTCGCCGGGACGTTGGACTCTAGCACGGAGTTTCTTTCTTTCCAGTGTTACGGACCCCGAGAACTCAAAGTGTTTTTCTAACTTCTCCAAAAATATTTCATACTCGTCACTGAGCTCAGTCGCCGGTGCATCGTCCAAGCGGAATGCGTCAACCACACGCTGGCCTTCCGTGCCGAGCAACGAAAACAGGAGTTGTTTTTTACGACGCGGTTCCATCTGTTCGAACCCCGAAGCGCCAAGAAAAGCGGTGAAGGCGCGCTTCCATGCCGGCCACGCAAGGGTGGGCGTGTCGGGAACAGGTAGAAAGACGGGTGGCGGCGGCACAACCGCCGTTCCAAAAGCGATATTTTGAGTCATGATGGTCAAATGTCAAAAGGAACCACGGAAATAGTCAAAGCACGCTGAGGGTCGAAGCCTACCGTTATAGAAATTACAAGATTGCAACCGACATGGTCGTTGACAATGCAAATCGAAGGAAAGACTTTGAAGAAGCGGGTGGTTGGCTTGAACTAAAACCAGACGTATGCGCAGCGATCGGGCGTGGAGATCATGCTAGGAGGGGACGGCAAAAGATCTAGGAAGGAAAAAGACGTTTACCTCGTCGCCTCCTCGTATCCCACCCTCGTCGCCATTGTAATATTCTGTGGGTCCGAGATCGCCGGCTCAGGACCAAAAACAGACACGACCAGCTCCGTCCGAATCCAAGCACGATCTCCTTTATCACGAGCTTATCGTGGTGTGTCACGCGGGCACGCCAGAGCGTGCAACATGGCGGCGCCGGCTTTTGGCGCCGCTTTGAGTTCATGTACTAACACCACTACAACATCGTTAGAAATACGGGCAAGAAACGCCCGCGTCCGAATTCTATGTTTTCGTCATTTCTGGTTCGCTTCTAACCTACGCAGGACTGCCTCAAGCTGCTACGGCGTGCTCCGCGTCGGAACTTTTTCTTCTGTCACCCGGCAACAAGCATCCCTGCCATATTGAAACCCCAACTCTCTGAACATCGTTAGAAATACGGGCAAGAAACGCCCGCGTCCGAATTCTATGTTTTCGTCATTTCTGGTTCGCTTCTAACCTACGCAGGACTGCCTCAAGCTGCTACGGCGTGCTCCGCGTCGGAACTTTTTCTTCTGTCACCCGGCAACAAGCATCCCTGCCATATTGAAACCCCAACTCTCTGAACATCGTTAGAAATACGGGCAAGAAACGCCCGCGTCCGAATTCTATGTTTTCGTCATTTCTGGTTCGCTTCTAACCTACGCAGGACTGCCTCAAGCTGCTACGGCGTGCTCCGCGTCGGAACTTTTTCTTCTGTCACCCGGCAACAAGCATCCCTGCCATATTGAAACCCCAACTCTCTGAACATCGTTAGAAATACGGGCAAGAAACGCCCGCGTCCGAATTCTATGTTTTCGTCATTTCTGGTTCGCTTCTAACCTACGCAGGACTGCCTCAAGCTGCTACGGCGTGCTCCGCGTCGGAACTTTTTCTTCTGTCACCCGGCAACAAGCATCCCTGCCATATTGAAACCCCAACTCTCTGAACATCGTTAGAAATACGGGCAAGAAACGCCCGCGTCCGAAGTCTATGTTTTCGTCATTTCTGGTTCGCTTCTAACCTACGCAGGACTGCCTCAAGCTGCTACGGCGTGCTCCGCGTCGGAACTTTTTCTTCTGTCACCCGGCAACAAGCATCCCTGCCATATTGAAACCCCAACTCTCTGAACATCGTTAGAAATACGGGCAAGAAACGCCCGCGTCCGAATTCTATGTTTTCGTCATTTCTGGTTCGCTTCTAACCTACGCAGGACTGCCTCAAGCTGCTACGGCGTGCTCCGCGTCGGAACTTTTTCTTCTGTCACCCGGCAACAAGCATCCCTGCCATATTGAAACCCCAACTCTCTGAACATCGTTAGAAATACGGGCAAGAAACGCCCGCGTCCGAATTCTATGTTTTCGTCATTTCTGGTTCGCTTCTAACCTACGCAGGACTGCCTCAAGCTGCTACGGCGTGCTCCGCGTCGGAACTTTTTCTTCTGTCACCCGGCAACAAGCATCCCTGCCATATTGAAACCCCAACTCTCTGAACATCGTTAGAAATACGGGCAAGAAACGCCCGCGTCCGAATTCTATGTTTTCGTCATTTCTGGTTCGCTTCTAACCTACGCAGGACTGCCTCAAGCTGCTACGGCGTGCTCCGCGTCGGAACTTTTTCTTCTGTCACCCGGCAACAAGCATCCCTGCCATATTGAAACCCCAACTCTCTGAACATCGTTAGAAATACGGGCAAGAAACGCCCGCGTCCGAATTCTATGTTTTCGTCATTTCTGGTTCGCTTCTAACCTACGCAGGACTGCCTCAAGCTGCTACGGCGTGCTCCGCGTCGGAACTTTTTCTTCTGTCACCCGGCAACAAGCATCCCTGCCATATTGAAACCCCAACTCTCTGAACATCGTTAGAAATACGGGCAAGAAACGCCCGCGTCCGAATTCTATGTTTTCGTCATTTCTGGTTCGCTTCTAACCTACGCAGGACTGCCTCAAGCTGCTACGGCGTGCTCCGCGTCGGAACTTTTTCTTCTGTCACCCGGCAACAAGCATCCCTGCCATATTGAAACCCCAACTCTCTGAACATCGTTAGAAATACGGGCAAGAAACGCCCGCGTCCGAATTCTATGTTTTCGTCATTTCTGGTTCGCTTCTAACCTACGCAGGACTGCCTCAAGCTGCTACGGCGTGCTCCGCGTCGGAACTTTTTCTTCTGTCACCCGGCAACAAGCATCCCTGCCATATTGAAACCCCAACTCTCTGAACATCGTTAGAAATACGGGCAAGAAACGCCCGCGTCCGAATTCTATGTTTTCGTCATTTCTGGTTCGCTTCTAACCTACGCAGGACTGCCTCAAGCTGCTACGGCGTGCTCCGCGTCGGAACTTTTTCTTCTGTCACCCGGCAACAAGCATCCCTGCCATATTGAAACCCCAACTCTCTGAACATCGTTAGAAATACGGGCAAGAAACGCCCGCGTCCGAATTCTATGTTTTCGTCATTTCTGGTTCGCTTCTAACCTACGCAGGACTGCCTCAAGCTGCTACGGCGTGCTCCGCGTCGGAACTTTTTCTTCTGTCACCCGGCAACAAGCATCCCTGCCATATTGAAACCCCAACTCTCTGAACATCGTTAGAAATACGGGCAAGAAACGCCCGCGTCCGAATTCTATGTTTTCGTCATTTCTGGTTCGCTTCTAACCTACGCAGGACTGCCTCAAGCTGCTACGGCGTGCTCCGCGTCGGAACTTTTTCTTCTGTCACCCGGCAACAAGCATCCCTGCCATATTGAAACCCCAACTCTCTGAACATCGTTAGAAATACGGGCAAGAAACGCCCGCGTCCGAATTCTATGTTTTCGTCATTTCTGCTTCGCTTCTAACCTTACGCAGGACTGCCTCAAGCTGCTACGGCGTGCTCCGCGTCGGAACTTTTTCTTCTGTCACCCGGCAACAAGCATCCCTGCCATATTGAAACCCCAACTCTCTGAACATCGTTAGAAATACGGGCAAGAAACGCCCGCGTCCGAATTCTATGTTTTCGTCATTTCTGGTTCGCTTCTAACCTACGCAGGACTGCCTCAAGCTGCTACGGCGTGCTCCGCGTCGGAACTTTTTCTTCTGTCACCCGGCAACAAGCATCCCTGCCATATTGAAACCCCAACTCTCTGAACATCGTTAGAAATACGGGCAAGAAACGCCCGCGTCCGAATTCTATGTTTTCGTCATTTCTGGTTCGCTTCTAACCTACGCAGGACTGCCTCAAGCTGCTACGGCGTGCTCCGCGTCGGAACTTTTTCTTCTGTCACCCGGCAACAAGCATCCCTGCCATATTGAAACCCCAACTCTCTGAACATCGTTAGAAATACGGGCAAGAAACGCCCGCGTCCGAAGTCTATGTTTTCGTCATTTCTGGTTCGCTTCTAACCTACGCAGGACTGCCTCAAGCTGCTACGGCGTGCTCCGCGTCGGAACTTTTTCTTCTGTCACCCGGCAACAAGCATCCCTGCCATATTGAAACCCCAACTCTCTGAACATCGTTAGAAATACGGGCAAGAAACGCCCGCGTCCGAATTCTATGTTTTCGTCATTTCTGGTTCGCTTCTAACCTACGCAGGACTGCCTCAAGCTGCTACGGCGTGCTCCGCGTCGGAACTTTTTCTTCTGTCACCCGGCAACAAGCATCCCTGCCATATTGAAACCCCAACTCTCTGAACATCGTTAGAAATACGGGCAAGAAACGCCCGCGTCCGAATTCTATGTTTTCGTCATTTCTGGTTCGCTCTAACTACGCAGGAATGTTGCACGCTCTGGCGTGCCCGCGTGACACACCACGATAAGCTCGTGATAAAGGAGATCGTGCTTGGATTCGGACGGGGCTGGTCGTGTCTGTTTTTGGTCCTGAGCCGGCGTTCTCGGACCCACAGAATATTACAATGGCGACGAGGATGGGATACGAGGAGGCGACGAGGTAAACGTCTTTTTCCTTCCTAGATCTTTTGCCGTCCCCTCCTAGCATGATCTCCACGCCCGATCGCTGCGCATACGTCCGGTTTTGAGTTCCATGCTGTAAGACCCGTGCAAGCTCAATATAATCGCCTTTCTCATTTGTACTTTCTAAATCGTGTAGTGGCATCTAGTCATATTTATTTCAAATTCAGCGCCTTGTTCTGATCACAGCTACCAAAGCGGTGCGTTAAATATTCATAGAAATAAACAGATGTTAATTAGTAGTTTTACAGTCAAACTCCACGCCGTGACACGAGTGTTCCTTGTGACGATTATTCCAGAGTGACGGCAATTCCTCTTACGAGATGCCCTGTCACAGATTGGCCTCCTTGACGAGTTCACCTATGACCAGTTGGCCTGTGGCGACCAGGCTTCTGACAAGTTCTCCTAGACCCGCAGAGAGGAAACCCCCTTTTGAACGGATTTCAGTAGGGGAACCTTCTATTGGCGACGTGAGCGATCGAAAGCGTCGCTGTGGTCGGCTCACCCCAATTGGCCGAATGCTGACTATGACGTCAGCAAAGGATGTCTCATCGACGGAAATAAGAGGAATGTAAGAACTTCAATTTTGACGGTGTTGGCAGCGTTGCTTTGAGAGCGCTATGATTTCAGGCTTCCACCTGCTCATTACAAACACCATCGAGCTTGTTGTTCACAAGGTAATGACGTCACGAATGGTAACCAAATGAGGGCGCCACCGAAACATCTCGCCGCTAATAGCGGGAAAAAGGTGACGTCTCGGACACACCGAGACGTCACAACCGGGTAAGAGGGGAATTCGTCCTTCGCCTCTTCTTTAATTGCTTTGGTGAGGGCTGTGGTGAGGGCCGTGACGTGCTTTGCGTCCGTCGCTCTAATAGGCTCCAAGAGACGGTAGCGTTCGCTTTTTGATAAGTTACGATGAAACGAAGTATAGCACTTTTTTGTAACGCAGGTTCCTGTAGCACATGTTCCAGTAAGACGCACCTCTAAAGCAAGAGCTTTGCACGAAACTTCACCAGCAGAAGAGGCCCATGAAGAAAGCGGGGAAGTGCTCGGTTTCGAAACTGGGTACCTCCGACTGTGAATCCGATGCTGAATTCACTGCGCCAGCAGCGCACGCAGGAAAAACGAGTCTGAAGTGTCGTCACAATCAACACCACCTACAGGGTGTTTCTAAACGCTATTCTGATAAAAACAAATATCGTATAAATAAAGAAATATTTATGCTTTAGTGGCATGAAATACGATCCCAGCCGAAATATTACGTCAAAGTGAAGCCACGTGCTCCACTAAAACCAATTTTAAAGACGCGGCGCCAGCTGCTCTTTAGCGGGATGCAAGCGGGTTAGCTTTTAGTCAAGGAACACTGGGGCAGCACTCTTGTGACGTCACGTCGCGGTGGAGCCAACGTTAGGTGGAGCTGCGGTTTATTGGTAGTACCCACTGATCTCTATTTTAGTAGGCTGGATCGCGGATCGGGAGCCCGTCGGTGTCGCCACCTGCGGCCATTGCTTGACACCAGGCAATACACGCAAGTCTATGGGATAAACGCACAAAAGAATACTGAAGCATGTACGCTGTGCTCGGAGGCGAGTATTTTATGGTGCGCTGCGATCCTTATGTCGGGTGTTTGGAGATCGAAACGGTATTTGTCAAACGTCCGGTCGCCGAATAAAAAAATCAAACGTGCCGGAGCACCTACGGCTGAGCTGGCAAGCTTGCTCTCGTAGTGGAGTAAACAAAGGAACTTGCCGTCAATAAGACCGTCCTTAGGGAAGCCCACAAGTTGATGAATGACAAAGAAGTTTCATCTCGACAGCGGCTTTCCGGGAGTGAGCGAATTCCGCGTAGCAAAGCCTTCGAGCTTGTCGTCTGCTAAACCCAACTCAACGAAACCGCCACCGACTCCGTGGTAACTCTAAGTAACTCTCGCCTCATTGAGCTTCACTACAGCGGAGTCACTCTCGACCACAAAATATTTATTTATAAGAGCTGCGAGGGCTGTCAGTTTTAATGTTTGTACGCAAGCTATTTGACGGGCTTATCGAAAAGCATCCAAAAAGTTTCAGTGCCGACAACAGCTTAGAAACAGGGGAAAACGTCACTTTTTTTCGTTCTTCCCATAGAGTCCCATGCATTGGCTGGTGTCAATCAATGGCTGGTGTCAATCAATGGATCCGAACCTGCTACGCTGGATAGAATCTTTTTTAACCAACCGGTCTCAATTTGTGCATGCCAATGGTACTAACTCTTCACTTTCTCCCGTAACATCTGGAGTTCCCCAGGGTTCTGTTTTAGGTCCGCTACTTTTCCTCATCTATATTAATGATATCTCTGAATGTATCTCCTCTAATATTAGTTTATTTGCTGATGTTTGTGTACTATATAGAGAAATAACACATAACTCCGACATCTCTGGTCTTCAATCTGATCTTAACTCTGTATCTAACTGGTGCGACAAGCGGTTGATGCAACTCAATCTTAATAAATGTAAATCCATGAGAGTTTCCCGCCATAAGAACATATGCTCGAATTACTACATTGACGACACTCCGCTGCAGTCTGTGTCCTCTTACAAATACTTAGGTGTTTGCATAACCTCTGATCTTTCCTGGGAAACTCACACTAACTACGTAACTAACAACGCCAATCGCATGCTTGGATATCTCAAACGAAATTTTTCACAGTCACCAGTGTCACTAAAACTCCTTTATATACAACTTTAGTACGTACTAAACTTGAATATGCCTGTTCTATCTGGGACCCCGGTCAGAACACTATCATTGCAACATTGGAATCAGTTCAAAATCGTGCAGCACGTTTCATACTCTATAATTACCATCGTACATCCAGTGTTACTTCAATGAAAAATAGCCTTGCTTTACCCACACTAATGAGCCGTAGACGCATTTTTCGCCTGACTTTATTTCATAAGATTTACCATAATAACCCTTTCATGCGCCGTGAACTTCTAACGCCACCTACTTATGTTTCATCCCGCGTAGATCACCAGTACAAAGTCGATATCCCCAATTACAAAACTAACACTTATTTTAACTCCTTTGTTCCTCGCACTAGCTCTGATTGGAATCGCCTTTCCGCTGACATAGCCTCCATAACCAGTATTATTGATTTTAAAAATGCCTTATTTGTTAGTTTTTGATTAACCATTTTCTAGTTGGTATTACTGTTATAACATTGTGGAAATATTTTAGAAGTGTATGAGCAAGTGTGCATTAATGACTGTATTATATTTCATGTATCATCAACTGTACCTTTGTCACCTATTCCCCCCCACTCCCCTCTGTAATGCCCTTCGGGGCCTTGAGGGTAAATAAATAAATAAATAAATAAATGGCCGCCGGTGGCGACACTCGGCCCCAGCTGCGGAGGCCGCGGTCCGCGATCCAGCCTACTACAATAGAGATCAGTGGTAGTACCGCAGCACCCTTATAACGTCACGTCATGGCCGTGCGGCTGGTGATCAGTGTTGCCATCCCTGTAGCAGATAGTTTTATTTCTGCTGTATATACGCCCGAACCCAAAATTTGAGCCGTGATATTTATAAAACTACATACAATATCGAACAAAAAGTATACCCTGTAATTCAGGGACTCTGCTCTAGCTGAAAACAATAGTAATTCCGAATTCAAAAATATTCACGGGAGTTGCCTTATAAATTTCATTAATAATGTTTTTGTTTTTTAACAAGCAAGCCAAAAGGAAGTTTTGATGGCCAAAGAAACCGAAATAAACCGTCTGTTTGACGCGCAAAGTCCACAGTCTAGTTGGTTTTTATATACTTATCTGAACTTAGTTAAAGAATAAAGATTTTAATACAAAACAAGATTATCTATTTATATACAAAAACATAGAAACCAAGGACTTCAATAGTAGAAACAGTGGAGTAGAGGTGGGCTGTCCGATTCGTCGTTAGCCGAGTGGTTTCAGCGGAGATGCCTGCCGCTGGTTTGGTCAAAGTCAACGTCCGCCGAAGTTGCTATCGACCTCTCAGGTACGGTCGCCACATGTCACAGTAAATGTCCCTGAACTTGGTCGTGATGCTCATGTGGTTATGGTTCAGGAGCACGTAATTCCGCCGACTGCCCGTGTACCGGGGCCAGCTCTGGTTTACGATGACAGGCAGGTCGCTGAAACCAACCATCGAACAGTGGACATAACCCGAAACAAAGAGGAGAATAAAGGCACATAAAGGGAAGGGAAAACACACAACGGCTCCGAACACCTGCTTTCAGTTACCGGTCGGTACGCAGTCCCTTTTGCACGGGTCACACTCAATCGCGACTGACCGGATCGAAGTTGGAAGAACAGGAGTCAAAGTTGCATAAAGGCTGAGACGGCAGAAAGTTAATCTGCCTTCAATAGAGCGTGTTGTCTCTGCTATACAAAAGAAATTTAGCCATTTCAAGGCCACTGCAAGACTGTGGTCTTTGGTGTGCATCAGGCGTAAAGGTTACACGACTGCATACCTGTAAGTTGCTTCATTCAGCTCTCAACTACAGGTTAAGAAGCAAGTTCCGCCTTGGGCGCGGCCTTTCTTCTTTTGAGAATGCTTCGTCGCAAACGTCGCAAATGCCGTACTCCTAGCCTTTCGCCGTGCATTGCAAGGCACGGCGATAGGATAGGAGTTCGTGCTAAAGCTTCTGCTGGGTTTTTAACCTGTCACCTAAGTGCCCTCGGCGCCTTGTACAGGCCACTTTGTTTCGGCAAGTGATATCACGAGGAGGGGCTGATGTTTTTCTTCGTAATCCGGTTGCCATTAATCATCGTTAGCAACCTCGTTTCCATGCCTCCTCTGTGTTTCGTCGGCCATGTTGTTTCACGGCGATGAGTGCAGTTAAGGCTAGACGTCGCCGAGGAAGTCTGGTCTTATTGGTGACGAAACAAAAATACGATTAGCGGAATCCTTAGCTTTATAGACCCTTTTTTGTTTTAAGTGCCGGAAGGAGGTCCTGCTCACAATTTACGTCCCCGCGAAATTTCGTAAAATGAGAGGACAAACTATCCCCACCATAGCACCGTTCTTTCTAACGTTCGTGAAATATTTAATGGTCAGTTCTCTGGTGGTTAGCTAAAAGACCGGTTAGATAGAGATATATTTTAGTTTTGTTACTCCTCTAAGACCATCCCGAGCTCATCTTATGTTGTGTAGCCCAACATAAAGACCTCGCTAACGCCGCATTCACACCGGCGATTCAACCGTATCCGCAACGCGGTTGTGAACGCGGTTGTTTAAGGATACACTACAAATTCACATGCATTTGATGATGAAACTGAGCGCATCCGCTTCCCGGTTGCGATTCGAACGTCAGTGCCAATGCAGCATGAATTCCTAACTTTGTCACTTCTGTAGAACTTCATCCTCTCAGGAATATTTGACATCAACAGGCTCGGGAGGCCTGCCGAAATGGAGCAACCGGAAGTCCCTTGGGAGCCAAGAGCCCGTTGTGTTTGTAAGCAGAAAAAAGGCCTATAAGATGGTTCTTGCTGTCCTTTTTCTTATTATTAATTTTGTAGACATCATTGAAGCTTTACCAGCTTGGCTCTGTCAGTTCAAAAAGTGTGTTGTGGTGCTCCCTACCTAAACTAGAGGTCCTGTAAGTCCCAGCACGCCAAAAAACAAAAATCTGCTCGAACAACGTGTGCTTTCTTGAGGTATCGAAGATTCGTATTATACGTCCATTTTTATTAACACCGCCGCGAAAACAAAATCTAATACTCTCATTACTGCCGACTCGTAATACGTTTGCCAGAGAATACATTGGGTGGCATTACATCGACACAGGTCTTAGGGTACGTTTATACTCCAACGTAACGTCGACGGGCATGGCATAGCGCAGCGCGCGCAGATACTGATTGGTCGCAGATATCGAGTTCCTGGTTGCCGGCCAATGAAAGGCGCGCGTTCTGCGCTACGCTGCGTTCACCGCGCTCAACGTCGGATTATAAACAGCCCTTTACCGTGATTTAACGCTGATCACGTGCTACCAAGAACTTAATGAGGGGAGCAAGTCGTCTGCTCCTTGCGCAGGGTTGCGGTGACGTCAGAACAACACCGAGCTGTGATTGGCTCTGATTAAAGGACAGTGGGTAGAGCTGCCTTGAGGTCTACCCACTATCCTTCAATCAGAGCCAATCAGAGCTCGGCGTCTTTCTGACGTCACCACGACCCCTGCAAAAGAAGCAGACGAACTTGCGCTCCGCATTACCATACTTAAATGAGTCACTTCTCTTGTAACCCGGCAAATCAGAACCACGGTAGTCACCACTTTTGAGGCGCTGCCTCAAGGTTACGAAGTATGTGCTTATGTGTGTGCGTACATGTGTGTGTGTTGTAACACAGAACGACAGAAATATAGGATGCCTCAGCATCAGCTTCTAACTTGCTGAATGCTGAATAAAGCATAAAGAACAAAGGCACCATCTCAATTCAAGACCACAAAGCACAAACAGATTGTCTTGGTTGTACAGAACATATAGCATCGAAAGAAAACAAAAACACAAGACACGCATTGCGGTTCAGTTTCAGACCCCTGCGAAAAGCGGTGGAGTAAAACTGACCCGTTCTTCCCGAACCTGGCCCATATGCCGGCCATTACTTCGAAGAAATCCTCTTCGTTCATGTTGTCCAGCCCCACTCCAAAAAGTACAGCGAGGTCGTCCATCTGTGTGGCACCGTCACCTGTGACAGAGAAGGACGAAGGGTCCATTGAAAAAGGATGTCCTGACGACCAACGAGACGCAGGATATGGCCAATTCCTATAATTGCTTCAAATGCCGCGTATCCCACCGGTTTTATTTTTCGATTTTTTTTTTTTTTTTTTTTTTAATAACTGATGTTGAAGTACATTTTGTTTCAACTAAAGTCAGAGCGCAGCCGACGTTACGAACCACGGAGCCAATGCGGAGCGCAAGCTTTTCTGCTTCTTGAGCAGGAGTTGCAGTGACGTCAGAACGAAGCCGAGCTCTTATTGGTTGATTGAAATAAGTAGTGGGTAGACCTCTAGGCATCTAGCATTGAGGTCTACCCACTATCCTTTCAATCCAAGCCAATCAAAGCTCGGCATCGTTCTGACGTCACTGCAACTCCTGCGCAAGAAGCAGACGACTTGCAGCCCGCATACAGCAGTGGCGAAAGCGGAACGTCATGGCCTTCGCCGTGTTTCTGCGCGTGCTTACTCGCCTGCTCATCAAATCGAGCACAGAGAGTGCACGGTGAGTTTCCGCTTTTCAGTGCAGATTGTTGGGCGACTTGATACCGGGTATTCAAAAACATGGTAGCGCTTGAGACGAGGAGAAAGGAAGAAGTTGGACAACGCTCGCTCTGTGTGTTGTCCAGTCTCCTCCTTTTGTCCTTGTCTCAAGCGCTACCATGTTGTTGCACTTTTGGTCTGTGTGCATGGGCTTCCGCGTCTTCTATAGGCATTGGAAGCGCTCGGACATGGGGCAAAATGGATGTATACTGCAGCAATTGGCTCTTCCAGTACTTTGTGGAAAGTCGACGCTTTAGATTTTTTAGGGTGTAGTACCTTTCCTATATAGCCCTTTTTACTTAAAGGGGCACTGAAGCGGACTTTGAGATCGTCCTTTTGTGGTGACAACTCAATCTAGACGCTCTAAGCATCCCATCAAACTCGAAACCACAGCCGTGCGTAGCTTATTTCCTCGTTAAAAGCGGGTTCAAAGATCACGACACGCCCTTTTTGGGAAGACTTTTTTTCCGAGTGAAGTGCTCGACGAGGGACGCTTGTCGGCGAGTTGCTAGCGGTGGCTTCGCCCGCGGAGAAAAAGAGGAGCGAATGTGTACCTATCAGACTCTCTTTGAAACGAGTTATAATAAAATGATTCGGAATCTGCGCGTAGGGTGGTCCACACATTGTAGTCCGCGAGAAAAAAGTCATGTTTTTCAATTGCCCTGAGATGAATAGGTGGTTTTCTAATATAGGACTTGGTATATATGGGAACTAACACGTTTTAAACAATATAAGATCAAAAACGACTTTTTTTCAAAAATGACTTCAGTGCCCCTAAGCGATTCTTCAATACGTCGTTCTTGTTGCTGACAAATTTCAGCATGGTGGGTGACTCCGCCGAAAACTGAACTCAAGAACCACAATCGAGTACGTATTCGGGTCACATACTCCCTCGCTCACTCCTTTTTTTTTTTTTTCTTTTTCTTTCGCCCAAGTTATTATGGCTCCCTTGCCGGTGTCCTTTTCGTCGCCGTCAAGCATGACTGCTCAAGCATTATCTCATCTTAAAACAAAGACTGGTAGTTGTGAAAATTGACTATCAGTCTTTTTTCCATAAGCAACTTTTGCCACTGGAGCAGTCGATCACAACTCAAAGGGCATCTTGGGCGAATACTGCTTCCGCGCATTCAAAAGTAAAGGCGGTGGTTCATCAGAAGAACTCTGGCAGACTTTCGAGCAGGAATCATGGCCAAGAGTGCGAGACATTTCCATTTAGCATCATTGTGAGACCCCACGTGATGCCTAAACGGTAACCGTGTCAAAAACGTCCCCTATATAGCATCAATCCAATGACCATGAGCATTATGTTGTTTGTCCTCGGTGCTTCGGTGTAGGCGGGCATGGTACCTTAAAGGGATACTTCAACGAAATTTGAAATATTCCCGTCGTGTTCAAGAATAGGTTGAATATGATCCACAATATCCGTAAATGACCTTCGCACGTTTGTATTTTGATCCTGGTGGCTGTATTTTTCGTTATAAACAGCCCACTCTGGGAAGCGCTTGGAGAAGGCCCAGCTTAGAGCACGTGACATCCAACGCAATCGTGACGTAGGTCGTCTCGAGACGAGCAAAGCTACGGCGAGGCTGACGCCGAGAGGATGGCCTAGTCGTTCCAGCCACCGAAGCGGCTGCTTTTGTACGAATTTTGAGTTACGGGTTAATCTTCTATAATCTTGTAGGGGGACAATAGCGACTTCTGCGACACACAAAAGGGATTCTCGGGAAGAGGGGAGTTCCTCCTTCCCCCCTTCTCTCGTCGTGGCCGGAGGCGAGACAACCTCCGTCACTAGCTGTCAAGGTTCCTAGACGAGCATTACAAACGAGGCGTTAGCGACATCCACCAGGTGCTCTTTGCTAATCGTTTAATTCGTCTTAAAATTCCTTTTCGAGACTTTTTTAACAAGATATTGGTATGTTCCATGTGATACTGCTCTTTTGAACAGATATAGACCAAAAAATGAGCGCCGAAATTTCGTTGTAGTATCCCTTTAATAGGGGCAAATACTGGGGTCACTACGAAATGTTTTTTTTTTTTTTTTAGCTTTGGCATGCACGTGTCACGATGTTAGAGTCCTCTGTAATATTAGATATATTTGAAAGAGTGAGCAAAAATTTAAGTTTATAAGTGCGGTTCATAGGGCCCATAGCAAACAAATATATCGGGGCTAGAAAAAAATATATATATACGTTCCTATGTTTCTAATCAGCATTATTAGAACTGTTACATTACCGTCTATAATTATTCTGGTGAACGCTGCAATTCGTACAGGTTTCAGCTGAAGTCAATTCTTTTTTTTTTTTTTTTCAGAGGTTTCCGGAGAACTTTCGAGAAAGGGCACAAAGCGCGAATGTCCCACAACGTTGGGGATGAGTACGTTACGTGAAACTTCCCTAGACACCAACTCAAATCTATGATATCACGCCGATGCGGTGGGCTACTGTCGGCAATCTGTTTTCTGCGCACGTACAGTGCACATTCCCGGTGTGGACAAACCCGTGCTTGTTTAGGGGGTAGGTGTACACTCTCGTAAGCAGTAGCGACACGTTTCACCGACCTACGAGATTTCCCGTGGGAAGCAGCGTCGTGGACGGCTTGTACCGGAACAGAAAGTAGTAGACGTCGTTGCCCGCCGCCGAGTAGATGTCGGCGTACAGCTGCATGGGGCACACGAACAGCATGTCTCCCAGAAGGTCGGCAGCCAGCCGGAAAAACGTCACGTGTCCGGCTGCGTGCCTGAGCTCCTCGTAGTACCGCCTGGACGTAGTGTAAGGACGCGGTCGCACTGCCAATACATCGCACAAAGAGGTGTTTCTTCCCTACATGACCGTGTCTTGTCGCATTGGTCACACAAACTCTGTTTGCAGACATGTTCCAAGCCCTCATGCGTATGACGCTAACATGCTTCGAAAATGCTTGGGGCATGTCCGCAGACAATTCTGTCATCGTGCCTGCAGCGTGTCTGCTTTTGTATGATGTAGGTATGGGCTTGCGATTGCGGCTTTAGGGGCTGTCATCCGGACATGGGTAGGACTTTTCACAGAAAGCTTCTAGAGGCTTTCTGATGACCAATCTCGCAGCGTTTGGACAAATCCGAGTTGTGAAATATTTAACCGAGAGTGTTTGTTCATTTCTTGGTTCGAATTTGTCAAAATACGGATGAGCTTTTTTTTTTTTTAAATAAAAAGACGTTCCGCAAATTGGTTTTTGGTAGAGAGATGTACGATTCGCCATTCCTGTGCATGCGTGATGCAGATCTAATCAAGAAAATGCAATATACTGCGCTATTTTCGTTTTATTTTCATTTTATTCAGTCCTACGGTATCCCACCGGCACGTTAGGTAATGTGCGTTTCCAGAAATAGCGCGTTATTTTCCGTAAAGAATACGCTACATCAGCAAACGTAATAAAGTTTCAAACCTCGTAAATCGATTTACGAAGCCTACTGACGTTTGCGAATTCAGTTGCAAAAATTATAAAAGCTGTTCCTATTTGAGAACAAACAATTTCTCGATGGCACCATCCCATCTCTTTGATGATAAAAAATTCACCAGCTGTTAGAAAACAAAAAAGCCCTTTAGGATTTTTATAATCCCTACACCTCTGGAAACAAAATAAGCGTTCTCATACGTTCTTTTTTTCGGTAAAATTTATTCCAAAAGAACAAAGACTGTTGTTCTTTGAACTACGTTAGCGGGTTAGAGTTAAATTGAGCATGTGGCCGAGGACTGCATGCCCTGCGGCCACATGCTCCATCCGTGCTTCCAAGTAACGTACCACGCGCCCGCTAGCGACTGAAATATGACAAGAACGCCAAACTAAAACTTCAATCATACAAACAAACCGACATTTATTCCTCCATCTGCCGTTGTTATTAAATATCAACAATTGCCGGACGTTACCGTATGATCGTAGTCAGGTTGGACACCCTGTAGCCCTGCAGGTAGGTCAAGAGCCTAGCTTCGATGTCCCCGAGACTGTCCGTGCTCAGTTCCTTCTCGGTCAGGTTGCGAAACTCGTGGGCCACGAGCAGGTCGCCTTCGTTCTGGACGTTCCCGACGAGCACCGTGCCCGCCGTGTCTCCGGACGCCCTCACCAGGCCACTGAACTTGTCCGGCAGGTAGGCGTCCCCGTAGACCGGGTAGAACTTTCCTTCTAGAGCGTCCCGAAGCCTTCCGGTCGGAGTGCGGTGGATGCACTGCACCAGAGACACCGGGTCCACGTCCTGGCGCTGCCCCAGGTCGGGGCAGTGGAGGCCCGTGGCCGTTCCCTCGATGGGATCCCCGCGCTCCTCCGGGAACGGCATGAGCGGCGAGCCGCTGTGCAGGATGGCGCGGCGCGTGAAGCCTCGGGTCATGGGCGACAGGAGGTTGTAGCCCGCTGTGGTGCCGCCGGTGCCCTGGCCCAGGAGCACGACGTTGTGCGGGTTGCCGCCGAAGCTGAGGATGTTGTCGCGCACCCAGCGCAGCATCATGGCCTACGAGCGCGCACGGGGAGACGTAACGAGACCTTGTCGTACGTGTTGCGCAGCCCAAAGAACAATTTCCCCAGAGAACAATGGCGTCGCTCTATAAATTCCAGGAAATCTGGAGCCTCTGCTCTCCCACAAAGCACTTCAGAGAAACAACCTCTATAATATGCGGAGGAAGCCTGGCGTATGCCGAGACTTCACATATGCTTAGACATAAAAAAGAAAAACAATCTGCGCTCTGAGCATGACGTTTCACCATGCCCAGTGCAAAAGCGCAGATTGAATTTCTCATGGCGAATTTCATATTTATTTATCTGTGTCCTAATCGCAGCAAGTACAAACAATCGACAAACACTTGAAGAGCAAACAAACTATGCCTCGAAATTGGCCTGGGAGCATTTTGTTCGGGTTTGCGCTGGGGACCATTCTATCCGGGCTATTTTGTCCGGGACCTTATTGTCCGGAACCATATTATCCGGATCCCGTTATAAAGATATATTTCTGAAAACGCATATTATGTTCACATGTCTTGATCTAATGGTTCGATGTCGACCGTTTTGCGGGCCGTGGTGTCCCTGATACATCGGTTTCAACGCAGCTTGACCAAGTCCCCTGGCCAAATGAGGCGCTACAGATCCAAACAAAATTGTACAAATAAACATAGATATGAAATACAGTGAAGTGTCGTTAATGTAATTACCTCCATCACCCCCCCCCCGCCCCCCCCCCCCCCCCCGCCCCCCAAAAAAAAATAAAAAAAGAGTTGGACGAGCGTGTGACGTATATACTAATATAATGAGGGCTAAACAAAAAGGAGAGACGAGGACTGACGAAAGTCCCTTCATAAAATTCACGCTTACAAGTATCGCCAACCACTGTTATGGAAACGCGCAAGACACGTGCCACGAGCGGGTGCTCCGCCGCCATTCGCTTCTAAGGGTTGGTAATTTCAGCGCTCTACTGCAATTTGCTTCCAAGGGCCGCTCAAAACACGGACCTCGTGCACTGGCGAATTTGATGCTACTTGCAAGACAAACGCAGACACATCGAGGAGCTTTAGCGTATTGCCCATTGGAGTAGCAGCTAGACCAGATGGCGCGAACTTTTGACTTTTGAGAAGGATTTATTTAGTATACCATGGCCATGACCAGCAGTACAACCAGAAGTTTAGGTTCTATTTGTGACGGGCTGAAAAATAATTCAACCAATTAATTAATCGCCGGCTAAACTCTTATCCGATTACTCGGTAAAGTGGGCCCTTTTTATGGGTTGGTCAAAGGCACCATCCTCGTCGCTGTCAAAACTCAAGGTAAAACATTCATCCTTGGCGAGAATTTTGCTTTTTCGGGACTCCGTGCTTTAAAAGTATGCAACTAGTAGTATAAGAACTTTTATTATAATTAAGAAAAACATTTAGTGACGTATAATGGCTCGTTCGCACACTTCGTGTGATGTATCAGCGGCGGCTTTAGGTTCGTTACCTGGTCCAGGAGGCCCATGTTACCGGGCGACTTCTGCTGCTCGCTCCTCATGAAGCCGAACGCGCCGAGCCGGTAGTTCGGCACAACCACCACCGCCCGGGCCTTCTCGGCAAATCGGCTGGCGTCGGCGAAGGAGTAGCTGTTGCTGCCGTGCCCAAAGTCCCAGCCGAGAAGGAGGACGAACACGGGGTTGAGCACGCCGCCCCGCGTCCCGGCCACATCTTCGCTCCTCTGGGGCGCGTAGATGTTCAGGTGGAGGCAGTCCTCGGACGCGTTGCCGGCCTCGATGAGCGTTCGGTCGAAGGCGAAGTAGGAGCCCTGCACGCACGGATACCGCATGTTCCGGGCGTCCAGGATCCGACTGGACGGCGGCATGGGCTCGGGCTTGCGGAACCGCAGGTGTCCCACGGGAGGCTTGGCGTACGGGATGCCGTAGAATACGTTCAGTTTGAGGACAGGCGAAGTGCGGCCCTGAACTTGGCCGATGTCCAGGGTCACTTCCGGTTCCTTGTACACCTCCACGAAGACAATGAAGAATACGTACATGAAGAAGACGGCGAAGGCGGTCGCTAACATGCCGTGCCACCATCTGTAAAGAAATGCGATTTTTCTAGATGGTTTTGTCGAGAGGCAGCTGATGCAGGGTAAGGCGGGGCAAAAATGAGACATAGGGCAAAATTATACATGTTTGTGTTTAGCGCCCTCTGTATTGGAAACTTGCAATATGATTACTTGGATAATTTGCCGACATGTGCCGCCACTTGTCTGCTTTACTTGATAAAAAAATCTGCTACAATTGGTCTAAACACGCCAACGAAAACAAATACTGTATATCCCCAGCCATTGTTCGTATGTATGCATGGTATTCGGGCCACTTCCGGCCGCCATGACAGGGAGTCGAGAACACTTCTAGTTCAGGTTTTGTTGGCATGCTTTTAAAGGGCAACATCACCGCAATGTTGCGTGATTCCGTGTGTTCCTCATTTAAACCGGTCGCTTGTTATTTTTCCGCACCCACAGGCTTCCTGAAGTGCTGTAATGCTTTGCAATTGACTGGGCAACTTTGCTGTGGCAGATAACCGCGAAATTAAAGATGCAGCGGGCCACGGCCGTGAAACGCGAAGTCTCCGTCCCGCGCGCGACGATTTCACGCTCAGCACTAGGATCGCTTAATTTTGAAATCAAAGATGCACACATCAGACTCTTCCGCACAGCGAAGATAATTAATCGAACGAATCGCACTTGAGTTCTTACGTAAATAAAGACTGATTGAAAGATTAATTAATATTCGCCCAAATATAACTTTTCTATTTTAACCTGAACGCAGGTTCATAACGCAGACCAACTTGGTACTGCATAAAATATTTAATACATAATATAATAATTTCATCATTTTCTTTTAAATCTCAGGGCAGAATTACTTGCTGACTATAATTTTCGTGTGCGTGCGAGCTTGAAACAGACGGTTTATGCGTGTGTCTTGAACAAACTCCAGCAAAAACTCATAAACAAACTAAAAGAAGAAAAAAAAACATGAATTTTGAGAGTTTGTGTCAGCGGAGGACTTCAGATTGAGAAGGATCTTTTCGCATGGAACCGAATCTGGGGTTCGGTTCCACGTCAATTTCGAAGTTCGAGAACCAGATTGTTTTTCTTTCCGGCATATAATCAAGCGTCTGTTCATGACACGATCAAGGCAAGACGTGAAACAGAAACCACTGGTACCATACTTTCGATTTTATTACCCGCCCACATCTTCAAACACAACAGCGCTTGTGTGTCTGCCCGAACAAAGCAGTTCGAACGAATTCGATAAGTCCCCAGGAGAGTCGCGTGATCGTAACGAGCCGGACGCGAAACTAGTTTTCTAACCTTATCGCCTGGGTTCTAGAATCTAAAATAGCCTTTTGACGTCCGCATCTGCACTTGCACCCAAGTGAATATTGTACAGGGGATCGCCGCGGTAGGTCGACGTTGTCACAATCACGATATCTCCACTCGTCGTCGAAAACACGCCGCTTGATTTTTTTTTTTTTTTTTTTTTGGTGTGGGGGGGGGGGGGGGGGGGGAGCGAGCGGCGCAATTGTACTACACACTGAGATGGCTTTGTCCCAATCACGATACCTCTACACGACGTCGAAAACGCACCGCTCGCTTTTTTTCCGGGCACGATGGAGGACGAGTGGCACCATCTTTCGCACCCTCCCTCAACTACGTCCGACAGGCGTAGCGTATAGTTTCGCTTTGGCTAGCTAGAACACTCGCGGCGACGCCGCGCAGTTCATAGAGCGGTGCTGTCCTCACACACGCTCTCCCGTGCACGAAAACACGAAACAAGTATACGTGCCTCGGTTGATTCGTGGGCGTATAACTTCGTTGAATGTCTCACACAAGTTTCCATTGGGCCGTCACGTAGCGCCACGTAGCTTTCGCCACTGAGGTCAGATAATGCAAGATGATCGAGGTGCTTTTTCTTGGCGCCGGATGGTTCAGAAAACACACACCGATCTATCTGATATACGTCCGGTTTTCGATATACTTTTTCCGACTTTCCGCCGAGGAAAACTTAATAAAGAGGCGCTGCTCTTTCTTAGTCAATGAAACATACACAACAAGCTGGTCAACCGGAAGTTATTTTGGCCACAGGAATTTCCGCCAGTACTTCTTTATGTTTACCTTGTAATGCAATGTATACAATAAAGTTGTTCAAATAAGAGCATATTCAAAAGCAAAATGCACCAGTATCGCAATCAACAGGCGTAAAACTCGTAAAACTGCGTAAAACGCGTAAAAGGCGTAAAATGATTTTTAGCGGGTTGAATGTTTCTTCCTAAGTTTAACTTTTTTCTTTTTTTTATGGCAACGATTGTTTGGCCATACAAAAGAAAAAACAGTCAGGGCTTAATCGCGCAAAAATGGCATAAAGAAAGCACTTCAAAGTGCGCATCAGCAACGTCAGTCTATTCGCGCTGCAGCAAAAGCTTATCTAAGGACGTACTTCAAAGGCGTGCAAGAAAACTCAACGAATGAAAAGAGCCTTTATAAAAGTCAGTTGCCATACAATCATAAATTTCCTCCCGACCAGCAAAAAAAAAAAAATCTCGTCGATTATTTTGTGTGAATGTTGAAGTAGCTTTCTGGGCTCACGTACAATGATGTGCAGAGGATAGTTTACATTTACTTTGAAAAAATTAAAACAAAGGAGGGAGTTTATTCAGAGTGAAGGTAGATTGTCTGCACACTCTTTCTTCACTGAATAAGCCGGTAAAGCAGAAGCGTTTGGTAAGCCGCGCGACGAGCGCCAAATGTGACTGGCAGTGCCTGATGTACCAAACACTATTAAGCAAGACAGCTCCCGTTTAGTGTATATTCATTGCACGGCGCGAAGAGTGGGTTAACGAAGATCGCGCAGGGGCATGAGTATATTTCAACTGTTCCAGACGCAAAACCTAAACTTCCTTCTTTTTTTTTATTTTTGTCCTTTTTTAACAGAGTGTCTAATTTTGCCCCACGTGTATCGTTTTGTCCCAAGGGTCGGGGCAAAATAAGACACTTGTGGTTGTTTATTATTAATTAACATTTTGTAGTTCGTTCCACTAACTCAAGTCTCGTCATTTTTACTAACCACAATGCCAGGGCGCCAAGGAAGGTTTCTGTACAGTTTTCTATCGATTGGCCGTGTGGCATTGAAGGTATTGAAATAAATAAATAAATAAAAGAAATAGCATCGATTTGCAAATATTTGTCTCATTTTGCCCCTGCTTACCCTACATGGCAACTGATGTGGGCATACTCGCGACTCCATCAAAACGGACGCCACCAACCGGGAAAACCGGGAACCAGTCGGACCAGGTCGCTGCGCGCCCCTCCGCGTCTCTGGTAGCTTTCGCGGCGGACGTGTGTTGTCGGCGCGGTGGCGATGTAATTTGACGAAGGTCCGAAAATTTCTTAAGTTTGCCTGAGTGTTCATTAGTGTGGTGAAGCCTCAGTAGATTGTTTCCCTCCATCACGTGTTTGAAAGCCCGTTTACTCCACAACACACGGTCGTGTGCTTTCGATTTCTTGGATAGGGAGGAATCACGGAAAAACGTTTTGATTTCTTGTCTGTCTTGAATCCCACTCAAAGTGACAACTACTTGATAACTGATAAGTACAGTGGACCGAGGACGACAGGCGAGGTGTTTCACTGGAGGGAACACCAATGTTGCAGTCAAGTGAATGGGAAGGTTTGATAGCTGCTTTTCTTGAGTTTGGTTGTGTTCGATTAGCTTCAAGTTTGAGCCACCCACGCCGGTCGGTGCGTTGGCTATTCATCTTGGCTGCTTTTCGCCGAAAAAGCCTCTGGACCACACCGAAGGAGATGGGCTGATTTCGCAATTACTTGATTCCGGAAAACCTGCTCGCTGCATACGATTAATAAGGGAAACTGTCTGCTTTCAAAAGGTGGGGGACGCGTCTCGCAAAGTTAGAAGCTGTCACGGCATTATGATCTATCGCGCCTCCAATATTTATATTATACCCCCGTCCAAGTTAGCAGCAATATACGTCTACATTGCTCCGGTTGACCGGCCACAAAAAAAAAAAAAAAAATTCAGTTTCTCCGTTCAGAATTCAAAGTCAAGTTCAATGCAGAGAGTTTCTGCGTGAATCTCCGATGAAGACTCTCAGTTTGTCCGCATTCGTCTCCGTGCTACCGGCTAGAACCATTTGGCTGTTTTTAAGTAGTATCTCTCTGTCTGTCAAATATACTTTCATTCAGCAGTTCACTTAATAGCTAGTCAACTAAGCTCATATTTCAACCCGAAGGATATACTAATATCGATTTAGTGGGACATAGTACGTAATATAATTCATAACCCGCTCGTCAAAATTACTTTTCGATTGCTACTAAAACCTGAATTGAAATACGAGTATCAGCTGCTTAGTGGCGCGCCAGCGGGTTAACATGCTGCTTGGCTCAAGAAACGCTTGCTTAATTTTCGTAATTTTCCTGCAACCTGTGTTGTTGACCTGAGCAGACGACTGGAGCTGTTTCTTAAACGCGGATTCGCACAAAAGCTCGATTTCGCGGACAGATAAGTCACATGGTCGAGGCATGCGAGTTAGCTGAAAATTACTCTCGGTGGAACAATTCTGTAGTCATCGTCGCTTTCCTTAGCTGATCAAAACTGATTAGAGTCTATTACCGTCTCTCCGGAGCCCATAGTTTCGGTTTTGAACGAAATCTCCGAAACGAAAGCTTGACATGAAACGAACAAAGACACCGGGAAAACAAAACTATGCTCTGCAAGTTTAGGTGCACCGGCTACACTTAACCGTCGCAGTTCAAATACCTATGAAAGTGGGCATTAAACAAAAGAAAATCTGTGAAATTGAATGCGCCACCCGTTCAGGCGGCCCGGCCAAGCCGACGCGACCTGAACCCAGCCGCCATGTTTGTTTGGCGGTGGCGCCCCCTATACACGAACTCATCTCTGTGACGTCACGGCGCGGTGGTGGCGCGTCGGTCGCACTTCCGGTCTGGGGCTGTGGGCAGAAGTCCCCATGCCAGACGTGTATTCCTGCGTTGTTTTGAAAGGAACCAGACAAAAACCTGCCTTCTCGTCAAAACGCCGCGACTGGGGCCGTACCAAAAGTGTCGAGAAAGGTTTGAAGGTCAGTTTTCACGTGCTCGGTTCGTCCGAGAATCTGGATATGTGCCGTGAAAAGGGAAAAGCAGACGCCGTCGGACAACGATTGCTTGAGCGGGAAGCACTTTGCGTTGAAGTCACGGATACTTGTGGTCATCAGATTTATTTGTTTTGTTCTAACATGAACGCCAGAAAACTGTCAAGTTGTGCGGACCACCTGCGGACTACGTTCAGTGCGTCTTCAAGTTCAAACGGCCGCCTGATTGTTCGAATTGTCGTCTGCTCTTTCAAACGTTTCTGCTTGTCGTCTGCTCTCTTAGACGACGCCGGTTCTAGACCAAATGTTAGCCCGGTATTTGCGATAAGAAGTGAGTGCAGGCCTCGAAAGAGTTAAATTTGAAGGTTGGTAAGCACGCTCGATGTAAACAGTAGATACAAGGAGATGTTGGTCATTGTTACCAGTGACCAACACCGACTTGTTATGCCTAATTCAGTTGGTCCGATTCTGCTTGCGATTTTCAGTATCGTCGTCGACCATCTCAGCTACGGTTCACGCTTTTGCAGCCCGAGCGGCGTCGCGACTGAAAATTCCGAGCGAAATCTCATCATGCGAGTCAGGCTTTAGCGTACAATCTGCGGCGTCCACGCGGAATGAATCGCCACATGTCACATTATTCACGCGAAGTTTTGCGGTGTAACGAGCCTCGGTAATTTCGCTGACGTCGCTCAAGATAGTCAGACATCGCCAGGCAGACGTAGAACCAACAATTCGAACGCGAAAAAGGGCAGGGGGACTCACACCGACGCTGACAACATCGCATTTCAATGGTTTGTTTATGGGCGACGGCGAGCTTTTTGCCCACACCCCCATCGCGCATGCGCGGCGCCGGTGGCGTCCGCTAGGGGTGCTCCGGACGCTCCGGTTTGTTTGTAAACATGAGTTGGTGTATAGGTCGCTGGAGTCGCGATGAACATTTGTGTCCCATCGTGGGATGCGTATGACACGAGCGCCACTCCAGCACGCAAAACAGTAATTGCATTACCAAGGTAATGCAATTATACACGAACTCAACTCTCCGACGTCACGCCGCGGTGGTGGCGCGTCGATCGCACTTCCGGTCTGGGGTGGTGGGCAGAAGTCGCCGTGCGAGACATGCATTCCTGTGTTCTCTCGGAAGAAACCAGACAAAAAACCTGCCTTCTCGTCAAAATACTGCGACGGGGCTGTACCAAGAGAGCCTGGAAAGGTTTGAAGATCAGTTTTCATGTGCTTCTGCCTCCTCCGTTCGTCCGAGAACGTGGATAGTTGCCGTGAAAAGGGCAAAGCAGACGCTTTTGAACTACGATTGCTTGTGCGGGCAACACTTCGTGGTCGCCAGATGTATTTGTTTTGTTCCAACACGAACGAGAGAAAATCGCCAAGTTGACACGGCCGCCTGATCGTTCGAACTTCCGTCTGCTCTTTCAAACTTGTCTGCTTTTTGTCGTCTGCTCGTTCAAACAAAAGCGGCCCATAGACCAAACTTTGACCCGGTGATTGCAATAAGAAGTAATTGCAGGCCTCAAAAGACTTAAGTAAGCTCGGTGTAAACAGTAGATACAAGATGTTGATCATTGGTACCAGTGGCCATCACCGACTTGTAACGCTTGGTCTGTTCCCGCTTCCGATTTTCAGTATCGACGTCGATCATCGCCGCTATCTTCTACACTTTTGCAGCACGAGCGACGTCGCCACCGAAAATAGCTAGAAGAATCTCATCATGGTTTTGACGTCCATTCTGCGGCGTTCATGCGAATGAATTGCCGCACGTCAAATTATTTACGCAAAGTTTAGCGGCGTAACGAGCCTTGATAATTTCGCTCAGGCAATTGAAGTGGTAACACATTGCTATGAGGATGTAAAATCGACAATTCCAACGCGAAAAAGAGTACGCATACTCACACAGACGCCGACAACGTGACATTCCAATGGTTTGTTGACGCGGGACGCGGTGCTTGCCCGCACCATTGCGCATGCGTTCAAACTGTCGTCTGCTCTTTCAAACTTGTCTGCTTTTTGTCGTCAGCTCGTTCAAACGACAGTGGCCCGTAAACCAAACATTGACCCGGTAATTGAGATAAGAAGTAAGTGCAGGCCTCAAAACACTTTTGAAGGTTGGTTGGGGTAAGTAGGCTAAGTGTAAACAGTAGATACAAGAAGATGTTGATCATTGTTACCAGTGGCCGTCACCGACTTGTAATGCCCAATTCTACTCTGCGGTTTTCAGTATCAATGTCCACCATCTCAGCTACGGTCCAAACTCTTGCAGCCCGAGCGACGTCGCGACTGAAGATAGCGAGCAGAATCTCATCGTGGGAGTCAGGCTTTAGCGCCCATTCTGCGGCGTCCACGTGAAATGAATCGCCGCACGTCACATTATTCACGCAAAGTTTTGCCTCGTTAATTTTGCTGAAGCCGGTCAAGTAGTAAGACATTGTTAGGAGGACGTAGAATGAACAATTCCAACGCGAAAAAGAGCACGGGGGCTCCCACCGACGCCGACAACAACGCAATTCAATGGTTTGTTTATGGGCGACGGCGGGCTTCTTGCCCACCATCCACCGCGCATGCGCGGCGCCGGTGGCGTCCGCTAGGGGCGCTCCGGTTTGTTTGTAAACATGAGTTGGTGTATACTAGGGTGATCAGACATCCCGTTTTAGCTGCGACAGTCCTATTTGAGAGGTTCATTTCTGCCGTTCCGTCTTTTTGGTCTAACGAAGCCTCCTGTCCCGCTTTCGTGGGAACATGCATAGTAGTTGCGAAATCAGTACTAAGTGAATGGATGCAAAGTGAAAGAATGTTTACTTGTTACAAACATAATGTTATAAAAATAAACGTATCATGAAACATACTGTAGTTGGATCTGCTAATACATTTTGTTCCAAGAAACGTGTGTGCGGGAGACTCTTCTATATTACTGAATTTAACGTGCTTCAATTGGCAACATTTCTTCATTTAAAAAAAAATGAGGAAGGAAAAGACTTTAGGAAAATGTGAGTGTTTAGGCTTATGTCAAGCAGAGCTTTACTTTTATTTATTTATTTTCTCTCTCTGTCTCCCTTTCCTTTTACGTCCCATTTTTTACTCCGGGGAATATGGTCTCCCTCACAATTACCTTTTGGGTAAAGTATTAGCTCATGGTAATGCATTACGTGGAAGAGTGAGTTTTTCTTTGGTAAATTTGTGATGTCGGGTTGAAGTGATTTTAACAAGCCCCACTGCTGTCTTGGCGGTGGTCGCTTGCAAGAATCACGGCAGGCGGAGGGTACCAAAGACTGGGCGATTAATAAGGCGAAAGCCTTACATGTCTCATCGTTCAGTCGACCTTCAAAGTCCTTGAGCGAAAACATGTCGACGGCACGAAAAGTACGAAAACACGTCGGCGACACGAAAGGTACGAAAACACTTCGGCGTCTCTCCGCTAGATTGAGCGGGAAAATAGACGTCACGTGACCTCAACAGTGGTCGCTGTTCCCAATTTCTTACCTCAACAGCAATTCGATTCCTCGCTAAATTTAGTGGGCAAATCAACGTCACGTGCGGAGGAAGAGGAGCGGAAGTTACGGAGGAGAAGGAGGAGGGGAGAGGAGAAGGAGGGAGAAAGGGAGAGGAGGGGAGGAGGAGGAGGAAAGAAGGGGAGGACGAGGAGGAGGGTAGGAGGACGGGAGGAGGAGAGGGTAGGAAGGAGGACCCGTACCCCGTACCCCCTCCTCCTCCTCCTCAAGAGCTGCGATCTAATTCTGCGTTACAGAGATTAGTAAACGTTTTTAACTTTTTTTATTCACGGGTTTGCGGAATTTTCGTGGCACCGAAGCAGCTGACTCGCGCCGTTGCACGACGCCGTACTCCCGTGTAATCGTCAGCTTGCACGAACAGCGCGTCCGTCGCAGTGGTTCCTCGCGCTTACCGCCCTTTTCATTCAGACACCGAGGTTTCAAAAGGATGGCTTCCCGCTACGCGAACAGACGATTTTGGGCCACAAGTACACCGTTTTTTATTCGTAACGTGTTCCGGAGCGTGCATATGAAAACAACGTAAGCATGGGTTCGGGTCTGAAGAAGGCTCGCCTGAACCTATACGCTTTGCCGACCATCTTTGAAGGTAAGAAGGCAATTCAGCGCATTAAAAGGCGCACTCAAAGAGGAGACGAAACTAGGTAGGAATTATAGGTCGACTGTCCTAGACAAAAGCTATTATTTGTTGTGTGCAGTGTACTAAAACAGCCACGATCATGTAGCCAAATAGCGGGTTTCCACTGGCTCTTTTGTGTTAACCGTCTGATAATAGTGTTTTCCTTTTCGTTTATTTTTATATCGTTGAAATGACTATATCTCCCAGACAACTCCGCTACGCAAGTTTTTTATTATTATTATTTAGTTGTTTGGGAGCGGAGAGCATATGTTGTAATTTTAGTAATCGATTTATCGTGCGATCTTCACGGTTAAACTTGTTTTAGCATTAACTTTCTTTTCTTTTTTACAGTATTCGATTCTATTATTTTTTAAACGTAAACATATATTTTGGTATATTTTCCTTCCATTGGTACATATCCTCTTCAGGAGCGCTTTTTGGAAATACAAAGCATTGACATTTTGTTGTGAATTGAGTTCTTTTTTTACAAGTTACACAGTTTTTTTTTTTTTGTGTGTGTTAAGTTCGTATGTCATAAAATAGCTCTTTGTGTCGTATAAATGCAATAGGACGATGGTGTTCTCTTGCAGTCACCAAACCTTGAGAGAAGTATGTGAATGCAGAGGCTCAGGAAGCTTTCACGAATTCTACATCAAATTGAGGATACCGGGCACACATCCCCGCCTTTTCTAAAGCTGTAAATATGTGATAATGTGTGGCAAGCAAATTAAACGCAGCAAAGGGTACCACCTTTGCTGCGGCAACTTTGAAGTTTAAACACGCAAGAACATCGCTGTGGCAAAACGCCGACCCTGTCTCGCACTTCAGCCTTGGTGAACAATGCAGCC
This sequence comes from Ixodes persulcatus, assembly GCA_013358835.2. Classification (NCBI taxonomy): domain Eukaryota; kingdom Metazoa; phylum Arthropoda; class Arachnida; order Ixodida; family Ixodidae; genus Ixodes; species Ixodes persulcatus. The sequence goes on along the minus strand of JABSTQ010009065.1, from coordinate 20,691 downwards.
TGCACGATCACGTGTCATCTGCCAAGCATGAAGGCCAATGTTTGCCGAATTCTTGGCCTCTGACGACTGTTTTGGGGAAAGTCACGTGCTAATCTGGCCTGTGTTTTACGTTACAATTAAATGGCAGTCAGTACGTTCCTACACGTATAGAGCCGGCCATGTTGCGACCATTTGGCGCAAGCGGCTCTTCGTGTCTGCCCGTATTACTGCGGGAGTTCATTTTTTCTGCTTTGCCAACGGCTGCAACACGTACTTTGTCGCGGCGATCGAGGGTCCGAAAGTTCTAAAAAAATCAGAAGCCGAACCGATTTACAAGAGCAGAAGCCTCGGCGCCCGACCACTTCCGCAAGTGTCGGAGCTAGAGTCACTAAATAAGCTACGCTTTCAGAGTACCGCATTCCTTTTCTTTGGCATTTTGCCGACAATACAGTCGCTCTATCCAACAATATTCTGGTTCGCTGCGGCATCATTGGACAGCGGCAGTCACGTGAGTCGCTATCCTCATCATCGCGTTTTTCAACGCCACCATCTTGGGTCCAGCGATCCACTGCCTGCTGCTGTTTTACTGTTTACTGCGCGCGCACGCTGAAGTCTGTCGCTCATGCAGTCACTTTTATCCTTCTTATGTCGAGATACGAACAACACGCTTTGATTCGCTGCCACAGTTGCGGCTACGGCAGCTGGCGCAGGCGAGGGCTAGAGCTCGGCTTGACTCAGCTACGCAGTCGCTCCTCCATCTGCGCGCGGACCCAAGATGGCGGCGCCTGACGCGCTTCAGACGCGTAGTTTGGGAGTTCCGGTACTCTGAAAGCGTAGCTTTATTTAGTGACTCTAGTCGGAGCAAGCGAGAATCGAAATGGTCCGTTTATGACGTAGTGGCGCGTCACGCGTGGCTAGCCAATGGCGTACCGCTGCGGCGATCGCTTCCGTTTGTTTTCACTTTTTCTCGAGTTTAGTGATTATTTTGGGTCAAACGATCGCGACATTTGGACTCAGCAGGCACAAACACGTCAGAATCAACCATTAATTTATTTATTTTCGAAAAGATGTTTAGCTTTTCTTTAAGTGGAAAGTGGAAAGAGTAAGTAGCATATTAGTCGGCGACAGGTTAAGAACCCTGTGGACGCTCCGCCTCGAGCGCCAGCTTTCTGCCTTTGATAACACTTCGGCGCACGCGCAGCCCAAGCCCGGTGGCCTCAGTGCTTGGACGGCCGTACTACGCTGGCTGAAGTTCTCAGCTACCAAGGACACATCAGACGCCCCGCTTTTCAAACACTACACTGTTCGCATACACTCGTCGTTTTTAGTATACAGGTGACTTACCATCAACGTGCACTTTTAAATATTCTCACTGACGAACTGGTATTGCCACTTTTTTAAACCCTTACTCATATCAAAACTTTCCCAAATCACCTTTTTATTATAAGTACATCACCGACACTCGAAACCATGAAGTTTAGTACTGCTGTATAAAAGAGTGGGCCTTTTTTTTTTTTTGGCGTTACGTTTTTTATATGGGAAAGTATTTTTAAGAAGACTGCCATTGCAATTTGTATGTCCCCAAACCCCCCCCCCCCCCCCCCCTCGGACTTAGAATGGACTTACGCCCCTGCAGTACGAGCGAATACGAATGTTCTCGTAGTCTATCATTCAGACGTCTTCCTGTTTGTCCCGCGTAGCACCTGTTACAGGACAAAGGGGTCTTATGCACCACACACGAAAACAACAAGTGACAAAAGGTTTTCTGTGCGTGTTGGTACACTTTGCATTTGAACGATCTGCCCCCGCACCAACCCTGGAAAATATCAGGCTTATTTCTTGGAGCACCGAAAACACTACCGGTATTCCATATCTGCCACCTACTTGTTTCAAGTTATGGGACACGCGGGAGAGGTAGGGGACCGCAACGATGCGCTTCTTTTCCTTTTGCGGCTTCGTCCTCTCTACCCCCTTAGCTTTTTCAGAAGTGTGCTGGCTACTTCCACCAAGAGTGCCAAGGGGAACCCCGACTCCTTCAGCCTACCAATTCGTTTTCCAAAACCTTCGGTCATCTTGTGGGCACATAATTTTTTGAGGGCCGACCCAAGGCTGCAGTTCCTGGGTTTGACGATGTACCTGGGTGACAAAACTGTATGTTGGTCGTTTCGCCCGATTTCTAAAAAGGCGATTCTGGATTTTAAATCTTCCCACTCAAAGATGGTCAAGAGGGCCATAGCGGTGTCATGCCTTGGGTCGGCCCTTTGTCATGTTACAGGTCTACGTGGGATAAACAGGAAGATGTTTGAATATAGATTACGAAAACATTCGCATTCGCTCACTGAAGAGTTTGTTTTGGGGCTATTGGTATTTCGTGGTGTACTTTTCTTTTAATAAATCTTTTTTTTTTTACTTCGTATTTTTAATAGTGATTTTATTTATTTTTTTTTTTGCATTTTCAATCTGCGATTTCTCCGCTCGTCCACTCATTTTAAAGCTGTCTGCCTTTCTCACTTTTATATCTTCTTAATTACGAAAAGAAAGACTGCTTATGAGGGGAAACTAAAATAAAAATGAGACTGTACGCGTAAAATAGGTCGATCGGTCGTTGAACTGTACCTTATTTTATTTAAAGTCTCGAAACACTGCGGAGGCACTTTTCTGGTTTAACTACTACTTTGCCTGAAGTGAGTTGGTCGAAGCCTGTCTTCTTGTGTTTTGACAGCATTTTCATTGGCATTCAGAGTATTTTTGCAGTTCTTACTTTTTAGTGTATATCCGTATCGCAAAATGTGATAAATTAAAAAGAAAGGACTAGAGGTTCCCTCGTCAGCGGCACCAGTGTTCAGTATCCAAGCGTGCGAAGGCACAGAGACACCGCACTTCGGCGTGCCAAGGAAGCTTTGAACACACCGCCAGACCGGCGAAACTTGCTTTCGACGAGTTGTGCCTTTTTCCTGCGGTACTGCGCTTTCGTAAAATTTTCTACGTGTTCACAACGGCAAGTCTCAGCGGTGCACTGAGTCTTAAAAAACTTCTTCGGCGAATGACGACGAATGAGTAGAAAACCTGTCTACAGCACGTTGGAAAACCACAGCAAAAGGCTAGCAAAACCGCAAATCGTATCCCAGCAAGGTTGCCGTCCCGTGGTTTCACTCGCGCTGCAGCGAACAAGCGGGGAAGCGCGATCCCCATACGAAAATGGTCTATGGACGTTTATGGAAAATCCTATGGTGAGCTATCACCTTCTATAGCCCTCTATGGTCAGCCATAAGAAACCATAAAACACCCTATAGACACCTATATAAAAACCTATGTCTTCAGAGCTATAGAATCTTGACCATTCTGCTTTCTATAGCTGGCTAAAGAATAATTTATGGCTATGCATGCAGCTATAGACTCGCGATTATTCAATATCCTTTAGCAAGCTACAGAAATATGTATGTCCTTAATGCTATAGATTCGCAACTATTGAATGTGCTTTAGCCGGCTATAGAGTGGTGTATGTCCTTAAATCTATAGACCCGCGACCATTGAATTTTCTTTAGCCGATTCTATAGTGACCTATGTCACCAAAGCTATAGGCCTCCGACCTTTCAATGTGCTTTAGCCGGCTATAGAGTGGTGTATGTCCCTAAATCTATAGACTCGCGACCATTGAATTTTCTTTAGCCGTCTCTATAGTGTTTTATGTCACCAAAGCTATAGGCCTCCGACCTTTCAATGTGCTTTAGCCGCCTATAGAGTGGTGTATGTCCCTAAACCTATAGAATCGCGACCATTGAATTTTCTTTAGCCGACTCAATAGTGGTCTATGTCACCAAAGCCATAGCCTCCAACCTTTCAATGTGCTTTAGCCGGCTATAGAGGGATGTATGTCTCTCGAGCTATAGACTCGTGACCATCCAATTTTTTTTAGCCGGCTCAAGGGTGTTTTATATTGCTTAGGCTATAGGCCCGCGACCTTTTCTCTTTTACTGCAGATGTAGGAAAGTGGAAGACAGTCATTCATGCACTCGATCGGGACGAGAATTTTCTTAAGCCAGGTTAACGGGCCGTACGTTGCCGCGGCTATACGCCCGCGATCACAATAGCGTCCTTAGCTGCCTATAGGACTATTGCAGTTTTGCCGGCTGCTTTCCCTGCGCATTGCCTTATTTCGGCGTCGACGTCATGTCAATCTTCCGTTTTTTTAGCTCTAATTATTTGTCTTTTCCAGTGTATTTTGTAAGTATATGTATTTCGTAGCGCGCCTTCTACTTTGTCCGTGTCCCTGCCATGTTTGTATTTCTTTCTGCCTGCTGTATTAAATATATTTAATGTTTTTTGTGTATATTTCATCGTTCTCGACGCGGCGTCAACGAACATAAAGCCGCTGCTTACGCCACTACAGAGGTGAGCTCTACTCTTGTCACGACGGTCTATCGCGCTATAAAGTCGTCTATTGGACTCGAATAAAGTCTCGAGAGGGCTGTTTAGAATGCCGGTGCACATGTCATCAGTGTAGGTATAGAGCAACGACGGTGCAATCGCGACGCGACAGCCGACTGCGCCTCGATCTGGCCGGCCGCGCTCGCTCTGTGGAAATGTAAGCTTGGGACTCTCGAGCAGCGTTAGCTTACTGAAGATGCAAGACGCTACTTTGTCGTCGCGAATCCTTTGCCCTTCGAATGGCTGCGAAGCCATTCCAGCTCCCGGCGTAGCCTACGCAGCATCATCCCAACAACCGTTCGCACATCATCGGAACCTTCCGTCTGCGAGCGCCGGCGGTTCGTCGTCGCGGGGATCATGTTCGCGGGAGTTCATGTTCGCGGGAGTTCATGTTCGCGGGAGTTCATGTTCGCGGGTGTTCATGTTCGCGGGGGTGCATAAAATGCTCCCATTCAAGTCGCGACGATAAATCGTCGGCGCTCGCAGATTGCCAATAGGCTCCAGAAAGATTGCGATGCTGCGCGGGCGGTCGCTGACAGGCGCTGCTGCCTAGGGCACGCCGAGCACTGGAACGTTTTCGCCGGCGTTCGCAGGGCAAAGATTCTCAACGACAAAGCAGCGTCCTGCATCATCAGCAAGCTAACGCTGCTCGAGAGTCCGACGCTCACATTTTATCAGAGCGAACGCGGACAGCCAGATCGAGGCGCAGTCGTCTCTCGCTTCGCGATTGCTGCGTCGTTGCTCTGACTAAACAATTGACACAGTTCTCTCGAGACTTCATGAGCATTAAATAGACGCGTCTATAGCGTGATAGAGTGTCGTGAAAACAGAAAAGCTCACCCCGGCAGGGGCGTAAGCAGCGGTGCAATGTCCGTCGACGCCCGTGTCGAGAACGGCGAAATATACACAAAGACACAAGTTAACAGCCGAAAAAAAAAAATAATATCGTTAGGCACGCGCTACCTTAGGTGCGTCCTATTATCTCTCTGTTCTGCGAATTCCACAAATCAGCAAGCGCTGTGGCTAATTTTTCTTCTTTTTCTTTAAATTATGAGACATTAAAGTCGTTGGAGCTTCTTGGAGCACACAGCCCCACCATGTGTCATTGTGGTGCGCAGAGATTGTAATTGATGACAGTGCTATAGACTGAACTCACGGATAAAGAACGTAATACGGCAAATTTTTTTTTTTTTTTAACCATGCAATCAGAAATGCCACAACGATGCAAAGATTCCCAAAATTGAAGTTCAGAAATGCAAACAGGACAGTGAAAAAAAAAATATATATATATATATATATATATATATATATATATATATATATTTATTTATTTATTTATTTATTTATTTATTTGTGGACATCCTGCGCAAAAAAAGCATTCGCCACAAATTCTTCATTTTAAATTATAATGTGGGTTACACGGCGTAAAATATGGTTTCTTCAAACCTGCCCCGTTTTGGGCCCCTTCTGGGAACTGCAGCTTTGGAAGTCCAAAAGCTGGCCTTCATGGAGCTGTCCTGTTCACTCGGTAGTGACAGCAGAGTAGACGCTATGCGTGGTTGAGGCCAATCGAGTCTCCGGTTAGGGTCACGTGACAACAGTCTCGAAGCTAATGATAACGCTGAACACGGCACCTGCCTTAAGCCCAAGGCCACACATAGCATCCACTGCACTATCAACCTTGGGTCGAACTGTCAACAGGATATAAGTGACACATTCTCTCGTTGTGTTCATTGTTGGTATGCCCTTGAAGATTAGTCTTTGTGGTCGCACCCCTGTTCTGGCCTTGAAGGAGCTCTGCTTTTCAACTCCTCTGTTTTCTCTCTCTCCCTAAGCTGAAAGCATTTTAGAAGGTGCGCACTCGGCGGACCAATAAACGATACTCTTTTCATCGCTTAACTCCGCTCTCTGTGCGCGTGTAACGGAAGGAGCTTGATCACGTGGTTTGACGGATGACGCATTAGCCGTTGCCAATCCCGGAATGCCTGCTTGCGGACCTAGTTTCGCGTGTCGTGCGGCCCGCGGGGCTGCGGTGAATTTCGCTTCTATGGTAAAGGGTATCTCGGTCGAAAAGTCCTACCCGTATGTCGGCAACAAGCGATTTCTTCAAAGAAGCCTAAGACATTCTTGTGATACGTTCAGTGTTCAGTTCGGCAAATGACAGCTTGTGCTACATTGTGGTGAATCTTCACGGGCCCCTTCCTTCTCGGTTTTGTGTTTGAGTGGTGTTTCTGCTGTGCCCGTGTCGACAATCTCGGATTACATCTTTCAAGTTCGGTATTTTCAACGTAAGTGCGCTGCAACCTACTCGCCGACAATTGACCGTTCTGTAGTGTCTATCTCCTGGCAGTGCCTATCTTCTGACAGCTGGGAGAATAATTTCCCCGAAATTCTACCGCAGTCGCCTGCCTTTAGCTGTCTGAAATCATGTGAAAATTGCAGTTAGAATACTGACTTTCTTATTCTCCCTGTGTGTTGTGAAACCACGTTTCATGGACACCTTTTCGTGGATACACGTTTCCTGGACACACGTTTAGTCGACACTCGTTACGCGAATTGCACGCTGCAGGGACATTTTGTCGCGCCTGTTTTCCTGAGGCGCGTGCTCACCGATTCAGCCCACCCGTTCACGCCACTTCTTGGCGTGTCTGCAGCAACTCATTACAAAAAAAAAGGCATTTTGAGTTGTTTATAAACATCACGTGTTGATGAAACGATCTGTCGATGAAACGTCGTTCGATGAACTGATGGCAGCGACAATGAGTGGCGACTGGCAGTAGAATTTCGGGGGGGGGGGGGGGGGGGGAATTCGGCCGGCTGCCGGGAGACTAGACACTACCCAGGAATTGCCTTCGGTTCCTGTTTGCTTTTTAATATTCTCAGTTGTATAACTGCTTAGTAATACCTCTTTACATATTACAGATTGCTTTGTTTATGCTTGTCTACAGGATGGGCTGTGTGTTATAAACTTCTAGGAGATTTGAAAACAATTCCTTGTGTCTGTTTACCTGTGCTTTTGCAAACACCTGGGTGAGTGCATTTGCTTTTTGTTGTTTTTTTTTTGTTGAAATGTTAGCTCTCTGTTTTAAATGGAGTTATGAAGTTCGACACGTCTTACAAGGTTTTTTGTTTAAAGATGTACAGTGACAACAAATAATTTGTTTCACATTTCATGCGATTGCTGTAAACAGAAAAACAGGCAGCTATAGCACGATGGTAAAGAGACCCATAAGACGAGCTCTAGAAGAAGCGATAGCAAACCACACAGAGAGCGATAGGCGCTAAAGAAACCATAAAAAAGCCATAGGCTGCTATAGCACGGTGTCTAAAAAGATCCATAGAGTGAGCCATAGAGATATCTGTAGCAGACCATACAAGAAGCTACGGACGGCTAAAGGAGCCATAGGAAATGCCATAGGCACCTGTAGCACGATGGGTATAGAGAACCATAGGACGAACTATAGAATGAGCTATAGCGGACCATACAAAGAGCAATAGGCGGCTGAGGAAACCATAGGAAAAGCCATAGGCTGCTATAGCACGGTGTCTAAAAAGATCCATAGAGTAAGCCATAGAGATCTCTATAGCAGACCATACAAGAAGCTATAGGCGGCTAAAGGAACCATAGGAAATTCCATAGGCAGCTGTAGCACGATTGGTATAGAGAACCATAAGACGAACTATAGAATGAGCTATAGCGGACCATACAAAGAGCAAAAGGCGGCTAAAAAAACCATAGGAAAAGCCATAGGCAGCTATAGCACGGTGTCTAAAAAGATCCATAGAGTGAGCCATAGAGATCTCTATAGCAGACCATACAAGAAGCTATAGGTGGCTAAAGGAACCATAGGAAATGCCGTAGGCAGCTATAGCCCGATGGGTATAGAGAACCATAGGACGAGCTATAGAATGAGCTATAGCGGACTATACAAAGAGCAATAGGCGGCTAAAGACACCATAGGAAAAACCATAGGCAGCAATAACACGGTGTCTAAAAAGATCCATAGAACGAGCCATAGAGATCTCTGTAGCAGACCATACAAGAAGCTATAGGCGGCTAAAGGAACCATAGGAAATACCATAGGCAGCTGTAGCACCATGGGTATAGAGAACCATAGGACAAACTATAGAATGAGCTATAGCGGACCATACAAAGAGCAATACGCGGCTAAAGAAACCATAGAAAAAGCCATAGGCAGCTATAGCACGGTGTCTAAAAAGATCCATAAAGTAAGCCATAGAGATCTCTATAGCAGACTTTACAAGAAGCTATAGACGGCCAAAGGAACCAAAAGAAAAGCCATAGGTGGCTATAGCATCCTTTCTAAAGAGACCCATAGATTAAACCATACAAGATTCGATGGCGAAATTTCTATTGAAAAAGCTATAGACAACCATAGGGGAGGCCATAGGAAAAGCTTTAGACAGCCATAGAAGCGGCTATAGCTAATTGGGCCAATTTGCTATAGCCGGCTATACAAAGGATTTTCTATAGCCAACCATAGACCATTTTTGTATGGGTCCAGCAATTGTCGTTGAGATCAGCGGTATGAACCGGGCGCAATGACCCAGAATGTCTTCTGAAAGAACTGAAATAGGCTTGATGTGTTAATTATCAAACGTTTATCAATAAATAATGCTAACCATCAAACCGGTTATCCTCCGTCGCACATTCATATTGAAGCCGTCTAATAAGTATGCGCGTGTTCGACCCACGCCTCATCTGCAACTGGCGCGCGGCAATAACTATGACGGCAGCTGGTGCCCCTAGTGGCAAAATATTTTACAAGCGCAGTGTCGAAATCGCGGTAGGAGAGCTATTCCGCGTACAGGTACACCAGATAACGCAGCCGCGTACACCAGATAACGCAACCGCGTCTTTCGCGCCTCAAATTGACGTGCGGATATCTTAGGAAGCAGAAAGACCTTTAAGTGGCGCCATGCACTCATAGCGTTACGAAACTCTGCGGATTCTCTGTGTACTAAACACCGCGCGCTGCCACTCTTGTCTGTCGGCAGGTCAGGACTACAGTAGGTCGCGGCCGCCCTTTCCTCCTTAGGGTACCGTATCTGTCCGGTGGTCGACGCGCCCGGGAGCTCACCCGCGTCGCGGTTGACGAGGCAAATCCCACTGTTGGTATAATGGGCGAACGGAGACGTCGTCGTCTGGGGTGTGCTGTCTAGTTTTTGTTTGTTTTAGACCATTCGCGCCCGAAGATGTGCCATGGCGATCGCCTAAGCACATGTTCCAAAGTGGTGGTGGTTGCAGCCAGGGTTGGGCAGAAATACTCAAAAATGTATTTGGAAATACAAATACTGGGATACATTCAAATAGCAGCTAAACTACTGATACTGAAATATATCTGTAAAAGTGTATCGCGATACGTATCGGAAATACATTTTAAATAGAGGCAAAAGGTATTTAGAAATACAAATACAGAAATACTGATACAGCAATACATTTTTCGAATTCGTTTGAGACGCCAAATGATATGAAGCTTGAAGTTGGAAGTGGAAGTTTTTGATCCCGAAATTATTTTCCCGTAGGCTTGGCACTTTGCCTTGTAAGTAGTGGTTTCGGACGACGAGGAGTCTTCAATGGGCTCAAAAGAAACGTTCCATCAAGGACTGACCGCGGTCAATTCCCTGACATCCTGTCTGTCTGCCGAGGGATGCGAAAAGACTTCGACCTCTAAATAAATTCTATGTCATTTTAAATCCCATTAAAACGTCACTACGCCTGTTCAATAAGGACGCCCCTGTCAACATTGATCACATGACGTCAGAGTGGAATGAACTGCTATTCTTGGTCTGTAAGTGTGGCCTTGAGCATGAAACTTTACCACGCTGCTGTATGAAAGGACAATACGTACTTTCGTTGTAGGTTAACTCGTTGGAGACCGTGCAGGGCTGCAGGCAGTGTCATTTGGAATTTTCGAGAACAGTGGACCACTTGAAGCATCCTGGAGCACATGTCTTATCGTCTGTTACGGTTGAAAAACCGATACGGTGGCATCCCTCCTGTGAAGGTCCTTCCTGTCGACTCGACAGGAAGGACCTTCACAAGAGAGATGCCACCGTATCGGTTTTTCAACCGTAACAGAAGATAAGACATGTGCTCCAGGATGCTTCAAGTGGTCCACTGTTCTCGAAAATTCCAAATGCAACTGCCTACATGATCTTCAACGAGGTCACCTACAAGGAAAGTACATATTGTCCTTTCATACAGCAGCGTGGGAAAAGTTTCATGTTCAAGGCAACACCTACAGATACGAGAATAATTCGCGTACAGGTACACCAGATAACGCAGCCGCGTACACCAGATAACGCAACCGCGTCTTTCGCGCCTCAAATTGACGTGCGGATATCTTAGGAAGCAGAAAGACCTTTAAGTGGCGCCATGCACTCATAGCGTTACGAAACTCTGCGGATTCTCTGTGTACTAAACACCGCGCGCTGCCACTCTTGTCTGTCGGCAGGTCAGGACTACAGTAGGTCGCGGCCGCCCTTTCCTCCTTAGGGTACCGTATCTGTCCGGTGGTCGACGCGCCCGGGAGCTCACCCGCGTCGCGGTTGACGAGGCAAATCCCACTGTTGGTATAATGGGCGAACGGAGACGTCGTCGTCTGGGGTGTGCTGTCTAGTTTTTGTTTGTTTTAGACCATTCGCGCCCGAAGATGTGCCATGGCGATCGCCTAAGCACATGTTCCAAAGTGGTGGTGGTTGCAGCCAGGGTTGGGCAGAAATACTCAAAAATGTATTTGGAAATACAAATACTGGGATTCGAAACCGGTTCGGCTTCTTCTTCAGGGGCGACTATGAAGGAAAGAGCCTCAATCTTCTTTTCCTCTATGGCGGAGGCGAATGTACACGATCCCATCTTCTTCATCTTTGATCGTTTTTTGAAGACACATGGTGGAGCCCGTTCACATACACAGATGCAGTGCGCCAAGAGACCTATTGATGTTTGTCGGCCGTGGTTCTGAATGTGCCAAGATTCAAGGAAGAGCCTCCGGCGAGGATTAGTTTCGATGTCCAGGATGCGCGTGTTTAGGAAGTCGATGCGATGGTCATTTTTTTCACAGTGTTCAGCAACCGCGCTGCGCTCTTGATCGAAGTTGCGCACATCAGCCTTGTGTTGGCGAATCCGTTCATGATAGTTCTTTGTCTCCCCGATGTACGAGGAAGGGCACTCCGCGCAGGGAATCTCGTACACCACACCTTGCGCTTTATCTTTAGGGGGCCGATCTTTGGTCGTGGCATAAAGCGTCCAAGGGTTGAAATTGGCTTGTGGGGCCATCTGAATGCCCTCCTTTGCTAGCACCCGTGCCAGCGCTTCACTTGTTCCTTTGATGTATGGGACGCTGATGCGCGTGGTTGGCCGGCGTTTCGTATCAACCTGCGACTGGGTGGTGTTGTCGACTTCGGTTTTGACGACGGGCAATGCGGTGTATGAATAGTCATATTTTAATAATTATAAATAAAATAATTAGTATGAATAGTCATATTTTAATAATATTTCCCCAACCAGACAGACTTCTGTCTAATGTTTTCTTTTAAATACTGGGATACATTCAAATAGCGGCTTAAACTACTGATACTGAAATCTATCTGTAAAAGTGTATCGCGATACGTATCGGAAATACATTTTAAATAGAGGCAAAAGGTATTTAGAAATGCAAATACAGGAATACGTTTTAGGGAGGGCAGAAATACAAATACAGAAATATGATACAGCAATACATTTTTCGAATTCGTTTGAGACGCCAAATGATATGAAGCTTGAAGTTGGAAGTGGAAGTTTTTGATCCCGAAATTATTTTCCCGTAGGCTTGGCACTTTGCCTTGTAAGTAGTGGTTTCGGACGACGAGGAGTCTTCAATGGGCTCAAAAGAAACGTTCCAATCAAGGACTGACCGCGGTCAATTCCCTGACATTCCTGTCTGTCTGCCGAGGGATGCGAAAAGACTTCGACCTCTAAATAAATTCTGTGTCATTTTAAATCCCATTAAAACGTCACTACGCCTGTCCAATAAGGACGCCCCTGTCAACATTGATAACATGAAGTCAGAGTGGAATGAACTGCTATTCTTGGTCTGTAAGTGTGGCCTTGAGCATGAAACTTTACCACGCTGCTGTATGAAAGGACATTACGTACTTTCGTTGTAGGTTACCTCGTTGGAGACCGTGCAGGGCTGCAGGCAGTGTCATTTGGAATTTTCGAGAACAGTGGACCACTTGAAGCATCCTGGAGCACATGTCTTATCTTCTGTTATGGTTGAAAAACCGATATGGTGGCATCCCTCTTGTGAAGGTCCCCTTCCTGTCGAGTCGACAGGAAGGACCTTCACAGGAGGATGCCACCGTATCGGTTTTTCAACCGTAACAGAAAATAAGACATGTGCTCCAGGATGCTTCAAGTGGTCCACTGTTCTCGAAAATTCCAAATGCAACTGCCTACATGATCTTCAACGAGGTCACCTACAAGGAAAGTACATATTGTCCTTTCATACAGCAGCGTGGGAAAAGTTTCATGTTCAAGGCAACACCTACAGATACGAGAATACTAGTTCATTCCACCGTGACGTCATGTGATCAGTGTTGACAGGGGTGCCCTTATTGGACAGGGGAGTGGTAACGTTATGATTAAATGTATTTAGAGGTCGAAGTCTTTTCGCATCACTCGTCAGATATACAGGATGCCAGGGATGGGACCGTGGTCAATCCTTCGGAACGTTTTTTTGAACCCATTGAAGACTCCTCTCCGTCCGGAACCACTACCTTCAAGGCGAAGTGTCAAGCCTGCGGGATAGTAATTTTGGGATAAAAAACTTCCACTTCATACTTAAAGCCTCATCTCAGTTGGCGTCTCAAAGAACTTTGAAAATTGTATTGCATAATCAGTATCTGTATTTCTGCACTCCGTAAAATGTATTCATGTACTTGTATTTCCAAATAGTTTTTGCCTCTTTTTAAAATGTATTTCCGATACGTATCTCGATGCATTTTTACAGATATATATGAGTATCAGTATTTTAGCTACTATTTTCATCTGTCCCAGTTTTTGTATTTCCAAATACATTTTTGAGTATTTCCGCCCGCCCTGCAACACAATGTAGCTGTCAAGTGCTTTTTTTTACGTTTAGGGATTAGAGGAATGAAATGGAACGATTCAGCCATTCCAGGAGTGGGAATGGGCCCAGTGTCCCCATTCCTAGGAGTTGAAAGGAATGGAATTATCAAAAACTCTATTCCCCGGAATGGAATGGACCTCTTGGGGAATATGTGCTGCCACCTAGACACGCGACTGGGTTCGAGACTAAGTGGCGAGGAAAACAACGCGCGCGCAAGGCCTCTTCCGCCCGTTCCACACCCAAAACGTCAGCTACATCCTGTTCACCTATTGAGGCGCTGTGACCTAGATACGGCTCCCCCAAACTCGCATTTGTCCCCATCGTGCGTAATCTTCCCCCCCGAAGTCGACACAAGTGGCGAATTCGCGTGGTTCTTTCTGCGCGCTCTCGAGCGCTCTTTCCAGAGCGCTTTTTTGGTGTTTTTTTTTGTGTGTGTTTTCGTCCTTGTGTGCTGTTCTTCTCATGTCTAAATAAGACATACATTCAATTTTAATCTGGCAAATTACTTCGGCAAGAATATTTACATATTTGCCGAAGTTCGACATTCGGCAGTTAGAAATTATTCGTCCGCTTCGCAAACATTAAAAGTAGCATAGTACGGAATAAGGTCATTAAGTTGTTGCCGGCAGAGAGACTAGCAATTATAGTGTTGTCTTGGCTTTTTTTTTTTTTTGCGTGTGATCGGGTTTTTTTTTAAAAGTAATCATTCAGTAGGCGAGTTAGATATGGCTCAAGTTTGCATTATTTGAAGTTGATTGAATATATTTCTTGCGTCCTGCGGCAACGTTGCAGGGTGATTTCGTCGAGGGTACTGGATGCCTGCTACTTTGGACGCATTTCGTGACAGTTCTTAACACTGTTTACTGCAGGTAAGCGTAGTGCAATATTTTATTTTGATTTTCTTGTTCCCATTTGTGCACTTGAAATGGGGCTCTTGACCTTTATGTTTATTTTGTGTGTGTGCTGTTTGTTCATTTCCGAGAGAAAATTGAGTGTATACTTTGAGTAAATAAATTAGAGTAAGACCCACAAGGCGCTTCAGTGTGACTTTTTCGGTGTTATTTTTTGTGTTTTCGTGCTTGTGTGCTGTTCTTCTCATGTCTAAATAAACCATAGATTCAATTTTAAATTTTAATCTGGCAAATTACTTCGGCAAAAAAATTTACATATTTGCCGAAGTTCGATATTCGGCAGTTAGAAATTATTCGTGCGCTTCGCAAACATTAATAGTAGTATATTACTGAATAAGGTCATTAAGTTATTGCCGGCGGAGAGGCTAGCAAGTATATCGTCTTGCTTTTTTTTTTTCTGCGTGTGAGCAGGCATTTTTAAAAGCTGATCATGCAATAGGGGAGTCAGATGGCTAAGTTTGCATTATTTGAAGTTGATTGAATATATTTCTTTCCTACTGCGTCAACGTTGTAGGGTGATTTCGTCGAGGGTACTGGATGCCTGCTACCTTGGACGCAACTGCAGGTAAGCGTAGTCAGATATATTATTTTGATGTTCTTGTTCGCATTTGGGCAATTGAAATGAGGTTCTTGATTTTTAAATTTTCTTTGTGTGTGTGGTGTTCGTCCATTTTCCAGAGAAAATTGAGGGTATACTTCGAGTAAATAAATTAGAGTAAGACACACAAGGCGCTTGAGTGTGTCTTTTTCGGTGTGTTCTTTTTATGTGTTCTCGTCCTTGTGTGCTGTTCTTCTCATGTCTAAATAAAACAAATTCAATTTTCATCTGGCAGAGCACTTCGGCAAAAATATTTGCATATTTTCCGAAGTTCGGCAGTTAGGGTTGGCGGTCACAGGGATCTGCTGTGGTGCTGAGTAGCTAATGTGGTGTAGCGCTCTGTGGTGTATGTTCTTCCTCTGTCCTTGTCTTAAAGCGCAATCATGTTTTTTTTTTTTTTTCACGTACAATACCAACTCGCCCAACAATCAGCACTTGTGTATACTAACCTGCTACAGTAGTTGTACCCCTTTGACTAAGATTTGTTAGTCACCTAAGTAAATCGGGGTGACAAATTTAAACATGACCGGTGAATACAAAGTGCTTACTAATCTATGATTACCACCCGCCATGTGATAATTTTAGTCAGTGGTAGTTAGTCAACAGTTAAACTGGTCACGTCTGGTAAGTATGGTCGATGCTTTATAATGCTGGAATCAGTGGCCCATCAAATGCTCCAAATGCGTCTTAGAAAAATCTAATATTTCTTCACAGTTTCTTCAAATTGGGGATGATATGTTTCAACTTCATATCACATGATTTCCACATTTTTTTTTTTTTGTTCCAGGCAGACAGTGCAATCTACCCGGTGGCTGTCAGCTCAAGCCTAATTAATCCTGAGGCGCCCAGCTATGTGGCAGTGGAGGGAGACCTCGAAGCCACGTCGCCTGCTGAGGCAGTCCTGGTTGCATTCTGCCTCTAGTTCATCTTTAGCTACGACTAGAGCCCCGAAAGTGTTGTTCCAGATGCCTTATTGCGCTTAGTGGTTTCATCTTAGAACTTTTATAAGATGTCTAGTCATGCCATTGATTTTTATGCCATTTTGTTTGTGACAGCCACAATAAAACATTGTCATGTGATTCCAAAGTGATTCCATCAAGTGTGCATTTAACCTGTAATAAGGTGGTGAACTGGGCCAGTTGGTTGCTGTTATACATGATGGGGAAAACAGCTCGGAAAGCCCGGACTACGAAGAACAAACATGACAGAACAGCACTTTTCTGTCGTGTTTGTTCTTCGTAGTTCGCGATTTCTGAGCTGTTTTCCTCATCGTGTGCATTCAACCCCAAAGTGGATCATAGTTCCCTCCAAAAGGAGGTAAAAGCAGCGCCCTCAATTACGTCGTCTTACCTCTCAAAAGGGTTGAAATTCCCCCCTAAAGGAGGTAAAGGCTGACCCATAAAGGATGCACTTTTAACGCCAAACGGAACTAAGGTTACCTCCAAAAGGAGGCAATGTTGCACCCTAACCCAGGGGGTAAGTTTGCACCCTCGATGCAGGGGGTAACGATACCTCCAAAAGGGGTTGCCCTGTGTGCAAGTCGGTTACCCCCTTAAGGAGGGTACTACAGTACCCTTTTTTTTAAGAGTGTGGTTCATTCGGCGGGCGCCTCTCCCTCTCAGAGCGCTCCCTGGCACTCTGTCTGTAGCCGCGGAGTGCGGAGCGGCGCAGGCGTCACGTGGTACTTGGACGGTGATCACGTGGTTTTGTTGACGATGGCCGGCAGTGGTCTGTGGTGGTGTGCGGGGTCCAGCATGACGGCGATTGATATCTGGTTCAACAAAGTGCTTGTGCATTCGACGGTGCGAGGATTACAACGGACGGGACGACATTCGTTTGCGACCGTAACAGGAAAAGTCGACGTGTGAAGTATTCCCAGTGCTTTCCCGAGATCGTTCATCTCACGGCGGTGGATCCGCTAAGCCTAACCGACGACGAAACAGCTCGCAGAGCTCGCCGCTGTTTTACCGGGTTTTGTGGTCGCTTCAAGAAATTTTGAGATTTGGTAAAAGTGCGTTCAAAGGTTTGTGTTGTAAAAAATAAAGGGAGAGCCGAATATAATGCACTGTGATTTGTGTCACATTGCGATGCTTGCACGATATTTCGCTGTGAGAAAAATGTGGTTTAGTAACCATTTTATATTTGCCTGCTCTGTCGTACGCATGACCGCTATCGCAGCGCGTTCACTGTCGAAAACGCGATGATTTGACAACTGTTTCCAAGCGTTGGCTTTCGTTCCGTTCTGCAAAAATCAAATCGCATACTGCTGTTTTCTTTTTTTTACATGCCGATGCGTAAAACAATTTACGTCACAACCATTATTTCATTACGTTGCGAGCGTAAAGTTTGCTCAATCGTCCACCGTACGCTGTAAAATCGTGTTGTTTTTAATGCATTACCAATGTCAAGAAATTTTAATTCCGTGACTGGTCCTGACAATCTCGGAGCGCTCTGAAGCCAACAGTTGTGATCGGCTGAAAAGGATCCCGAGTAGCTCTGGCGGCGAGGAAGGGGCGCTCTGCTGAATCGAGGTCAGAGGCGAGAGGCGACCACCCGAATTCACCAAAAGAAACCATCTTCCCTTTCTGCTCGGCCAGAAGGAAGAGAGAGAGGGTATACTGGAATCATTTACTCTCGAACTGAGGCCAGATTCACGAAGAGCTCTTAGTTTACGACAACTTAGCTAAGAAGTTCGTAAGTTAAGAACATCGTAAGAAGAGGAGAAATTGGTATTCACGAACGCGTTCTTAAGTGAGAGGAGGAAAGCGGCGTTCTCGTACGGAAAAACTAGAACATACCGGTGCTGTTGCTATGGCGACGCGTCTTCGGCAGCACGAACAACCAATCGGAGAGCTCGGCATGGTTCGGAGCCGTTCGGAGCACGTGGATTTTTAATAACAAACACAGGCGGCCTTCCAGCCTTCCTGCCACCACTTGTCTGGGGTTCGTGTCCATGCAGTGATATGTCGACGCTAACATGATTTAAACGCACCCGAATGCCGAGGCCAGGTTGCGTAACCGCCTCCGTTGACTGCTACGAACTCGATCGCTACGAAGTCAACACAACTGTCATCGTTGGTAAAAGACGGCCCGTGTCAGTCGTTTGCAAAGCGACGTAGATGGAAACAAATTTCCGCGGCGTTTTTCGCGGCCTCAGAGATGCAGGAGCGAGCCGACGTTAAAAAAAACATACGTTTGAACTACTAGAGTGTCAGCAAGAGCCACGTAACACCTGTTCACACTCGGAGCGGACGCGCGCGTTTGATCCAAGTGCTGGATTCGCGCTGTTGGACCGCCAATTGATAAGCGCTTCGGGACCGATCCTTTACGATTGCAACTCGATGCTGACGTGACACCCGGCAAAGAAAGGTTGGACCGGCATTGCGACCCACGAACTGTTATACCGATCGACAGTGAGGTGCAGTCGTGTCAAAATAAAAATGGAATACTACATACTTTGTGCGAAGGTAATCCATACGGCGTTTATTTGAGCTCTTATCACAACAAGACAAAGAGATAGAATTCGATGAGAGCCCCTTTCGACGACAGCGTTAGTCACCGCTGCCCCGGAACACAAGGAGATGACAAGAGGAAGAAATTGACCTCTTAATCTAAAATTGAGGTCTAGCGAACGGAAGGGTTCACAAGGGTCGCGCGGGCATATTCCATTCAGCACGCCAGCCGGTCGTGGGGCAGACGGTCTTGGCCAAGGACCATCAGAGCACCACTGCGCGAGAGTCCTGCTAGGCCCCCCTTACAAAAAAATAAACTGAGTTTCAATTGAAAGTATAAAGGGCTCACTCCAATAGACCGCATTCAGTCTCAATTGAAATTCAATTGAATTTTTCTAATGAGTCCCTATTGAACGCTCCCAGGGTATTGGCCACTGAGGCTAATTGAATTTTTAGAAATTGCATTTCAATTGAATTTTGGCAATAGTGTTTTAATAGAACTTTTGCTATTGAGTTTCAATAAAACTATTGCAATTGAGTTTCAATTGAATTTTTGCAACGCTGTTTCAATGAAATTTTATTGCAACTGCGTTTAAAAAAAATTGCAACTGGTTAACAATTGTTTTTGTATACTTCCTTAAAGCATGCAACGTGAAAGAAAAAAAGCACATGGAGGAAACGAACACAAACATCATAACTAAGCACTCACAACCCACTAATCGTACTCCCCTTGACTGCCCCACCGCTTTATATACCCTACATAAGAAAGGTATCCATTTGGCCGGTGACCACCTCAGCATTTATTAAGGTTCCCAGTTTGGTATTTCCTCCTTGGAAGTCTCATAAATGATAAACAATGTTTCGAAGTCATTGGACTCTATCCCTTAATAGAAAAACATTGGTACAAGCAATAATCGTTCGGTGCAGTAATCCACACACGACCAAAAAACAACAAACTCAATTGCATTCCTAATGAGTAAATTCAATAGAATTGCTATGAAGTTTCTTATGACCAAGCCCAATTGCATTCCTAATGAGTAAATTCAATAGAATTGCTATTGAGTTTCTTATGACCAAGCTCAATTGCATTCCTAATTATGAGACGGTATAGATGGTGGCAGCCAGCTGGTGCGGGTATAACGCCATTAAACTTCCTGAGAGTGAGGCACATAAAAAGGACACCACACACATAGACTCTCTAACACAGCTATGGGTTTTTTCGTCGTCGTCTTTGTCTTCCCCTCCAGTATTTCAACGACTTTTTTCGCGCGACATTTCAAACTGATGTTGTGCACAAATCTGTTCCGAATCGATTGTCGGTTGATCCAAAATAAAATAAAATAAAAGCAATCATTAAATAATGTCCCGATGGTACACATTGTCCTATAACACTCCGGTGTAGAGTTTGGTAGAATCCACCGATCCAGGCACTGTGGCACATTGTTCGAACACACACATCTTATACCGCGAGACAAAATTCACACGTCAAGGAACCTTTTTTCAATATCAGAAAAAACAACCGATGCGTTGCTTATACAGTTTTTGAATTATTAATTTGTAATGTTTCGAGAGTAAGTCTGGTACTTTTCTTCCATTCTGGTACACATCCGCTACATTGATCTATATGCTTTGCGACCTCTGAGTTTGGAGCATTGTTTTTTTACATTATTTTTATGTTCATTTAGCCTTATGTTTAAACATCTTCCAGTCTGCCCAATATAGTTGAGACCGCAAGTCATAGGAATCGAATAAAACTACTCCTGATTGCATGGGACTGTCATCTCTTTGTGGGTTATTTGGCAAGTCCCGTTTTTCTCTTTTATAAAAGGTGTTAACCTTGACAACCTAATGTCATTCCTGTACACAGTTGAAACTCCAAACTTTTGGGCATCGCTTTGATGTTATGCGATACGCCATGATAGAACGGCAACACCACTCTTCTCGAACTTCCGTCGGCAACCTTTTTAGCTTCTTTCTTTCCTTTAGATAGTGACCTCATCACCTCATTTATGATGTCATCATTAAATCCGGCATCGGACAACCGATGAAGTGTTGTTGTTGTTGCCTTTTCAATCTGGTGTATGCACGTTTTCGCAATTGAGTTTTTTAGCAACGATGTTACAATGCCGCGCTTTATGGCTTTCGGATGACAACTTTTGAATGGAAGTAGGGGCTTTTGGTCTTTTTTT
>JABSTQ010009063.1:662500-667630 GCA_013358835.2 Ixodes persulcatus | reverse complement strand
CCGTGACGTATAGACGATACTCCGTGACGTATAGCAGCTACTCCGGACGTAGCAGCTACTCGTGACGTATGATACCAACTTTGTGGCGCGCGATTTAAAACGGACGAAATAGCAGCAAACTAAAATCAGTCTCGCGCAATAAATATTGCAGTAAAAAATTTTGTTTTTGGCGGAAAAATTGTTTTGTGAAATGCTTGTTCGAATTAGGCTGTTTAAAAATACACTTTTTTTTCTTTGCAGTTACCCTTTAAGAAACGCAGGGCGTTGTCCATATATGTTCACGATCCTTGCTTCGTGATTGGATCTTCACAGTTCTTATTGGCTAATGCCCAAATCTCATTGGCTGCGGAGCACGAATAAAATGCTCGACACTCGGCACTCCCCTCGTTTCTTAAGTTGTTAGTTACCATAATAATTTGTTACAATGTAAAATATAATGAACCAATCAAGAAATTGTGTAAACGTATAATCACCTTAATGAGGTTGTAATTTAATGCCCATAGATGTTAAAAATTGCACGATACTTTTTTTTTCTTTAACTCGGATACCAACGTCTGTCCTCCTTTAAAATAATCCATACTTGCGTCACACACATCCAACTGCCCTCGTTTTCATCGCCACGGCCATCCTTCACCATTTCAACAGTCTCTTTCCTCTGCAACTCTCGATTTGCGAAAACCAAACCAGTATCTTCCACATTTACATCCTGACGCCTCCAATGTACCTTCGCAACCGCAGTCTCAAGAGAGCACTCCGCAAGTCGAATGCTCAATTGACCCCAAATCGCATACACGACAAACCAAAAACAAAAAAAAATCGAAAACCCAGTCAATCTCGGGGGACACGAGGGTCCTGAAAACGATAAGAAAAAACAAACTGGGTTCCCCTAGGAGTACCCCCAGAACATAAGCACAAAATGTCCCCGTTTTCTCGGGCCCCTCTCTTCCGAACTCTCGCCCTGTTTCCCGCCTTCGTCGTCATCGATTGCCGTAATGGTTGTTAATGTACGGAAGGGTCGAAAAGGGAACGCGAAAGATGGGTGGAGAAAAAAGAGGTGACGCCGAAATCGCGACAGCTTCATTTATTTGCCAATCTGTTTCCAGCATTTCTACTCTTCACCTCCAGCGCCTCGCTCGCTGACTCTAGAAACGCGAGAAGGGAAAAATAGTAAGGTTGTCATCCCTTTCCCCAAAGCAGCAGGAAGAGCGATGGCACACTTGCACCCCCCGCGTCGGCTTGTTTTCCGCTGTCGTCGTCCATTCTTTTGTAAGTAGCTCTACTATTGATCTCGACGCACTTCGGGTCAAACTCGGCGTGTACTAATCGCCGAAACAGCTCCCCTGAGGCTGGCGGTTTTAGAGCATCCGTGCAATGATGAGAGCCACTGAACCTTCGTTTCTGTTTGAAGTACTGAAACGGCAAGTACAATTGGTTGAATAAGGATGGCTAGTTGGGCTAGTTGGTTTTGCATCATGGTGTAATACGCCAAAACAACATGGACGAAAACGAAAACGCCGCGTCCTGTTCAGCTCTCTCTTCGTTTTCGTCCATGTTATTTTGGCGTATTACAACATGAATGGGTTGAAACACCGCTGCCATGCTTGCTCCGGTAGCGACGAATTGTCTGCCGTGTGGAGCCGCTATTGGGGACTGCGTGTCAGTTTAACGGCGCCATGACACGAATTTTGGGCTGCCATAAAGGAATCTAGGTTGGGGTTTTACTAACAGCATGTCGTTCAGTGGGTCAAAAGAAGAAGGTTGAAAGTCAGAAGCCTGATTTTCAGTACGAAAATTCGAAAACATAGCGGACTAGTTTGTACCCCCTTTCCCTCGAAAAACTCTCTGCCTTTTCACTGGGATACTTCCACGGTGCCCAAAGCACGTCAGCCGGCCCCAACGCACGTCACACGACACCCGATCTCACTAAACTCCCTTCACCCCTAAGCTGACAGTGCAATGTGTGCTACGCGCTTAGAGAACCAATCAGCGGCCTCCCTTTCATCCACCTGACCCATATGCTCTGCGCGTGGGTATGCGCGAGAGAGCGTGATCACGTGGCAAAATGGATAGAAGTGTGAATGGCCCAACCAGCACGTAGCTTCCACCGCACTGCCAGCTCAGGGGTGAACGGGGTGGCGAAATCAACATTTGTCCGCATTTTGAGCGATGGGCTAATCTTCTAGGTGGAGAATGGCGATTCCCGGGTAAACAAACGACGGTCCGAGAAAAAAGGAAGTTCCTCCTTTCCCTATTCTTGAACTGTTTGGTAAGCCGCGCGATTTGTGAGTTGAGAAGGAAAGCTAGAAAGGAAAAAGAAAAAAGATCGTCTCATGGCCCCCGGTCAGAGCACTGGTAATAGTGTGCCAAGATTTGAGAGTGGTTTCAACTGCTTGAGCGGGGTCACGTGGTTTATGGGCCTCGTTAGCCACATAAGGTGCGAGAAGGAGGTGAAAGTACCGTCTTCTCCAAGCGTCTCCAAGTTTTGCTCAGCCTCTCTTTGCTCTATTCTCCTCGCCACAATGCAGCGCATGCGTGTGCATGAGCACCCAATCTGCGTAGGACCTATCCGCCATTGATTCTGCGAACACTCTTCATGATCTGAGTTGCTCCTTCTTATAAATCGAGGCTCTCTAAGGGATGGCACCACCACCAGAGCCACATATTCCCGCGCGGTTGTACAGCGAACTAAATGTGATCCCAACATTGGTATATTGTCGTATGAATCCAGGACAAAATAATGGGGAGAGATGAGATTGAATATTGCAGTAAAAGATTTCAAATGTTTTCTTCGAGTACGTGGTTCGGTTCTCATTTTATTCGTTTATTCGGCCATGAAATAAAACGGCTACCTGAGCATCACGCTAGGCACCAATTAAGAAACAATATAAATCGCATTGTTTAATGCGAAAGTGTTAACTGTCCCATGGAGCGAGCCGACGTCATCAGCTTTGAAGCCGCGCCAAATGGCACCTAAACTCCTTTCTCCAAGTGAAGCCGGCTCCCAGCTTTGAAACCACGCGAAACGCCTAGCCAAACTGCACCTAGTTTCCCCAATCCCAAGAGAGCGGAGTGAAGCCGATGGATTTCGGCTGCTGTCCCATTGGCTGGAGAGCGTCATATTTACAAGGAACGAGGCTCTCATTGGCCGCTGCGCGTCAGTTTCAACGATCGCCAAATAATGGCGCTGCGTGTCCGCGCCGTCAGCGCGCCGGTAACACGAAGCGTCCAAGGTCAGAGCGGCATTGAGAGCGCGCGCTCTGCCGTTACGCCGCA
The DNA here is from genome assembly GCA_013358835.2 of Ixodes persulcatus. Classification (NCBI taxonomy): domain Eukaryota; kingdom Metazoa; phylum Arthropoda; class Arachnida; order Ixodida; family Ixodidae; genus Ixodes; species Ixodes persulcatus. The sequence goes on along the minus strand of JABSTQ010009063.1, from coordinate 664,357 downwards.
GACGAAATAAGGGAATGGACGAATGACATGCATGCTTTCGCATTCGCAACTCATAAGAAGTGCTTAGGTGTACCTCGAGGCTTTTTCTTACCGCCACCTCCAAGGGATATATCCTGGGTTGTGGTTTGCCGGCCCACGGGTTCGCGCACACATCCAATCTTAGTTTGTCCAGTGACAAAGGCGTCAACATAAACGAGTTAGAAACGATGTGTATGGGTTTGTTAATGGTGTGCATAGCTTTCTACTAGTGGTGCTCTAGGGCACGTCTATTCTGTACGGGAAACAGTATTTCAAAACTCGGCATGATTCAACTAGTCAAGACCAATACCTTCAGTTTGTTGTCAAAAAAAGGGAATGATATGATATTTTTTTTCTTGAAAAGCTATTCACTTCTCTTGTTATTACATTGTTTATAGCTTGCTGATATGAATAAAAGTATAGCCAATTGAAATCCTCTCAAAATTGTAAAGCTGTGGTCTCTCTTTTTTTCTTTTAGTGTGGCAGCGTACTTTTTAAAGTGGCGTAGGTCCCAAGGAGTCGACGATTGTTGTTCTAACGCAGGACTAAATGTTACCTGTCTAAGGATTCTTAATATCTGTCTGATTGCAATATTCTGAAATAGTCGTTCACATATTCACAAACTCCAAAACTGCACAATACCAGACGTGGTGTCGCCATTTATGTATTTTGTAGAGTGCAGGCATGGATCTGGTAATGCCTTGTTTTTATTAGTTGAAATTAATCATAAAAAAATAATTATCATCGTTGATATAGGTTTCCATCGAGATGCACCTTCAACGAATACATGAAATGCTGCGACGTGGACTAGTCTTCATAGCATTTTACGGCTTCCTCATCTTCAAGTTGGTTTGTGGAGGCCAGCCCTATTTCAGTTTACCTACCACCAGTTGGCTTTTCAAACCTTCTCCTGCACGTGTGAAAAACCTGAACCCATGTGACTTGAACCCATAAAAAATATTGGCTCGCAATTTCGGTTACTGTTTCTAAGTAAAAAAAAAAAAAAAAAAAAAAAAAACGGGCATAAAAAAAGGCAAGCAGCGGGCATTGCCCAGCCGTTTCTTCCGAGGATACTTGACGTGACATAGTTACAGCAGATGGTTCCTCCTCCTGTGATTTGCTTTAACTCGTTTGTTTTCTCGTTTTTTTATGTTTTAAGACACGGTTATTTTTTGTTTTGTGTTTGTTTTTTGTAGAGACGAACTTCCGCGTTGGTTTTCCGGGATGACGCGACGCCATTTGGCTGATTAGGTCACGCCGATGTCGCCCGCGGTGTCTTGGAGACCAGCGCCACCACCAAATCGGTTCGCCTCACGCGAGCAATCAGCGGAGCGACAAGCTCGCAGATGTCCTACCACTGGCTTTTCCGAAGAAAAGCGCGGCGCCATTAGCCATAGCCAGATACTCTTTGCCGAGATGGAGACGCGAGGGGCCTGCGACGTCAGATTAGGGACGCATTAGTGAGACGTGTCCTCTTCATCTGATTACCGCTTAGTGCTATCCTGCTGAGAGGAAGGCGACCCGGGGCCGCGGTGGGCAAGACGAGACACCCCCTTTCAACGTCGAGGACTGCGCAACGATTTCGTGCCAATTGTCGACCAAGCCTTCTGAAGCAGCGACGCATAAAACGGAAGTCGCCGAGCTTAGGTATCACGTGTCCGTAGTGGTGTTGGCTCACTCCGCTTGATAATAATAATAATAATATTAATAATAATCAATCAATCAATCAATCCATTTTTATTATACAGTGCCGAGGAACAATCCTGAGGTTTTGGTGCTGGTAATAATAATAATAATAATAATAATAATAATAATAATATCTTTATTTCCATCAATGCT